>JAYEVD010000713.1:0-149420 GCA_036346405.1 Phyllostachys edulis | reverse complement strand
TCGAATACGCTTTGAAACTTCAAACCAAAAGCAAGATTGCCAATTGTTTCATCATCCTAAGATCATGGGCATATCCCCATGATATCCACATACCGTCAGAGAAAGGATAACATCCAACAACCGATTTATTACGTAGTGAAGTCTTACATGGACCAAAGGAAAGATACCCACAGGTACAAAAGTTGTTCTACGGCCTCCTTATGTCTTCAAGGATGCTTAGGCATTACTTTTAGGCCTACAAAGTGGTCGTACCGGCTGGATATCCCCTTGGTCAAGTCCTTAGAAACAGAAATCATCAGACAAATAGCAAATGGGCGGTTGAGCTAGGGCGCTGACCTCCATTTCATCTCACTAATAGCAATAAAGTCCTGTGCAATAGCAGTAATTCATTGCCGAATGGACAAACCTCGAACCCACCCAAGGGCCCGAGTACGTAACACCACGATGAGTGGACAATGTACTTCACTGCCTTGATGTTAAAAGGATCGGGATGGAGTCATCTTGATATCCCCATCGTGAACAACTCAAGTATGCCATCTAGTTAATTTTCCGCCACAAACAATGTGGCGTAATATGAAGGTTTATCGGAAGACTCGAGCAACTCGCTTGCTCTGGATTTGCAGACATTAGTGAAAGGCGATTCTCAACTAGTAGCTTAATCAAGTAGGAAAGAGTATCAATGCTCGAGTACCAAGATGTCATCTTATCTAGCGGAAGTATGGAAACTCGAAAAGCACTTCTTCGCTTTCCAGATCCAAAGATATTCCTAGAAAGGAAAACTTTCGGCGCATCAGCTTGGTACGGATGGCCTCTCACGAGGTCGACTGCCCCGCCAGAAGTTTTTCTTGAGCAACTCGATTCACCCATGTAGTCGAGCCTTCCGAGAACATACATGATTCTTTACAAAGTTGTACAAACCGATCAAAGGAACATGGATGCTCCATGTGTCGTTGACGGCTGGCGCCGCCATAATCAAGGTAGAGATCGATGACATCGATCTACAATTATCTTCAAAGATGACATAATTCCGAAGATGATGTAGAGGCTGATCGATAGCACGAAAAGCCAAATCATACACTCTAATTGAACGCATCTTGTATAAACGAGGATCTCATGGAGTGTTGATGAGATGCATATCTCAAACGGATGACATTAAGTTGCTAACCGAATCCATGAAGGAGTCTCAGGAGCACATCACTCCTACTGTAACACCGGGTCCAGAAAGCCTTCAGCAAGGATACTATCGCCAAGTGCACTTTATGATGTGAAAGAACTTGTGACAAAGTGTGTACAATGTCGGCCCATAGTCGATAAGTACATCACGCAAGATAAGCCCGACAAACAATTCTCTTTCTTGGCCTTTTGCAACCTTGGGATCGACATTCTCGGGACCTTTCCCAAGAGCACCGGGCTTCAATTCTTTTTTTTCGCCATGATTGACACGCCATAAAATGGATCGAGGTCGAGCCTCGTTGTTAAAACAACAACCGAGGCCGCTAAGAGATTTCTAATGAAGAATGTGATCACACGATTTGGTATACCCCATTGTATAATCACAGATAATGGTGCCCAGCCTCCAAAGAAATAATTCCAAGAATTTCGCGATGAACTTGGCGTCAAAGTTCATTTTGCTTCTGTTGCTCATCCACGGAGCAATGGGGCAGTTGAGCGAGCTAATGGTATCATTATGCAAGGGATCAAACGCCGAGTATTCGACTAGTTAATCAAACGGTCAGGAGCTTGGGCTCAAGAACTCCCATCTGTATTATGGCCCATTCGAACCACAACCAGTCGTGCGACCGGTGAAACGCCATTCTTTTTGGTTTATGGTGTTCAAGCCATGCTTCCTCCATAACTCAAAATTGGCTCTACTCGAACTGATCATTTTAATGAAATTGATCAGAATGAACGACGACTCGACGACATCAATTTCCTTGAAGAACGACGAAATCAAGCCCTTGTACGATCAGTAGTATATCAACAAGCCATGCGAAGGTACCATAGTCGTAAGGTGCAACCTCGCAGCCTTTGTCAGGTGATGTGGTTCTCGTAAAAATTCAGAATCAAAGCAATCGCAACAAGCTTTCTCCCAAGTGGGAAGGTCCTTACACTGCGGTCAAGTCACCCAACCTGTGTTATGTTAGACTAGCCATGCTCTGACGGGCAAATTTTGTCAAATTCTTGGAACATTGATCAATTGCGTAAGTTTTATGTCTAATTATTTTGTACTTTATTTCAATTCTTGATTTAGTATATTCATTCTTTTTTTCGACAAGTGATACAATTTATATATCTATGCCTATATCCTCGGTCATCTATTATTGTTGTTTAAAATGGCCTGAGAAGATAATTTTTCTCCGATATCCTTTAATCGGATCTTTGTTACTCCTTGGCAACGACATCGTTGTCATACGTCAGATAGGTCCTAGTCGTGATCATTCCATGAATGATTCCACGCTACGACCATACATACGAAAGTAAACAGAGCATAACACAAGCAACAATGTATAGTTCATTATGCTATTAAGATCATGAAGACTATATTTCTTCATTTCAACATTCTCGCTCTACTCTCGCTTATTATCGGGTCGACACGGAAAGCCTCCTAGTTGAAGTCTCCTTTTTCGCGACGTGGTCCCGCCTAATCGAAGGAGCTTCCTAGCGACGCTTTTTCTTTACGATCCTCGCCGCCACCGGACTTGAGCTTGAACACGCTTTATGTAAATGTTTTTCTATATCTTCGTTTATACTTTTTTTCCGATCAGTTTTAGGTCGATATATAAATACGATCACTTCTCTTCAATTGCATACATTCTTGCATTTCTTCTTATGTCAATACAACAAGTCTTTTTTTTCGACTATGTACAACTTTTGATTGGTATTTCGATCATGACAAACAAGGATCTATAACTAGACAAAATCATAAGTCGGTTCCACTACGCTTATTTCCTAGTATTGCTACGATCGCTTTTGTCTTCATATCGCACATACCTTCAAAACAATGGTTTCGACTTTCATTCTCTATCTTGGCTACCTACTTGTATAGTAAAGTTCTTTATTATAAAAACAATGGGGCTAGGAGGTATACTGAGAATTTTAAAAGTCAAAAGGAATAAACAAAAGCATTGTTGATGACATAAAAGGTAAGTTTTATACATTATTTTTCAATATTCTTACATTTGCAGGGCCTACTCTAAATATCTCCCGTTAATTATCGCTTGATGGAGATCCGACTCCATCTCCTCTACAACTTTATCTCCGAAAGTGACCTCGAGTTCTTCCATGAACATGGTCACCTCCTCAGTGGGTAGTTGAAGTCATCTTCAACAGCTTGGAGATCAATGGAGGGGTCGGAAGCTTTCAGTTTTGCCAAAGAAAAACTAACTCCACTAGCAACGCCTGCTTTCATGGTCTGGGCATAGTTCTTTCGAGTAGTCTTGAGGAGATTTTTAAGATCCTCTAGAAGTTGACCCAAATAGTTCATTTTCTCTACTGGATCTCTTAAAGTAGGCAGACTTGATCCTGATCCCATATCAAAGATCATCTTGTTCAAAAATAGAATCTTTTCATCAATATTTTGCACAAGAGCCTCCTCCTCGTCTTGCTCAAATTTCAGAGTCTTTTCTGCTCTGTCCAAAGCTTGTTTTTGCTCTACAAGAGTAAAACAGGTGATAAGCACAAAAATAATTGAAGGAAGACAATAAGTCAAGTTTATTTAATTGCTACCTTCAATTTTCTTGTTAAGTTCTTCCTTGTCGGGTCGCCGCTTCGAGAATTGACCGTCCTTAGCTTTGATTTCTCTTCAAACAAAGTCGTCTTGGCTTTCTCAACCATGATCTCTTCTTTTATTTTCTCCAAATCTATCGAATGCGATAAGGAGAATAATTAGAGAAGGGTAAAGTTTTGAAGAAAGAGAAAAGGTTAAGTGGGAAGTTCTTACTTTCCAATTCGGAGTGTTTTTGCTCCAAGTCCTTAATTCGCTGGGTCAGTCTCCCGACCACAACAAAGTTCTCGACCAGATGTTGTACAAATAGTATTTTTTCTCTTTAAGTTCCTTGTAAACTTTTGAGAAGTACTATGGAACTGGTCATAGATACTTACTCGGATCGCCAAACCATTATAACCGCCAAATATTGAATCAGGATGCATTTTGATTTGATGATCCGATATTTTTCCCTATGCCTCGTCAAGCTCCTTATCCTCGATAAATCGGGGCTAAAAGGAACTTGTCGTTGAGAAGAATTACCAACATTGGTCGGAACCGTTGAGGGCTTTAGGGCATCTACTCAGAGAAAGAGTTAGAACCACCATCGATCCAACTCGACCGCTGGCCTTGACACCGCTCGGGGCTTCTTCGACCACTTTTTTCCTCAGAGTTCTATCCTCGGAAGCACTGCGTCGGGATCTCCACGAATGCCTCGGTCCTCGTGGAGGAGTCCTATTTGAAACAACTCGAACACCAAGACATACGCAGTTAAAGAAGGAAGTTCAAAATCAAATCATCAAGAAATCATTAGAGGTATGCGCTTATACGACCATTTTTCATTTGTACATACCCGTTAGTTTTCGAGATTTGATTTTGAATCGCGAAGGGTAAACTCGTGTCGCCACCCTTCCTTTTCTTTTCTCCTGCTTTTGCCGCCCAAACCGCAGAGTTGGTTAAACCCGCTGCATCATCCAACAACATATCGAAGCGATGCCTCGATCAACCGGTCGAGGATTACATCCTTGACCATCCTGGCTCAAGCGAGTGGTTTCACTCAACCTCCGCACTAGTTGTTTCAATAACAACCGCTCGGGTCGCCAATGACCGGTCAGGGTTTACTACCTCCGTAGTCGCAAGACCATCGCCTTCAGCCTTCTCCACCTGAACCAATAAACGAATTTGGTTAGGTGATGAAATCTTTTATCTAAACTACATATATATTCATCTGAAATGTTCTATTACCTCTGGAGATTCATCTTCTTCCAAAGGCATCGTAAGCACGAATCTGGCCGGAACCACGGTGGATGTTGACCTCACCCCGAGTAATTCGTGAATCCCACCAC
This sequence comes from Phyllostachys edulis, assembly GCA_036346405.1. Taxonomy (NCBI): domain Eukaryota; kingdom Viridiplantae; phylum Streptophyta; class Magnoliopsida; order Poales; family Poaceae; genus Phyllostachys; species Phyllostachys edulis. The sequence continues at coordinate 144,371 of JAYEVD010000713.1, read as the reverse complement.
CGCGTAAATAGAACATGATAAAAAATCTGATCGGAGAATATGTATACATGATAAAAGAAGTTTTTTGTTATTTACCTTAAGCCTTGCTAGTTTCTTCAAAGCAGAACTATGGCCAAGATCTCGGGAATCCGCTTTTCTCACTGAGTTCCCCAGAGCGAGATCACCGATCCGCTTCTCCGATTTTCTTAGGAGAAAGGGCTTTAAAAAGCAAAAGAAATAATGGCGATTTTAAGGTAGTACTATAATCAAATAACAAAATACCGGGTCTGAGTTTTCTCAAGACTTACCACCTCCCGAGATAGCTTCATCACGACCAATGGACCAAATCAGGAATGAGTCCGGCTTCACGGCTAATCCGTGCTTGGTGAAGTCCTCACCACATGCCAAGAGGTCAAGCCCTTGACTCGCAGGTCATAGATGGCATCCACCCATCGCCTCGACCACTCGCTCTCCACGGCCTTCCTCCACTTGAGATTTTCATTCGCTCATTCCGGCCAAGTAGAGACCATCATCCTCAGAATCGCTATGTAGAACCGCTTCTTCCATGACGCACCACGAGGAATTCGAGTACATATGAATGTACTCATCGGCCTTCCCGCCGTGAAGGCGCAATGTACATTCTCCTGGAGTCTCCGTGGTTCTCCTATCACCATTCGGTAGAAATACCTAAAGAGCCTCAAACTCAGGGCACTCCTAGGTATGCTTCACACAAATATGTGAAGATACTGATACATGGCGGAATTTGAGCCCAATTCACCAATTCCACCCCCGTAGTACTCAAGAACACGGAGAAGGAATTTGTGTACCGCAATCTCACCCAAGATTCGATGTAGGCGAGGAAAACAGGATTTCTCCGTCTTCACGGCTCGGAAAGTGCTCTCCAATCGCTGGTTTCCATCTGATCAAATTCTTGTCTGGGAGCATCCCAACCTTCTCCAACGCCTCAAGCTTTTTCTTGCTCAATCTCAAGGCAATCACTTCGTGATTTGCTCCGATATGAGGTTTTGTGGTCGGAAGAACAAGAAAAAGGACTAAAGATTTTTTTCTCAAGAAAGGGATCGAAGGGATCCGAAGCGTAAAATTCCAAAAGGTCTAGCGATGGGGATTTTATAGCCTTAGATCTTTAAATTATGATTGGAGGTTACCCACAAAAGTCTAAATGGCAAAAGCTTTTTTTCGCCTCAATGCATGTGAGGAACTCTTCTGTTCCCAAGGCAAGTTCTCAACTTTAAAATGAACACGCACAACCTCAATGTCATGGTATTAAATGGGGTCTCGCTCGATATGATTTCATCTGATAAAGGTACACATACGAATTGCTCATTTAAAGTTCGGGGCTAGCCGACGAGGATTAAAACCTCTATGTAATAATTTCATACATAAAATACCATACGCCTTCATGGTCGAACTCCCTATATAATAACCTCACCGGTCGTGAGGATTCCAGAGGTTACACGATGGGTACCCTAGTCGGACTAGGCTTCACCGTAGTCGCCTTAAAAGCTATGAATCGCATTTCTTACCGTATGAAGAATAGAACACGTATCAATGTTCCATACCATACGATGACATATAAGATATCGACAACAAACCACCCTACGCTTAAGCTTTTCACAGCATTTTAACCGAAGGTAGTTAACACGTTGTTAACTACCTTAAACCTTCGACCAATCGTAACGCTTTCACCAGGACGCTTTCTAGGAGTAATCGCCTTCGAGTTATTTAATGGTGGAACGCAGAAGACTAAGAGACAACTAAGACACATGGAGCAAGGCAACACAAAAGCCAAAGCAAGAGTAAGGAAATCACCTTTAAGCTTGATTACTTTGCCTAGCATTCAACACATTCTTGTAATTAGAGATAGTCCTTAGTCAAGTCTTGTAATTCTAGTTCATATTAATAAAGAGCAGCCTCTATTCTTCCTGTGATACTCCACGCCATTTTCCTTTTTATTTCGTAAGATCGGCGATTTGATCGTATTAATATGAACTGAATTATGAGTGTCCTATTTTGGTTTCTCCGAGGCCGTAAGAAACGCTTTAATTTACCTAGCTGCCATGCCATAAGCAATAATAGAAGATCGGTCGAGAACGTGAAAATGTACAACGATCGGGTTTATTACGTTAGTGAAGTTTTACACGCCTAAGGAGTATTACCTCAAGTCCAAAACTTCTATATGCCCTCCTCATGTCTTTGAGGAAATCATGCATTATTTTCAAAGACAAAAGAGTCAGCACTGCCCGAGTTTCCTTTGGGAGCGATCTCTAGAATAGGAAAACAATGGATGTATGGTAAATGGTCACCGAACTTGGGGAGTTCGACCTCCATTTCGTGTCCCGAACGGCCGTTAAATCCCAGATCTTTGCGCACTTTGTCGCCGAATGGACAAATCTTGAACTCGCTCAGATCCCTAGTACGATTCCCACCAATGCTGGACAATGTACTTTGACGGGTCGACATTTTAAGTGGCTCGGGGTCAGGTGGTCCTCGTATCTCCCATCGAGAGACATTAAAGTATGCCATACAATTAAACTTTCGTGCCACTAACAACGGGCGGTATCACGAAGGTTTGCTAGTCGGCATACGAGCCATGAAAGCGCTTTGATTCGCCGACTACTCGTGAGGGGAGACTCTCAACTAGTTGTGAATCAAGTCGAAAGAGTACAAAGGTTTCTAACCCGACAATGTCTCTTGCATTTATCGGAGGTGCGTAAGCTAGAAAAGATTTTTTCGGTTTCGAGGCACAATTCATCCTCTAAAGGATAATTTCTCGCACTCACCTTACTCAAATGGCTTCTTCCCGACCAGAGTACCAAAAGGAGTCTTGAATAACTCCGTGCCGCCCTCGGTTGAAGAACCAGAGACACCTCCTATTGAGATGGCTCTCTAGAATACGAGGATACCGGATGGCTCCCATCTACGAGTATCTTCGTAAGGGCTCAGACCAAGATTCATCCCGAGGCGCATCGCTTATCCCGAAAAGCCAAAATGTATAGTTTGGTTGAAGAAGTCCTCTATAAACGAGGTATTTCAAGGGTGCTCATGCGATGCATTCCGCAGAGCTTAAGGATTAACACTCCTTCACGACATACACGGTGGCATCTCGGGAAATCATGCTTCCTACGTAACGCCGGCCTGTAAGGCCTTTCAACAAGGTTTTTATCGCCAACAAATTTTTGTACAATGCTAAAGAGTTGGTTAAAAGTGTGTCCAATGCTAATTTCATAGCAGCAAATACACCAACCAAATTTTAAGCATTACAAACGATACTGCCTTGGCCTTTATGACTTGGGGTTTCGATATCCTAGGATCGTTTCAAAAACTCAGAGGTTTCGAAGTTCTTTTTGTGGCTATTGATACGCTCACAAAATGGATCGGGTTTAACTCAGAATCAGGATAACAACGGAAGCAAAGAAACGGTTCATGATGAGATGCGAATTACTCAATTTGGAGTGCCAAGTCGAATAATTACAGATAATGGTAAACATTGAACGCAAAATTTCAGAAATTTTATGCGACGAGTTGAGTACCAAGTTATGTTATGCTTCTATTGCCCATCCCCAAAGCAATGGGGCAAATAACGTGCGAACGCATCAAATAATACGGGAATTAAAACTCGAAGTCTTCGACTCACCAAGCGCCGGGTTTGGGTACAAGAATTACCTTCAGATATGGGCGCTTCAGATGACTACTAGCCGGGCCTACAGTGAAACACCCTTTTTTCTCGGTTCTTGAGTCGGCCATGCTTCCTAACTAAAGATACGGTCAACACGAGCCTAAACTTTCAATGACTCCAACCAGAATAACTTCGAGCGGATGACATTAACCTACTCAAGAAAGGAGAAACCAGCCTTAATCCATTCAATGCCTACCAACAAGCCCCGCAGAGATACTACGATCGAAGGTCCAACCTCGCACCTTTGTCAGAGGTAACTTGGTATTGAGGCTCGCCAATCCAAGTCTAATCGAATAAACTTTCTCCCAAGTGGGAAGGTCTTTACACGTTGGTCGGGTTACCCTACCAGGTCAAGACGATTGGCAATGGAAGACGGCGTGTTCTCTCGAATTCTTGGAACATCGACCGCCACGCAAGTTTTATGTGTAACAAACCATTCGCATAATAAAGCCCTAGGTTCTCTCTACCTCTATTGTCTTATTTTTGAGTAGTGCTTTCACAATCTTTCACCACATTCCAAACACCCGCTTTTTACACCGGTCGAAGGCAGTAACATCACCTAGTCGAAGCCTCTCCTCTCAAGACGCGGTCCTCGCCCACTAGAAGGAGCTTCCTAGTGTCGACTACTACTCACTTTTGTCGCCAATACAAAGCGCCAGTTCTATTTGGTCAAAATATTCTTAAAGTCACTTTTTTCACCTTAGTTTATTTCTTCGCTTATTTTGAAAAATACTTTGCAGAGTGCACTTTCTTAGATTTATTCAATCGCTTTTGGTGTACTCTGCCCGCCTCAACCGGCTCGGAGGAAGAAACACATCTAGTCAAGTCTTTCCTCTCGACGTGGTCCCGCCCCACTAGAAGGAACTTATTAGCATTATTCAGCTTCTACTTTTGCTACCAGATAGACTTATCGAGTCCACCAAGGAAGGATGAACTAATTTTTAAAGTCCTCTAGATGTTTGCCTAACTCAAGTTGTCGCTCTCCATTTGATTAATCTGACCGAGATGGTAATATCACCTAGTCGAAGCTTTTTCTCTCCGCACGTGGTCCTCGCCCACTAGAAGGAACTTCCTAGAGTCAATTCATTACTACTCTTTCGACTGGCATGACAATCGTGATAAAAACTACGAGTTAATCAAACCTCTCTATTTTCGTAAACCTTTAACACTATTTACCTAGTTTATTTAAATAAACTAAGTAAATAGTCGGGGCTAGGATAAAGTTATTAATTTTACTTCAATTCTTAGTCTTTTGTTCGCCAATTATCTTTTGAGTTACTAACTACTCGACAAGATAATTTGCAGAAACAAGATGGATTATATATTACATCAAGAAAAGCTTGTTTTCACTGTGTTTTATTACAACCTACTCAAGAGGGAGATCCCAGCTTGCATCTCCTCCTGCACCTTCCCGCCGACCGGTCAGATTTCTTCAATCAAACGACTCGCTTCGGGCAAATAAGCCAAGCTCGCGATCGATTGGTTGCATATTAAGGCTGATGTCATGAGCTTTAAGTTTTGCCAATAATAACTTACTGCACCTTCGACCGCCTCCTTTATCGAGTTAGCTTGGTTGGCCTTCGAGTGGTCACCGCCTACAAAATCCCGACTTGTTCCCCAATAGTACTTATATGAGCAACTATCGTGGTCTTCGAGGAGTTTTTCCTCACCACGCAGCCTCACCAAGTATATTGTTCAGAGCGTGATGTTGCCTTGAAGATTAATCTTCATCGACTTCATCTCCTGGTTATGAGTCAAGCCTCATGAGTTGTTTATTCTCTAGTACTTGCTTTGAAAGGGTAAGACTAGTCAAGCAAAAATAATTCCTAGAAGAGGAAAGAACTAGTTCTCGTGTAAAGAATTTTACCGCTAGTTGAGAATCTAACTTCGATTTCCTTATTATGGGAAGCAATGGTCTCAAAGATGTCGCCCTCCCATAATTTAATGTCCTTTATGCTTCCTTGGCAATGCGGATAGTCTCGTAAGAATCATGGTTTTTCTTGATCCTTAGTTTCGAGTCTTCCCGCTCAAGTTCAATTTCTAAAAAGGAATGAGAACCCGAATAAGAAAAGAACTCGTGAAGGACTGCAGGTAAAGAATTGCTTACCTGCTCGCCGAGATCTCAGCCTTTCAACCTCTTGATCTTTATCTTTGGCGAGACGAGAAATCTCGTGAACGACTAAAGTTTTATCTTTAACTTCGGCTTGGAGCCTTCTTATTTCGTCCTCTTTTTCTGAAAAGAAGTAAGAGTTAAAAAGGTAAAGATCTACGACATAAGCAGTCTTAAGTTCAATACTTACTGTTTATCTCTCCCTGCAATTTTCGAGTTGCAGAGTTACCCTCCTGAAGCTTCTTCAAGAGGTCTTCTTTTTCCTCCCTTAGCTTTCTCAACTCCTCTTTTTCATAATCGTTGAGTCGGCCATGGTCTTTTCATCGCTATTTAACCTGTAAAGGTTAAAAGTAGACATGAGCACTATCTAACTAGTCGTAAGTTTTTCTACGACTAGAACCTAGTCGTGAGTTTTTCCACGACAACTTCATAAGCACCGATAAGTAGTCAAACCCTAAAACGACTACTTAATAATAAAGTGACTTACCACCTCTTTGCTCGCTCGCAGAGTTCCGCTTTTTCCGTCAGAGCTCTATAAGTTATCGGTGATATTCACCAACAAAGGACAATTTGTTCTAGAGCTTTCGAAAAAGAAAGACAAGAAGAAGCAAGGAAGGCCACACATATAAGTATCCTTAAATACTTACATTCATGGTCGTCCGAGCAAACATCGAGAAAACCATCTTCGGACTCTTCAAATTGTCTATCTTCACGACTTGATCCCACCAAACCTTTTCGAGATGTTCATTGTCAAAAGTTTCCCCTCTGTTTGGAATATCTTTGGGATGAGGGACTCGATCGCGAGATCTAAAAGCAGAAGACCCCACGATGGAAGCAGGCCTAAAGAAATCAGCACGGTTGAAGTACTCTCATCTTCTAATTTCAGAATCGCAGCTTTCTTTTGAGGACCGGAGGTGCGCTCAGAACGACTTCCTTCCCTAAGACGGTGGTCGTACATCACCACCTTGGCCGAGGCTTCTACCATCGCTTCGCTTGCCTCCATGACCACCTCAGTGGTAGTAGCAACTACTCTGGTTGTAGCAACTACTTCGGCCACGATTTCCTCCACCACACGGGTATTAGATGATCCTTCGACTACTCCTATTGTCGCTCTCCGTCTCACCGGAGAAGCGGCAATGGGCTTCAATAGAAACATCCTCGGGATGAAGGAGTCTGCTAAGAGCAACAAAAGGAAAGCACGTTAAATTGTGAAAAGCAAAAGGAAAATGTTATTCTTACATTTTAGTCTTTTTCACATACCGCACTCGGATCTAACCAGAACTTAGGAGTCATCTTCCCAACGGAAGATTTCTTCGACTTCTTTTCACGCACCACGCCCGGTCGGAATTCTAGTTGAAGAATGGTTTGGCCACGACCACGCCCTGGGTCAGAGATTTTGAACAGGAGCCATATCTCTGGTCTCCTGACTTTCCAGATGGCCGAGATTAGTCTCGATCACTCCAAGAGCAACGCTACCCTCGACCGTAGGCTCTGCTGGATCAGCATTGTCCTTCACAAAAGACATAAAGTCCTTCCAGTTCTGATTTTCTAGTTGCTTAACATAACTAGGAGAGGCAGAAACTGCGAAAGTTTCCTTGTCATAATAAAAGGGTACCTTGGCCTTGCGGGCTTTACGCTTAAGAGGTTCGGCCGCTTCGATCACGCCACCAGCAGCCTTCGACCTCGCTTCGGCTTGTACTGCTATTCACAGCAGATTTTGCGTAAGATCCGTAGAAATAAAAGAACTTGAGCTTGCTCTCCCTTTGTCGGCGATTTTCACGAGTCGACGCTTTAGACGGGAGGAGCTGGACATTTTTCCGCCACATCCTCGTGGTCGATGGTTATTAGTTCGACCTCTTGGTCGTCCCCGACGATTTTCAGGCCTACTTTCAGAAGAAAACAGAAATGTATTATCGACCAAATATAAGATTTTCTACGACCAATATTAAGTCGTAAGTTTTTCTACGATATTTCCTTGATCGTAAGGTTTTTTACGATCATTACCTAGTCGTAAGTTTTTCTACGATATTTCCTTGATCGTAAGGTTTTCTACGATCACTACCTAGTCGTAAGTTTTTCTATGACAAACAACCACCATAAGTTTTTCTACAACTCTAAAGTGCCTATGAAATCAACCCTTGATTACCTTTAGGTGCTCCATCTTCCTCCTCATGATAAAACCGTAAGGATTTGAGGAACCGCCACCTGTGTGGCGGAGTTTTCACAAACAAGTTCAATCTTAACGCCAATTTCGCTAGAAAGATCTCGGCAAACAGATATGACATTCATTAGACCACTTTAAAGAAAGACCAAACCGAGGGCTAAGTCAAAGATTCACTTACCCACCTCGAGTCCCCGGTCTGGTCTTTTGGCCCCTGTACCTCCACATGGGGGCACTTTGTTTTTCAAAGGGCTAATTCGACGGGTGATGAAATCCTTCACCATATGCCATCCACCAATCCTCCTCTTTAAGTCCTTGATGGCTTGAATATAGGAGCAATCCGATCGATATCCCCGAGTCGAATCCTGTGAAGAATTCTTTTCAGCAGCTTTCTCCGTGAAAGTAAGGCTATTATCTTGGGGGATTTTTCAGTAAAACCACCTCTTCCTCCATCCCGGCCACGAAGACCGAGTAAACATCTCAATATACCTTCGACTTTCCGTCATGGAGCTTCAGACCACAACTCCCAGCAATCCCAGATTGTCGAGCCATTCCATAGAAATATTGAAAGAGCTCGAGGTCCGCTGGAATTCCCAGGTATGGCTCACACAGATACACAAATACACGTAGCATAGTGATAGAATTAGGACCGAGGTTCACTAATTCCACCCCAAAGTGCTCGAGTACGAGTGTGAGAAAGGGGTGAGCAGGCAATCGAAGGCCACACTCACAATATGCCTAGAAGACGGGGATTTGCCCAATCTCCCCTGACGGCCAATGATGTCCTACCGCCGCAATCCATTTCACAAGAACCTTTCTAGAATCTTCCCAAGATCGACTAAGGCTTGAATCTTCATCGCGTCCATCTCCGACTCAGCCCACTCGTAAGTCAGTCCCGCCATCTCTCTCGAAAAGGGGTGTTTTGGATTAAGGAAGATCTTAGGAGAAGGCACGATTGGGTTGATGGCGGAGAAGGCAAGAACTCGATGAACAAATGAGCGATTTGGGGAAAAGTAGAAACCCAAGTCTCACCCCCTAAGTATTTATAACCGTATGCTTAATGAAGGGTGGAAATCCAAGGGTTGCCACTGCTTAGGAACCGCCCAACAAACAGACATGTAAGAGACGGCTATGATTCTCTAAGTTTGTCCGCCCAAGAAAATCAGTTCGCTTTTACACCTCAAGCAAAATTACTTTCTTGGCCAAGTCTTTCGCCAATGAAATATCAATCGGAAAAGTTTTACTCCGATCACCATACTACGACTACTTCATGGTCGACAAAGTTTTCTACGACTATCCGGTAGTCGTAAGCAATCTTATTGACCAAGTATATTTCGGTCAAAGTAATATACAAATGTCAAGAGTTTTTCCTTCAACCATATTTTCACAATCTTCCCATGGTCATAGGACCATCTCATGACTCTTAACCAAGTAAGTTATTTTCACTTGAAGTCGGAGGGCTAGATGACGAGGATCTAATAATTTCATTTTATCTTTTATCTATAATTTTATTATGGGTAAATATGATGTCATGCGCCCTAGGTATACCCCTTATATTTATAAGGAGAAGCCTCGCTAGGTGGTCGAAGTTCTTTTATGACCACCCCATAGTCGTAAGTTTTGCTACGACTACCTTATGGTCGTAAGTTCTTCTACGATCACTATCCAACAGAAGATATTCTACGACTACCTCATAGTCATAAACTCTTCTACTTACCTGTGTCACCCACGACTACCTTATGATTAATAAAACCCATGCATTTGTGGGTCCAATTGATTATGAATCCAAGCAAGCTAGCATATACCGTTACTATACTAAGTAATAGCATGTAATACCCCATTATCTCTCGATAAGTAATCGATAAAGCGGCGTGAAGGGGTTACCACTCCGATGATTATCGCAAACATGCGCCACATCGATTTGATAAGGCGCTTCACCAGGGGAAATGGTAATTCCTTCACGCCTATATAAAGGCAATAATGAGAGGGAAAAGGGCGATCGGAGGAGACAACAAGCAATCAGAATACAAGTTAGACATTATCTTCTCAATAGCCTTAGTCTTTTTCTCCCGATTATAATTTAAACACACTCAATACCATACACACACAGAGTAGGATTGTTATTCTCTCCAGAGAAGGCCCGAACTCAGATAAAAATACCCGTGTCAATCTCTCAAGTGATTCCATTCTAGGAGACCCCGAATCAAATAATCTTTACGTAAAATCGGTTCTAAAACACCAACAAGTTCCTTATGTTTGAAAGTATTTTTCTAAATTTTTGTAATTTTTTCGAGTTCATTTGCTTTTTTTGGCTTATTTGAATTTTCTCAGATTTTTAAAAATAAAAACTAATTTAAATACTGAAAAAGCCTCGTGTGTTGATTCCTCTTTCCACCCGAGGACCCTATATGTTTTCTCTAACATGTCTAGTTACTTTTTTTGTGCCAAGTGCTCCACAAGTTCAACAAAGGAAAGAATCCTCCTTTGCCATTCACCTAACTAAAACTTCATATAAACCAATAATCTAAGCTTCTTATCAGACCCTAATATGCAAGATATACATGGGATAAAGTATCTTGTCATTACATAAGTTACGAGGATATTCGAATATGACCGAATTGAGTAGGTATTCGATTCGTATTCATTTAAAAATATAAATACAAATACAAAAATACCACTATCCTATTCATATTATTTGCTCAGTTGACGCCCTAGCCATGGGCGAGCAGAATAACCCCTCCCCCTGATGAAAAGAATGTGAATACGTTAGGAATAATATCAAGATATCGCAAATAATAATACAAGAGAAACTAGCCGAGCAAGAGTTGTCGGGGAGATCACCGCCTAGGCTAACGAGACGGTGGAAACCGTAGCGGCTTTCGCCTGCTGCTTGACGAGGTCGAGCCCCGCGACGGCGAGGTCGCGTGTGTTCATTTCGGGGTTTAAATTTTTTTTTGGCGAGGATGCGGCTTAGGTAGCTAACGAGATGGATGGGGTTGAACCAAAGCCATTGAGAGTAGTGGGGGGTTGAACCAAAGCCATTGAGAGTAGCGGGGGTTTTATGCGCGCATTGATATCGTTGGGAAAGAATTATTCGTTGATTAGTGATTGCATTTGGTCCCGAAGGCGATTATTCGCTGAACATTTTTTACTCAAAAGTTAAGCACTAGGCCGAAAAAAAGAGGAGAGAAAGCTGTTCTAGATAGAGTACTATTGAAAAGGGAAAAAAAAGAATTGTGGTACTAATCTCAAATCTTAGCACAAATAGTGACAACTAACAAATCACCTTGACTGACAACAGCATACGCATCAATTAATCATCATGTTGCAGAATTACTAACATTATTAAAGGTTGGGAAGGTTGGGAGAAAGGGGCACGTCAACAAAATTCTACTTGAAAGAGAGGGTGAGGAGAGAGAGAGACATGCTGTCTCTTTCTCAAGAGACTGTCATTGTCTTAAATAAAGACATTTATACATTAATCTACTCTAATGCAGATATCGACTGTTTCAAAGCAAAATTTTAAAATATAAATGTTAGAGAGTGTACTAGAAACTATCTATTGAAAATATTATCTTTAAAGATGATATAATATATATTAGAGACAATGTTACCTTTAACTATTAGAGATGCTTTGACCATGGCCACAATTAACATTTCAGACACGCACCAAACAAACGTTACTTCCGACCGGACCGATGCAAATGAACCTGACCAATGACCATGCATGCACATATGCACATCATGACATCAAACCATGCAGGTACGCACGTAGACAAATCCCACGTCAAAATCGTACTCGAACGTAAGCATGTACAGCAGTACAGGCGTACGTGTACGTACGAAAATACATAGGTTAGTACACGAGGGGCTTCCCGGCGCGGAGGTCGCTGAAGTAGTGCCCGGGGTTGCTCTCGAACGCGCCCTGCGGCATGCGCGCGCCGCCGCGGCCGGGGGCCGCCATCGTGGCGCGGCTGTCGCGCCCGCGACGGTCACCGGCGCAGCAGCAGAGGGCGAGGCAGAGCAGCGCGAGGGCGCCGAGCGCGGCCGGCAGCACGACCATGACGGCGACGTGCAGCACCGCTGGAGCGTCTCCGAGCGGGTCCCCGGCGGGAAGAGCTCGTCGGCCTTCTTGGCGAGAGCGGAGAGGAGGCCGGCGAAGAAGGCCCCGAGCTCGGGGGCCTTCGCCTTGGTGAGCTCCCACAGATCCGAGAAGAAACGCCCGGCGTCGTTGAGGCCGAAGCCGAGGCCGGCTGCGGCCAAGGTCCGCACCGTGGCGACGCCGCCCGGTAGGAGCTTCCTCGCTGGTGTCTCCGGGAAAGCCAAGGCTTCTCTGTGAGTAGTGTGTGTGTAGTGACGGTGCTTCGAAATTATAGAAGCACCACTAAGAAAGAAAAGCTTCGAAATAAAAAATCAGGGTGTGTTTGGTTGCAGCAGCATTAGGCTTGGCCCGTATTTATGGATGCATCTTCGGACTGTTTAGTTGCCTGCAACAGCAACCGTTGCTTTCTTTCACGGGGAGACGATCGAATCGGGTAGTGCTCCGTGGGAAAGCCGAAAGCACAGATTCGTCGAGTAATATTGTTAGCTTACCCTGTAAGTTTCAGTAGTGAGGATTCTTTTTTCCTTCCCAGTACAACTCAGTAAGTCGGCGGAATAGCATGAATTAGCTAAGTGTTTGTTAGCCATATCCCATATGGATTGGCAAGAAACTGCCCAGTGCTCAAACATATATACACCACCTGATTTTGAACACACGAAAACAGATTACAGCCAGGTTACATAACATGTAATGATTCAGTGAGGATGTCCGATAATAAAGACTCCCATCGTGACGATCTATCCGTGTCCATGCGTAGCTCATCTATCCAACGAAGTTTGACAAAGCAAAACAGAACACTACTCTATCCAAATTGTCCCAAGACTATTCTACTAGGCTACCACATAAGTTCACCACAACCACTGCTCACACCTACTTGCTTTATCCTATTAACCCCTGCTCATTCCCTCCCCAAGGAGCTGCCATTCCAGCTCGCACGAGGCCACCATGGCTTGAGCTCACGATTTCCCTTTCCGCGGAGCTGCCACAGTTCACCGGATTTGTCTCCATCGAGGCCAAAGCTCGCCGGATTTGGTAGGACCAAGGCTGGAGAAGCTGGAGCTCGTGCACCATGCCACCAGCCGCAGCCATGAGGCGGAGACGGGGAGATGCGATGCCACCACTGGGGATCGCGTCGGTGGTGACCGTGTTCATAGTGTCCCTGCTCAATTTCTCCTTCGGGTATGATTTTTGTTGTAGACGTCATAAATTTGTTGCAACAGCTTGGCTCTAAATGTTGCATGGAGTGTTTTTTTATTGTTGCGATGTTGTTGCATCAAATGTTGTGGCAAGATGTATTTTTTGTTGTTGTAATGGTGTTTGTGATTTGTTGCACAAGAGTATCTCAATTGTTGCAAAGAACTTTTCTCTATTCTTGCGTAAAGTGATTTGATTTGTTGCAATACATGTTCCTAAAATTTTACAGAAAAGGATTTTGTTGCAACTATTGTCACCGACTATGGCACACATGAAATCAAAATGTTTCATAAGTAAGTTTTAAATATTGCAAATTTCTTGTTGTTGCAACAATTATTTTCAGATGTTTCCATTGTTATTTTTAAATGTTGCAATGTTGTAACATCAAAATTTCTTTGTTTGAGATATTTGAGCTAGTTTTTCAAAGCATAGTCATGTTCTCAGAGCGATGGTTTCATGCATTTTCGGTGAGAATGTATATTTTTGCCAATTTTGTTCTTGGCATTGTATTTATCATTTGTACATTTTTTGCACACATAAATTATTTTTGTTACAAACGTTGTGTCCGGATGTTGCGTCGGAGAGTGCTAGTTGTGCTAACTGTCGATGATCTAGTATCAATCTTACGAATGAATACTTGGGGGGAGGGCTTTCTATAAAATAGATTCACACAGAAAGAGACACAGAGATTTATACGGGTTCAGGTCTTCTTCTGGGAGAATAATAACCCTACTCCTGTATTCTTGTATTCAGTATGCTTGTTACAATCAGAAAGAAATCACTCAAAGTAAGACTCAATGATTCCTTATGGCTAACTTCGATCGCCCCGTTTCTCTGTCCACTGATTTTAGCCCTTATATAGCGTGTGAAGGGGTGACAGTTACTCCATGCCAAGAGACGCCTCTACGCTTGATGAAATGAACACGTTGATGGTAGTTATTGTCAGAAAAAATTGTACCCCACGTCGCCTGGCAGTTATATCAAGGACGAAGGCATAATTCGTACAATTATTTCAAAGAATAACTGTGTATATTAACTGCTCTGTGTATTGAATGCAACTTATAAGAGTCCTTAATCGATTAGGTCTACATGTCTCAGAGGCTTTATCGACACGGGTGGTCGAGTTTACCGACCTAGTCGTAAAGCATTACGACCACAAAGTGGTCGAGAAAGACTTACAACTATGGATTAGTCGTAGGAAGGTTTACGACTGTGGGTGGTCGAAGAAAGGCTTATGCACTACTCGCTTAAACTTCTCTTATGAACAATAAATGGTATACTCAAAAGTAATATGAAGATAATACTATATATAATAACAATTATAGATAAACAGTTAATTAAGGATTATTATATCCTCGTCGGTCCTTAACTTATAGGTGGAGGTGCATGGTTGCATTTGTTGCTTTCTCTTCACGGGGAGACGACCAAATCGTGGAGTGCTCCGTGGGAAAGCCGAAAGCACCCAAGTGGTGACTGTGCTGGGTCCCAATGCGAGATTCGTTGAGTACTATTATTAGCTTACCCTGTAAGTTTCAGTAGTGAGGATTCTTTTTTCCTTCCCAAGACAACTCGATAAGTCGGCAGAATAGCATGGATTAGCTAAGTGTTTGTTAGCCATATCCCATATGGATTGGCAAGAAACCGCCCAAAGGCTCAAACATATATACACCTTCCGAAGTTTTGTACACACGAAAACATATTACGCCTAGGTTACATAACGGGTAATGATTAAGCGAGGATGTACGATATTAAAGACTCCCTGCTGTAATGATCTATCTCAAGGCCCACGTAGCTAATCCATCCAACGAAGTTTGACAAAGCAAAACAGAGCACTACTCCATCTAACTGTCCCGCACTATTCCACTAGGCTACCACCTGAGTTCACCACAACCACTCATTTGCAGCTGCTTGCTTTATCCTATTAACCCAGTTCATCCCCCTCCAAGGTGTTGCCATTGCAGCTCGCACGAGGCCACCATGGCTTGAGCTCACGGGTTTCCCTTTCCGCGGAGCTGCCACAATTCACCGGATTTGTTTCCATCGCGGCCGAAGCTCGCTGGATTTGGTAGGACCAAGGGCGGAGAAGTTGGAGCTCGTGCGCCATGCCACCACCAGGAGCATGAGGCGTAGACAGGGAGATGCGACACCGCCACTGCGGGCCGCATTGGCGGTGACCATGTTCACGGTGCCCCATGGGCTCAGCTTTCGGCCTTCGGGTACGATTTTTGTTGCAGATGTTTGCAAAATTTGTTGCAACAGTTGGCTTGAAATGTTGCATGGAGTGTTTTTTTATTGTTGCGATGTTGTTGCATCAAATGTTGTGGCAAGAGGTATTTTTTGTTGCATTGTTGCAACCCCTTCACCATTTAATTGTTGCACGCAGTCTCTCGAATTGTTGCAATAGCTTGTCTCCAGTAAGCTGTGCACCTACATAATGGCTTTCCTTTTATGGTGACATGTCATTAAGCTCAATCAAAATCTATTCCTTTCCCAATTTCAAATGTAGAGAGGTGGCTAGCGTGGCTCTATGGGGACCGCACGCCGCTGAATTTGATGCACAAGGGTTACAGGCTGCAGCATCAGATGTGCTGTTGTTGTCTTATTTGTTGGCCTTACTGTTAAACTCTATGAAGGTGATCATCCCTTTTTCCCCCTACCTAATTAGGTCCTTCTTACGCATGATTGGCCGCTTGCACTAACATTGCCCGTGATAGATTATTGATGTATCTTTGCTACCTGGCGTGTCACTTTCTCTCGCAAGAAAGTACAAAGGTGTAGATAGTACCCCAATGTTCCCATACCGTAGGTGGTTGCTTTTACGTAATAGGTCAAGCGTTTTCAATTTGGGTTCACCAACCTACCATTTCAAGATTTCCATCGCTTGATGCCATTATTGTATATATGAACCAAGCAACGCCCATTCATGCTCACCTATCATATTTTCCTTTAGCTTTTGCCGGCATGCCTCATGAGATTACATGGTTCGCAAAAATCCTAAACAGTCGGCCCTGCACTCCACAACAATGGCCATCTATCCGCCTCTAAACGCATGAAACTGTGGTGAGATATGCTTCAAACACCATTCATATATTATAATGTGGATATCATGGGGATATGCCCATGATCTTAGGATGATGAAACAATTGGCAATGTTGCTTTTGGTTTAAAGTTTCAAGCGTTTTCGACAAAATTTCTGAATCTGTCAGGTCATTGGCGGTCGATCGCTAATCTGGCTACGACCGCCATACCTCAATTGATTTCGATTCAGCCCGAGGGCGATCGATCAAATAGAACGGCCATCGACCGGTTTTTGTGCTGATTGATGATGTTAGTTGTGAACTGATTTTGGGATAGGTCATATCCTTATTTGTTAATGCATATGTGTTGCATATTGCATGTTTTGGCTAATGAGGGTCAAGTTGTGAAGAACTTGTTCCCGGATTCGTGTTTGCTTGTCTGTTGCTATGTAGGTGGCTTGAAGGTCAACGACGGTCAACGAAGAGGAGGATCGGGACTAAGCTTGGAGAGCTGAGGTCCAGAACGATCATGGATGCCGGGTGAGGTCGAGTGACTTAAGCATGGCGCAGAATGGATGAAGATGACCGAACAGCAGCTTCGGGCAACTAGTTGATCAAGCGGTGCGCGGGGGGTGCAAGTGTTAAGGTGGTCCGGTGGGAACCGGATGGGAGAGACTTGCTTGACACGATGAGAGCCGCCGATCAACCCACACGCATGAAGCATTGATGTGTTTCAAGTAGCTTTGGACTCGGTCTTCTAAAAGATCGAGAAGGGTATTTTGGTAATTTTACTAAATACCGCCTTGGTGACCTAATGCCAACCACACAAGAAGACTAAAGGCCAAGAAGTGGATTAGGTCAAGAGAAGTGACGACGGCGCTTTGAGATGCGTGCGTGTGTGACCCGTTTGTATTGGGACTTAACAGGAGCCCATTAGGGTTTGTCTTCTAGAAGCTCTAGACCTCATATAAATAGAAAGGGGGTTGTTCACAACAGCCTTAAGCACTTCATTGTAAACCCTAGTTTGTCTTAGGGCTTAGGGAGAAAGAGGAGAGGCTTAGGGTTCTAGGGAGTTGAGTTGAGT
Organism: Phyllostachys edulis; assembly: GCA_036346405.1. NCBI lineage: Eukaryota > Viridiplantae > Streptophyta > Magnoliopsida > Poales > Poaceae > Phyllostachys > Phyllostachys edulis. The sequence continues at coordinate 127,027 of JAYEVD010000713.1, read as the reverse complement.
TGTGTGCTCATGGATTGAATTTTGTCCTCCATGGATGGAGTGGTCAGAATCAAAGAACCAATCGTGAATCAATCTATGGGTGATTGTTCAAAGATGAGTCTTCTTGGGTTTTCCTTCTTTGATGATTTTGGGTGCTTCCTTGATCCTGTGGTTTTTGTTTGTTTCGTGGCCTCTTTTACCTTGTTTGTGATGTGTGGGAATACATCTAGGATCATCTAGATCATCAATCTCCCACGAGCAAGGTTTGGATCAAGTTTTTATTTTTGCCCGGTTTTGAACCCTCCTTCGGTAAAACAGAAAAAGGTCGAAACTTTGATGTGGATCTACTCAATCTCTGCTTGAAATAGGTTCCTAGTATCCTTAGGAAGGTGTGTTCCAAATTTGGTCAAGTTTGGCCATGTAGATCAAAAGTTAGACCGATTTTTGCTTTGGTTTCGGTCACAACAATGGTTTCGGTCGAATCGGTCGACCGATTTTTACACGCCGGCCAGACATTCCCTGGCCGATCGCTCATTACATGCCGGTCTGACCGCTCTGTTAGGGTTTGGTGCTGTTGGTTCCTTGCTTTGGGGATTTTGGTTCAAGTTCAACACAAGTCTTTTGCTGTTGATCCTCATAGCTTTCATAGCTATTGGGGTGAATCGTATTGAATCTGAACGAGACGAAAATTAGGCAAGCTCCTATTCAACCCCCTCTAGTCGCTGCTTCGATCCTACATATAGCATAACCTGTTTATTGGACTTCTTACAAATATTTTGGTCTTGTAAGAAAGATAAGGCTTGAGATCCATCTCCTCCGATGCTTTTTTGTGCCCATGGTTTTTTTGTTCTTGCAAAATAATTTTTTTATAAAATTATTTTTATAATTTTTTTCTTAGCTAACCCTAACATTTTAGCTTTTATGTGCGTACAATATATCTAAAGACTAGAGCATGAAAGAGAACCAAAGACATGCAAACCGAGAATATGTTTTTATAGAACAAATCTGAATAAAGTATTGGGCTATTTTTTCTAGTATATATGATGCGATATATGATCTCATGGTTCAGTATGACCCACCTAGGGTCATGGGTGTTCAAATTTGAACACCCAAAATTTTGGACAAAGATCAATATACATAGGGTATAATACATGTATATACCGGTTGCGTTGAATTAGCGTGTAACGACCTCGGCCTCGTGCCTCGTGACTCAGCCTGCTAGCGCCACACACCTCGTGATTCTCGCAGCCGAGCCGAGCCCAACTCCCAAGGCCCAAGTTGCCGATCCCATTTCACAAACTCAAACAACTCAAGCCCTAAATGGCTAAATCCCTAATATCTCTCGTCTCTCACACCGCAACCAAATAGGGCAAGACCGCCCACCTCCAATCAATCTCCATCCCCATCCTTGCGGCTTATGCGCAGCAGCAATTACAAGTGAGCGTGGCGGCGGCGGAGGGCGATCGAAGCAGCCGGCGAACTCGCAGGGAGAGCCGGAGAAACCGAGAAGGGAAGGATCGAGGAGGCGAGGACTGGAGGCGGAGGGGCGCTGCGGCAGCTTGCTCGCCTGCTCTGAGCTACCGGGTGAGGCAGAGGCGCGCTGAGCCTCTGAGGACCTGGGCGACGGGGCGAGGTGCGCTGCTCTGCTCCGACCCCGACTGGCCGACTGGCACTGGTGAGTCATCTTGGCCTCTGAAGTGAGCAAGGCAAGTTGATCTTCTTTTTCGTTAGTACATTTGAATGGCATATGGTGAAAGAGGCCAATGGATCACCAGAAAAATCCAAAGCAAGAACAAATTGCAAAAACATGTTCAGCATTAAACAACTTCCGGTAGAACATACAACTACTGCTCCTTAACAACTAGATAGCATTCCCGGAGAAAATGATAATGCGATCCTCCTATTCACGAGCAATCCTACCATCCTAAATCCTAATCCTACTCATCAGCATCATCTGCACAAGGAGATTAAGATAAGAGACCCTGCAGTTCGGGGATTTGATTGCTGTAGAAAGTCAAGTTATTCATCACATATATATGTAGAAGTGAGAAGGATTGTATAATTTAAGTACACTCCAAGCACAAAGAAAACACTGTAACCAGTTATCTACTTGCATAAACATTTATATCTCGATTCATGCCATTATGCTCGCCTTATATCGCCTATTTCCTCATATGAAATTATTAATTTCTATATATTTTTTGTATTTTATTATATATACGCCAGATCGTCAGACGTTGTTTTTGAGGATGACATCTTAGTGGCATATCTGGACGACCTAGTTTCAAAATCCGAACACCCATCCTAAAAAAACCTGGGACCGCCACTGTCATGGTTGATGATGTCAGGCACGTTGTCGCCTCATGGAAGAAGGGCATGCAAACAATGCAGTGGACACAAACACCATTGAACTATCGACGCAGGAGTGGAGTTTTGCTGTGACGTTTAGAGACTCGTGTCCTACGAGTTTTGCGATATAAACTTCGGTTATTGCATGCGCACTAGGCATCTCCATTCTCTACCATCCATACGTACATCATGTAATATGCATGTTATGCTTGTCCTATTGGAATCCTGAAAAGGACAAAAACTTGACTAGATCTAGCAAAGGGAGATTCATTCAGCTCCTTCCAGGAAGCAACGAAATGTGAACTAATCGAGCAAAAGGAGATTCATTCAGCTCCTTCCAGGAAGCAACGATATGTGATGCTAAACTAATCGAGCAAAAGGAGATTCATTTAGCCACCTTCCAGGAAGCAACGAAATGTGATGCTAAACTAATCGAGCAGAAGGAGATTCATGAGCTCCTTCCAGGAAGCAACGAAATGTGATGCTTTAGCACTTGTGGACAACGGTGGGTTCGACGTTCGAGTTCATCGGGTGGGACAGGCAGTGGCAACGATTAACACCGGCGGAGCCTAAAAAATCCACTAGGTGGTAAGAGACGAATCACTAAGGGACCAACCGAAAATTCATCGCTATGTATTGCACGGCAAAATCTTTGTCTAGCAAAAGTGGCGCACAAACCATGGGTAGACGGGATGGACGACGGGTTTCAAGTGCGTTTGTGATAACTGAGATAGGAGCGGCGGTATATTACAGAGATGGAGATGATGGTTGTTAGGGATGCAATCGGAGCGGATACAAACGGATATTGCTTATTCGATGCAATCAGAGCGGATACAAATGGATATCGCTTATTCCGTATGCTAATCTATTTTTTTTTTCTCGGAATGGAAATTGGATACTGACAATGCCGGATACAAATACGAATGTGGATAATCTACGAATGTGGATAATCTCAGTTAAGAATATTTAGTTGGATATTGTGCTAAAACAGAAATCATATATGCCGCACGTATAAAGATCAATCAATCGTACTACATGTATAAAATGCAACTACATTAGCAATTCAACAAGCAAATTTGATTACATCACACTATCACAACCGGCTAGTTAAAGTAGTAACTACCACATCATAGTGATAGCAGTACAAAAGATGTTCAAAATGTAACTAGTCAACTACATAATAGGACAGTTACAACATATACAAAGCCTACAGACCAATAGCAATAACCAGTTAGGGATACACAGAACGTTGACTGGTAACAAGTCTGTAACGTCCCAATTTTCAAGTTTTCCAAAATCTTTTATCTAAAATAAAGCTTTATAAAATGTCCATGATTTTATAGAATTTAACTATGCTTAAATAGAATTTTCGGAAATGAAATTGATTTAATATGAATAAATCAAACATCAATTAGTTCCTTATGTTCAAAAGTATTTTTCTAAATTTTTTGGAATTTTTTTGAGTTCATTTGTTTTTTATGGCTTATTTGAATTTTCTGTATTTTTAAAAATAAAAAACTAATTTAAATACTGAAAAAGCCTCGTGTGTTGCTTTCTCTTTCGGACCCGAGGGACCTTATATGTTTTCTCTAACATGTCTAGTTCCTTTTTTTTTTGGTGCCAAGTGCTCCACAAGTTCAACAGTGAAAGAATCCCTCCTTTGCCATTCACCTAACTAAAACTTCATATAAACCAATAATCTAAACTTCTTACCAGACCCTAATATGCATGATATACATGGGATAAAGTATCTTATCATTACATAAGTTACGAGGATATTCGGATATGACCTAATTGAGTAGGTATTTGATTCGTATTCATTTAAAAAATATAAATACAAATACAAAAATACCACTATCTTATTCATATTATTTGCGCTGTTGACGCCCTAGCCATGGGAGAACGCAATAACCCCCCCTCCCCCTAATGAAAAGAATGTGAACACGTTAGGAATAATATCAAGATATCAATGCAATCATGATCTGAGAAACCAGCCGAGCAAGAGTTTCGGCGGAGATCACCGCCTGGCTAACGAGACGGTGGAAACCGTAGCGGCTTCCGCCGCTGATTTAGGTCGAGCCTCATGACAATGAGGTCGCGTGTGCTCATTTCGGGGGGGGGTTTTTTTTTGGCGAGGATGCGGGTTAGGTAGCTAACGAGATGGATGGGGTTGAACCAAAGCCATCGAGAGTAGCGGGGGTTTTATGCGTGTATTGATATCGTTGGGAAAGAATTATTCGTTGATTAGTGATTGCGTTTGGTCCCAAAGGCGATTATTCGCTGAACATTTTTTACACAAAAGTTAAGCACTGGGCCGAAAAAAAAAGGAGAGAAAGCTGCTCTAGATAGAGTACTAATGAAAAGGTAAAAAGAATTGTAGTACTAATCTCAAATCTTAGCACTAATAGTGACAACTGACGAGTCACCTTGACTGACAATAGCATACGCATCAATTAATCACTGTGTTGCAGAATTACTAACATTAAAGGTTGGAAAGGTTGGGAGAAAGGGGCTCTTCCCGCGACATCTACGTCGACAACAAAAGCCCGACCGTCGGATCGCGTCTCGCTCGCCTCTGGGCTGTCCGATCCGGTTGCTGTGTGTGCTGGGAAGCCGCGGCACTCGCTCGTCCACGTCGCTAGGAGAGACGGATCCGTTCGATCGTGCGTTCACATGCTCGCGCCTGTCCGATCCCATCGCTCGTGCGTCCACGCCTTGCGAGCCGACTCGTGCCGCAGCGTCCAATGGACCCGTGCCCTTGCGGGCCTCTCCGTCCCGCTCTTCTGCGCGTTCGTGCCCACGCCACCTAGCACGGATGTTCTTCCTAGTTAAAAAGAAAAGAAAAGAAAAAGAGGTTCGAAGGCATCATGGGTGAATGGAAGGTGACGCAGCGGATTTGACGCGATATAGGATCTCGTGGTTGACGTCATGCGGGCATGCAGAGGACACCAAACACCATTGACATGTCTTAATTTGTCTTTGAACATGCTATATGAAATTTGAAGAGTCATTCAATAAAAAAGGGGGCCATGCACTCGTACATAACACTCCATCAGGTAGAACTGTAGAAGCTATGCCACTCCAGTCTCCCTTATTTTCCTTTTTCAGGGACCCTATATGTTTTCTCTAACAAATACCCAATATATTACCTCTAACATATAATTACTTTTTGTGTCAGCAGTGTAAGATCCCCACCGTCTGCCCTTCACCTAACTAAAACTTCATATCAACCATTAATCTAATCTTCTTAGCAGCCCTAACCTACAACTAGACCGGTGACTCGCGACCTTGACTATCAATGGCGCTAATCATGTCACAAAGCGGAAAAGATGCAAGGGACAACGGCATCATTCACGACCGGACCCTGCCCATCGGCGCAAAGCAAGCACAGCGGGCCCCATTTCCCTAGCACTAACAGTGACGCTAGTAGTAGCTTAAAGACATGTACAATAGTTTGTGTCCAAAGGCTCCAACTCATTTAGAGATAATCTTAGCGACAACATCTTCAATAATTTATCTATAAAATCATTTATTTTTAACACAACTTTTCTCTTTACACACTCACATTTGCAATTGTTTGCGTGTCCAGATTGTTTCCTATATAAGAGATTACACATTCTTTTTCTTCACATTCTCTCCTCCAACTAGGATTTTAAGTAACATAATGAGATAAGAGACGGCTAAAAGACCACTATTGCAGATGTCCTAAGGAACCAGTGGGCAAATACAAATGATCAAACTACCATGTACTCGCACACCCTATGCGCACCTATGCGCATGGTTTGAACTTCGAAGTAACAAATCACAAAACGTACCAGTGTACCATGCATGCATGTAATACCTAGCACGAGTAGGTTCACAATTTCGGAGAAATTTCGGTAATTTCGTTACCCTCCAAAATAAATACGTCTTGTTCAAAAAAAACCGGAAACATTTGAAGTTGGACAAATTACACCCTAAATTGGCAACATTGAATTTGGAAAAAATTTCATCAAATTTTGTCCAAATTTCAAGCGCCACGGAAATTATAACTGAAATTTCAAGCATTTCGCTCCCAGATGAAATAAATTCGAAAACAAAAGAATTTTCCCTGAGCACGAGACGCGGCATGCATATATATATTAACCATTCCAAACTTAATTATATACGCATTAGAGCATTTCTAATAGTGTATTTATTGTCGTCTCTTAGCTGTGCTACGTCAACAAAATCCTACGTGGAGGAGAGGGGTGAGGAGAGATAGCACAGATCGTTTCTTCCTGAAAAGACTATCGTGCACGTGAAACAAGATATGATATATTATTAATCTACTCTATTTGATATGCAGGTCTGTTTCAAAAAAAATTATAAAATATAAATGTTAGAGAGTGTCTAGAGACTATCTATTGAAGATATTGTCTCTAAAATTAATGTAGCATATATTAAAGACAAGATTATCTTTAACTATTGAACATAGACCATAACCACAATTAACATTTCGGACACGCACCAAACAAACGTTACTTCCGACGGGACCGATGCAAATGAACCTGACCAATAACCATGCATGCACATATGCACATCATGACATCAAACCATGTAGGTACGTACGTAGACAAATCCCACGTCAAAATCGTACTCGAACGTAAGCATGTACAGCAGTACAGGCGTACGTGTACGTACGAAAATACATGGGTTAGTACACGAGGGGCTTGCCGGCGCGGAGGTCGCGGAAGTAGCGCCCGGGGTTGCCCTCGAACGCGCCCCGCGGCATGCGCGCACCGCTGCGGCCGGGGCCACCATCGTGGCTCCGCCGCCGCGTCCGCGGCGGCCACCGGCGCAGCAGCAGCGCCAGCAGCAGCGGGCGAGGCAGAGCAGCGCGAGGGCGCCGAGCGCGGCGGGCAGCACGACCGTGATGGCGACGTGCAGCCACCGCTGGAGCGTCTCCGAGCGGGTCCCCGGCGGGAAGAGCTCGTCGGCCTTCTTGGCGAGCGCGGAGAGGAGGCCGGCGAAGAAGGCCCCGAGCTCGGCGGCCTTCGCCTTGGTGAGCTCCCACAGATCCGAGAAGAAGCGCCCGGCGTCGTTGAGGTCGAAGCCGAGTTCGGCTCCGGCCACGGTCCGCACCGTGGCGACGCCGCCCGGTAGGAGCTTCCTCGCTGGTGTCTCCGGGAAAGCCATGGCTTCTCTCTGTGAGTAGTGCGTGTGTGTAGTGTAACGACTAGAGAGTAGAGACCAAAACAATTATAGAAGCACCACTAAGAAAGAAAAGCTTCGAATCGGTGAGTGCTCCGTGGGAAAGCCGAAAGCATCCGAGTGGTGACTGTGCTGGGTCCCAACGCGAGATTCGTCGAGTACTATTGTTAGCTTACCCTGTAAGTTTCAGTAGTGAGGATTCTTTTTTCATTCCCGGTACAACTCGATAAGTCCGCAGAATAGCATGGATTAGCTAAGTGTTTGTTAGCCATATCCCATATGGATTGGCAAGAAACTGCCCAGTGCTCAAACATATATACACCTTCTGATTTTTGAACACACGAAAACAGATTACAGCTAGGTTACATAAAGGGTAATGATTAAGCGAGGACGTCCGATATTAAAGACTCCCGTCGTACGTATCTATCTGCGTCCATATGTTGCTAATCCATCCAACGAAGTTTGACAATGCAAAACAGAACACTACTCCATCCAGCTGTCTCGCACTTTTCTACCAGGCTACCACATGAGTTCACTACAACCACTCGTTCGCAGCTGCTTGCTTTATCCTATTAACCCAGTTCATCCCCCCCCCCACCCAAGGTGCTGCCATTCCAGCTCGCACGAGGCCACCATGGCTTGAGCTCACGGGTTTCCCTTTCTGCGGAGCTGCCATAGTTCACCGGATTTGTCTCCATCGCGGTCGAAGCTCGCCGGATTTGGTAGGACCAAGGCTGAAGAAGCAGGAGCTCGTGCGCCATGCCACCAGCAGCAGCCATGAGGTGGAGACGGGGAGATGCGACGCCACCACTAGGGGTCGCGTCGGCGGCGATCGTGTTCACGGTGTGCCCCGGGCTTAGCCTTCGGCCTTCGGGTACGATTTTTGTTGCGGACGCTTGCTCAATTTGTTGCAACAGTTGGCTCGAAATGTTGCATGGAGTGTTTTTTTTGTTGCAATGTTGTTGCATCAAATGTTGGGCAAGATGTATTTTTTTTGTTGTAATGGTGTTTCTAATTTGTTGCACAAGAGTATCTCGAATTGTTGCAGCAACTTTTCTCCATTGTTGCAGGAAGTGATTTGGTTTGTTACAATACATCTTCCTGAAATTTTGTAGGAAAAGGATTTTGTTGCAACTATTGTCGCCGATTATGGCACACATGAAATCAAAATGTTTCATAAGTAAGTTTTAAATGTTGCAAATTCCTTGTTGTTGCAACAATTATTTTCGGATGTTTCCACTGTTATTTTCAAATGTTGCAATATTGTAATATCGAAATTTGTTTGTTTGAGATATTTGAGCTAGTTTTTCAAAGCACAGTCATGTTCTATACCGATGATTTCATGTATTTTCGGTGGGAATGTATATTTTTGCCAATTTTTTCTTGGATTTGTATTTATCATTTGCGTCTTTTTTTTGCACACATAAATTATTTTTGTTACAAACGTTGTGTTCGGATGTTGCGTCGGAGAGCGCTAATTGTGCCAATTGTCGATGATCTAGTATCGATCTTACGAATGAATACCTGGGGGGAGGGCTTCCTATGAAATAGATTCACGCAAAAAGAGACAGAGATTTATAGATGTTCAGGCCTTCTCCTGGAGGAATAATAACCCTACTTTTGTGTTCTTGTATTCAGTATGCTTATTACAATTGGAAAGAAATCACTCAAAGTAAAATTGAATGATTCCTTATGGCTAACCCCGATCGCCCTGTTTCTCCATCCACTGATTTTATCCCTTATATAACGTGTGAAGGGGTGATAGTTACTCCATGCCAAGAGACGCATCAACGCTTGATGAAATGCACACGTTGATGGTAGTTATTGTTTGAAGAAACTGTACCCCACATCGCCTGGCAGTTATATCAAGGACGAAGGCACAATTCATACAATTATTCTAGAGAATAACTGTGTATTAACTGCTGTGTATTGAACGCAGCTTATAAGAGTCCTTAATTGATTAGGCCCATATGTCTGTAGGCTTTATCGATTATGGGGTAGTCATAGCCGACCTGGTCGTAAAAAGCATTACGACCGCAAGGTGATCGTAGAAAGACTTACGACTATGGATTGGTCGTAGGAAGGCTTACGACCAGAGAGCGGTCATAGAAAAGCTTACGACCACTCAGTTGAACTTCTTTCTTATAAACAATAAATGGTATACTTAAAAGTAATATAAAGATCATACTATCTATAATGCCAATTATAAATAAAAAGTTAATTAAGGATTATTATATTCTCGTCGGTCCTTAACTTATAGGTGGAGGTGCATGGTTGCATTTGTTGCTTTCTTCATGGGGAGACGATCGAATCAGGCGGTGCTCAAGTGGGCAAGCAGCACCCAAGTGGTGGTCAGGCTTGGGTCCCAACGCGAGATTCGTTGAGTACTATTGTTATCTTACCCTGTAAGTTTCAGTAGTGATGATTCTTTTTTCATTCCCGGTACAACTCGATAAGTCGGCAGAATAGCATGGATTGGCTAAGTGTTTGTTAGCCATATCCCATATGGATTGGCAAGAAACTGCCCAGTGCTCAAACATATACACCTTCTGATTTTTTAACACACGAAAAGAGATTACAGCTAGGTTACATAAAGGGTAATGATTAAGCGAGGGCGTCCGATATTAAAGACTCCCGTCGTACGCATCTATCCGCATCCACATGTAGCTAATCCATCCAACGAAGTTTGACGAAGCAAAATTGAACACTACTCCATCCAGTTGTCCCGCACTATTCCACCAGGCTACCACATGAGTTCACCTCAACCATTCATTTGCAGCTGCTTGCTTTATCCTATTAACCCAGTTCATCTCCCCCTCCCCCCAAAGGTTCTGTCATTCCAGCTCGCACGAGGCCGCCATGGCATGAGCTCACGGGTTTCCCTTTCCTCAAAGCTGCCACAATTCACCGGATTTGTCTCCATTGCAGCCGAAGTTCGCCAGATTTGGTAGGACCAGCACCAGCATGGGGCGTAGACGGGGAGATGCGACACCACCACTAGGGGCCACGTCGGCGGCGACCGAGTACGATTTTTGTAGCAGACGTTTGCAAAATTTATTGCAACAGTTGGCTCAAAATGTTGCATTGATTGTTTTTTTATTGTTGCGATGTTGTTGCATCAAATGTTGCGGCAAGGTATTTTTTGTTGCAATGGTATTTTTCATTTGTTGCATTGTTGCAGCCCCTTCACCATTTAATTGTTGCACGCGTCTCTCGAATTGTTACAATAGCTTTTCTAGATTAAACTGTGCACCTACATAATGGCTTTCGTTTTATGGTGACATGTCATTAAGCTCAATCAAAATCTGTTCCTTTCCCAATTTCAAATGTAGAGAGGCGGCTAGCGTGGCTCTATGGGGACCGCACGCTGCTGAATTTGATGCACAAGGGTTACAGGCTGCAGCATCAGATGTGCTGTTGTTGTCTTATTTGTTAGCTTTGCCGGCATGCCTCATGAGATTACATGGTTCGGCAAAAATCCTAAACAGGCTGGCCCTACCCACAACAGTCGGCAATCTATCTACCATAAACGTGCATGAAACTGTGGTGAGATATGCTTCAAACACCATTCATATATTATAGCATAACCTGTTTGTTGGACTTCTTACAAATATTTTGGTCTTGTAAGAATGATAAGGCTTGAGATCCATCTCCTCCTATGCTTTCTTTCTGCCCATGGTTTTCTTTGTTCTTGCAAAAACTTTGTTTTATAGAATTATTTTAGAAAAAATTCTTAGCTAACCCTAACATTTTAGCTTTTATGTGCGTACACTATATCTAAAGACTAGAGCATGAAAGAGAACAAAAGACATGCAAACCGAGAATATGTTTTTATAGAACAAATCTGGATAAAGTATTGAGCTAATTTTTCTAGTATATATGACGCGATATAGGATCTCATGGTTGATGATGTCACGCACGTTGTCGCCAAATGGAAGGAGGGCATGCAAACAATGCAGAAGACACAAACACCATTGACGTGTCTTAATTTGTCTTTGTACTATTACTGTACATGCTATTTGAAGGGCCATGCACTCGTAATATCCACTCAGGTAGAAGACTGTAGAAGCCATAGTATATATATGCCCAGTGGCGGAGCCAGGATTTGATAGAGCCTCGGACCCAAAACTAAAGAGCATTTAAAAACCGCGAAATAGGCCCTGATATAAGCCAAACAGGACCTAACAGGCTCTTAAACAGACAGCATGTATTAGAGTTAAACAAACTATGAATCCCCATGCTTTCTCCACCAGCTCATATCTACTACTGGATAGAAGAATCCCCAAGGGATTGGTTTACAATAGTCGCGATTAAGTCGACAACCGAGAGGTGTTTAGTGCCAGCTTTAGACAAATAAAAAAATGTTAAATATACCGATTTACGCCGAGCTATAAACACCGACACTCAAAACAATACATATAAACTACTGATATGATATCAGTGGGAAATGACATGGTTATACACGGGATTACTAATAGAATGTCGATGTGTAAACACTAGATACTAGATGACAATGGGAACAACAGAAGCACAAGGATGAGGCGAGGAAGCAAACCTTGTAGTCGAGGAGCATCTGGGGCATCTTCTTCATCACCAACAAGATTCAATGCGCTGAAAAACGAATCAAACATGAAGCAAGGAGGCACATCGAAGGAAGAGCCAAGAAATGCGCGTAGCGTAATTCTCGGCCAGCGATCTTGATCGCACTTGTGTCCCTTGCGCTTAGTGCGCATCTCACCACAGGGAGGGTCGTGGCTCGTAGGTCCGATCCTCGCGGGCGAGAGGACCTCCTTGCGGAGATGGGCGCTTATGACGTTGAGGCCGAGGGCTTCAAGCGCGAGATCGATACCCACACCCTTGGTCAGCTCCCCCTTGTACTGAGGAATGAGGAGAGGAGGCGGTGGCCGGTGAGGGCGGCGCTGGGCGGTGGAGGCGTGGAGCTGTCGAGAGGAGGCGGTGACTCGTGGAGAGGAGGAACTGCCGAAGCCGAACTGGGGTTGGGGTTGGGAAGGAGATGAGAAGACGGCTAGGGCAGGCTGGGCAGCCGCTTGGCACCGCATCTGCTCCCTCCCGCTGGGCCGCTCTATTGGGCCGGCCGGCTAGGGATAGCCTCGGGCACAGCTAATGTCTTGATAAAATATTTTTTGATGCTTACTAAAATTTCCCACTGCAATTTTCTATGGGCCTCGGGCCGGTCCCGGCCCGGGCCCATCTCTCCTCAGATATGCCACTCCATTCCTGTGTCTTCTCTTTTGGCGAGGAACCCTATATGTTTTCTACATATCTAGTTACTTTTTTTTGTGCCAAACGCTCCACAACTTCAACAATGAAAGAATCCTCGTTTGCCATTCACCTAACTAAAACTTCATATAAACCGATAATCTAAACTTCTTAGTAGACCCTAATCTACATATAAAATGATTAAGTGTGCTATGTATAGGATAAAATATCTTATCATTACATAACGAGCATATTCGAATCTAGTTGAGTAGGTATTTGATTCATATTCATTTAAAAATATAAATACAAATACAAAAATACCACTATCCGATTCATATTATTTGCTCTGTTGACGCCCTAGCCATGGGCGAGCGGAATAACCCCCCTTCTCCCTGATGAAAAGAATGTGAATACGTTAGGAATAATATCAAGATATCATTGCAGTCGCAGTACGGTAGAAACCAGCCAAAGCAGTAGTTTCTGGCGAAGATCAGCTGCTTGGGCTAACGAGACGGTGGAAACCATAGCGGCTTTCGCCTGCTGCTTGATGAGGTCGAGCCCCGCGACGGCGAGGTCGCGTGTGTTCATTTCGAGGTTTTTTTTTGGCGAGGATGTGGCTTAGGTAGCTAATGAGATGGATGGGGTTGAACCAAAGCCATCGAGAGTAGCGGGGGTTTTATGCGCGCATTGATATTGTTGGGAAAGAATTATTCGTTGATTAGTGATTGCGTTTGGTCCCAAAGGCGATTATTCGCTGAACATTTTTTACTCAAAAGTTAAGCACTAGGCCGGAAAAAAAAAGGAGAGAAAGCTGTTCTAAATAGAGTACTAATGAAAAGGAAAAAAGAATTGTAGTACTAATCTCAAATCTTAGCACTAATAGTGACAACTGACAAGTCACCTTGACTGACAATAGCATACGCATCAATTAATCATCGTGTTGCAGAATTACTAACATTAAAGGTTGGGAAGGTTGGGAGAAAGGGGCTCTTCCTGCAACGTCTACGTCGGCAGTAAAAGCCCAGCCGTCGGATCGCGCCTCGCTCGCCTCTGGACCGTCCGATCCGGCCGTTGGAAGCCGCAGCTCTCGCGTGTCCACGTCGCTCGGAGAGGCGTATCTGTTCGATCGCGTGTTCACATGCTCGTGCCTGCCCGATCCCGTCGCTTGTGCATCCGCGCCTCACGGGCTGATCCGTACCGCAGCGTCCAATGGCCCATGGCCTCACGGGCCTCTCCGTCCTGCTCTTCTGCGCGTTCGTGCCTGCATCCGAATGGAAGGTGACGCCACAGATATGACGCGATATAGGGGATCCCGTGGTTGACGTCATGCGGGCATGCAAGGACACCAAACACCATTGGCATGTCTTAATTTGTCTTTGTACATGCTATTTTAAATTTGAAGAGTCATTCAATAAAAAAGGGGCCATGCACTCGCATATAATACTCCATCAGGTAGAACTTTAGAAGCTATGCCACTCCAGTCTCCCTTATTTTCCTTTTTCAGGACCCTATATGTTTTCTCTAACAAATAGCCAATATATTATCTCTAACATATAATTACTTTTTGTGTCGTGATGTAAGATCCCCACCGTTTGCCCTTCACCAAACTAAAACTTCGTATCAACCAATAATCTAATCTTCTTAGCTGCCCTAATCTACATCTAGACCGGTGACTTGCGACCTTGACTATCAAGTATCAATGGCGCTAATCATGTCTAAAGCGGAAGAGATGCAAGGACAACGACATCATTCACGGCCGGACCCTACCCGCCGGTCACTACTACGAAAAAGGTCTTCTGAGCAGGTTAAAAAGCGTCATTACAGATGGTTTCGAAGCCGTCGAGTTTATAGGTCGATGATGACATGAAGTCATCACGAGCGGTTATTAACTTCGTAACCATTTGTGATATCGACTATCCTGAGCGGTTCGTGTCTAGAACCGCTCTGTGATAAGCTGCTATTATGAGAACCGCATAATTAACATAACCTAACTAGCGATGTCTGTAGTTAGCGGTAATTAATTTCGTTTAGCGATGAGCTTTTGTTGTGCTAGGTCGTTATTAAGCGATCGATTAATATCGGCTCGTTAGTATAATCGGTTTCCCTTTTCATAAGCATTTCAATAAAAGTTGTCAGGACCATTCAACCATCATTCTTTCAACCTCAGCATTTCATACAAGCTTCTGTTGCAATCACCGGTAAATAAAAAAAAACAAAATCATAATTAAATTACAATTTCCATTCTCATTAGAGCCATAAGTCAATAGTTGAATTGTTTACAAGAGCACCTTCCAGCAAATCAATCTATAACCTAATGGCATCATTTATTTGGGCAGCACAATCTGCCTCTTTGCATTTCCCTTCCCTCTTCTCAAAGGCCACATCAACTCTTTTACATGCAAAGACAACTCATTCACCCCCCCAAGCACATACATTTCCCATTTATTTCCCCTAGCTCATTCATCCCCAAAGACATACATTTCCCATTCATTCCCCCAATTCATCCATCTCCCCAAAGACAGCCTGCCATTTCCCTCTCCCACCTTTTCTCGGTCGGAGGCAAGGCCAGGGAGCTAGGGAGACCTAGGAGCAAGCACAAGAAGAGAGGAGCCAGAAACCAGGAGGCGGGGTGAAGATCGGGAGTTAGCGGTGACCGAGGACCGGCAGCAGCCAAGGCACGAACCACCAGAGAGCACCAGGCGCAAGGCCAAGCACAACCATCGATAGAAGCTCACTCCACCACCCCCCTCTTTCTTGTATGCACATATGTAAGCCACCCCCACCTCAGCATTCATGCTTAATCTGCTAGCTTCACAAATCAACTTGACTGTAATGAGAAAAAAATCAATCTAGATCATTAGGCGAAGATGGCGTAGTAGTAGTAGTAGGGTCTTTGCTCGAGCAATGAGCGTGGTGGCCGGGTGAGGGCGAGGCGGTAGTAGGTGGGCCGAGCTAGCACGAGGAGGCCGGCGGGCCGGAGCCGAGTGGTGGCCTTGAGGGCCAGGCGGCGGTGTCTTAGAGCAAGGAGGAAGAGGCGGGCAGGAGGCGCGCAAGCACCACTGGTAGGGAGAAGCCAGCCTAGGTAGGGGTGTGGCGTGGCGTGGCCAAGGCCAGGCAGCACAGGAAGGAGCCACAAGGCGGGCCAAGGAGTCTGAGCCGGGTGCGGGGAGGCGACCGAGCCGGACAGGCCTAGGGCGGCGTGGCGGCAGAGGACAGCCCGGCGGCGGATGGCGCCAGGTCAGCAGAGGTGGCCGGGCAGGCAGGGAGGAGGAGCGACGCCAGAGAAGAGGAAGGAGCCGAGGCGGTGGCCGGAGTCTTGAGCCCAGCCACAAGGCCAGACCTCCCAGTGGCGACATCGGTTGAGGAGAGAGGTGAGGCTTTTGAGGAAGGAGAGAGGTGTGTTTGGGGAAAAGGGCGTAAAGTGGAGCTGTGTTTGTGTTTGGGGAAACCGGCCGGGTGCATAGAGAGAGAGGGTAGATTTGGTAGATTAGGAATTAGGGTCAGGTGGTTAGGAAAAATCCGGGATTAGGGAAAAATCTTAGGAATGTGTAATTTTCCGATAATTGTTATAATTAATGCGTGTAGCATTGCTAATTACCAATAAATTTAATAGTTGTTAGCTGCGTATTCCTACGATTAAATATTTTAACTCGGGTCTTACTGTGCTAACCAAACTTAAAACCAATCCGTTAAATAATTACTAAAATAATTTGAGTTGCCGTTAGTTCTGTTAATAATAAGTCATTTTACATGCGTAGCAAACCTGTGCATAGTTGTCGTTTAGTCGGACAAAATGAACTGCTATAATCATGTTAGTTTAATTAAAGCAACCCCAAACATGTGTAAGGAATTAATTAAATGCGAGCGGACTTAAGTAAAATCATTTAAGCGTTTACATTAATTAAATTAGTTATATGTTTTAATTATGAGTCAAGTAGTAGTATTTCCTTTCTTTGCTTCTTTTGTCCGTTATAGCGTGAACCTTGGGTTTTTCGAGTATATTGCGAATAGACAATAGAACGGCTTAGTGGGGAGTGCTAACTTAGCAAAGGACTCAAAAAGTTTTATTTAAATTAATTTGTGCTAACATTTAGCGGTCACTAACTTAGGCATATATATTATACCACTCAAAATTCAAATACATATTTACTTATATTATTATTAAATCTTTGCCGTATTGCTCTGAAGACGATCCGGCAGACCGACACGGAGCGATTGATCAAAGTTTCATCCACGCCAACCTTTCCTACAACTCCAAAGGCAAGCGGTCCTCTTGAACATAAATCTAGTTAATTAAAATGTAAACCGTATATTGCACTATATGTTTATTGCATCAAAATTGTTTTCTCAAAACCTAAATCAATGATTGAGATGAAAATGATTAGGATGAATATGAAAGAAATGAGAATGAGAAGGAAAGAAAGAAATGAGAATTAATATGTGGGTAAAAGGGGGCCCTGGCAGGGGAAACGCGATGATGATGATGATGATGATGAGGTAAGAGGTGGGCCCCTTTTTACATATGGTTATAATATAAGGACGAATAAAACTCTTGCTCGGTCTGAAGCCGTAAATTCAGTACCAACCATTTTCCCGTTTCGGCGGGCAGAAAATGCTACCTAGTTACATAATTAAGATTCTCCACAACGGGACACATTGGAGTGTTTGGGCTCGGAAGTCTTGCGCCGCCCAAGGAGGAGTGTTGAGCATGGACAATGGCGCCTCAACCAACATTCTCGGAACTTCGGTGTATGACGAGGTCGACGTATTCAAATCGGCACCGACGGAAAGTAATGGGTGGAGACTTGATCACGTAACTCAAAAACGTTACGTATTACGGACTCGAACACGCATCAAAGGAAATGCGGGGGACCCGTTCATTTAGAGCTCGAATAACTATGGGTAAAGTGGTACAAGCTGCAAGATGCTATGCAAAATCATGAATTCATGCCGATCTCTTGGATTAGAGTCTCGGAAACCACCGGGGTCTTTCTTCTCTTGAGTAATAAGTAGTGTTTTCAGTATTAAAATTTGCCACCTAATGTTTTAATAAATTATTTTTAGAAATGAGATGACTTAGAAAATGTGATAACAACTAGAGATAGTCATCCAGTGCATTCTTTGCTATTAATGCTTGCTGAGTACATTCGTGTACTCAACCTTGTTAGTATTCTCCTTTGTAGATCCTAGTCCGGTCGGGAACTTTCCTGAGTGGGATAGCGGACATCTGCAGTACAAAGCATTGCGGGAGGAGAAGGCACCGACTATGGAGGCCAGGGCGAGGTGGACGCTATATTTGACTCATGGGACAAATAGAAGGCCGAGACTTCACTGTTGACGAGAAAAGCGGAGCAGTTCCTTTGTAACTGTATAATACTTGTACTAAGAATCCTAGCCTTGTGTGGCTATTACTGGAATAAAATGTACAGTTTCTATTTTATTGTTCTGCTGTGTGACTCTGGTAAAGACTTACTATTCGTTGGAGCAGTGTTCTACTGAGCAAACGAATAGTAATCCATATGCTTAAGTGTGATTACCCTTGGGGTAATGACACGGGGTGTCACATCTATCACAGATGATTCGTGTCTAGAACCGTATATATATATCCTCTCATTGAGGCTGCAAGTTCAGCTGTCTCATCCTCCTCATGACCTATTCATATTATTTGCTCTGTTGACGCCCTAGCCATGGGCGAGCGGAATAACCCCCTCACGATGAAAAGAATGTGAATACGTTAGGAATAATATCAAGATATCAGTGAGGTCGCAGTACAGTAGAAACTAGCCGGAGCAGTAGTTTCTGGTGGAGATCAGCTACTCGGGCTAACGAGACAGTGGAAACCATAGCGGCTTTCGCCTGCTGCTTGACTAGGTCGAGCCCTACGACGGCGAGGTCGTGTGTGTTCATTTCGGGGTTAATTTGTTTTGGCGAGGATGCGGCTTATGTAGCTAACGAGATGGATGGGGTTGAACCAAAGCCATCGAGAGTAGCGGGGGTTTTATGCGCGCATTGATATCGTTGGGAAAGAATTATTCATTGATTAGTGATTGCATTTGGTCCCAAAGGCGATTATTTGCTGAACACTTTTTACTCAAAAGTTAAGCACTAGGCCGAAAAAAAGGAGAGAAAGCTGTTCTAGATAGAGTACTAATGAAAAGGAAAAAAGAATTGTAGTACTAATCTCAAATCTTAGCACTAATAGTGACAACTGACAAGTCACCATGACTGACAATAGCATATGCACCAATTAATCATGGTGTTGCAGAATTACTAATATTAAAGGTTGGTAAGGTTGGGAGAAAGGGGCTCTTCCCACGATGTCTACGTTGGCAGTAAAAGCCCAGCCGTCGGATCTCGCCTCGCTTGCCTCCGGGCCATCCGATTCAGCCGTTGCGCGCTGGGAAGCCGCGGCGCTTGCGCGTCCATGTTGCTCAGAGAGGTGCATCCGTTTGATTGTGCATTCACATGCTCGCGCCCGTTCGATCCCGTTGCTCGTGCATCCGCGCCTCACGGGCCAATCCGTGCCGCAGCGTCCAATGGACCCGTGGCCTCATGGGCCTCTCCATCGCGCTCTTCTGCATATTCGTGCTCGCATCCGAATGGAAGGTGATGCAACAGATATGACGTGATATAGAATCCCGAGCTCATGCAGCTCCTCTTGCGTCGCGTCCAACGCCCCCTAGCCCGCCTCGGCGTCACCCTCACCGCCGTGGAGTTCGTCTTCATTGAGCCCCCCTCCAAGCGCCTCAAGCTCCGCCTTCGCCTCTGCCGCGAGGTCCTCCACGGCGTCACGCTGGAGAAGGCCCACGTCGTGGAGTTCATTGTCCACGACCACCTCTGCGGCGCTGCAGCGGGGCCGGTGACCCGGTCGGTGGATCGCCTGGTGCATGCCATGGCGGCGATGTCACACCACCGCACGCTCCTCCACCTCGAGCAGTGGCTCGTCAGCCACGGCGTCGCCGATTCCTCCATCCGCGTCAACACCACCGTCGGCGGGCTTGACTTCTTCTTTGCGTCCCGTCCCACGCTTGTGTTGAGGTAGATTTGTGTGTCTGTGCGTGTTTTTGTTTAATTTCTTGGATTTGCATGCTACTTTGTTTTGCTACTTACAATTTCCTTCTTTTTTTTATTCGACTGGATAAGCACCGGTAGCCACGTGGGTCAAACATTGGTCAAAACCGCTCTAAAACGGATGAATGAGTATTTTTTTGAGCGGTATTGACAGTTTGAGGATATGTTTTATCCAGTATTACAGTTCAGGGACGAAAATTAAACTAAAGCAAGAGTTCAGAGATGCACAATGTACTCCTATCTCTAACAAATAATTACTTTTTGTGTCAACAGTGTAAGAGCCCCACCGTTTGCCCTTCACCAAACTAAAACTTCATATCAACCAATAATCTAATCTTCTTAGCAACCCTAATCTAAATCTAGCCCGGTGACTCGCGACCTTGACTATCAACGGCGCTAATCATGTCACAAAGCGGAAAAGACTAGCACTAACAGTGACGCAAGTAGTAACGCTTAAGGAACCAGTGGGCAAACACAAATGATCAAACCACACCCTATGCGCATGGTTTGAACTTTGAAGCAATGGAGCTGAAGTTGCATCCAAGCAGCGTAGTAATTTGGAACACGGCTCACGCAACAAATCACAAGACGTACCAATGTACCATGCATGCATGTAATACGTAGCACGAGCAGGTTCAAAATTTCGCTGAAATTTCGGTAATTTCATTACTCTCTGAAATAAATACGTTTTGTTCAAAAAAAATTGGAAACATTTGAATTTAGACAAATTACACCCTAAATTCAGCAACATTAGTATTTGAACAAAATTCAATTAAATTTTTTCCAAATTTCAAGCGCATGCTTGAAAACTCACCGAAATTATAGCCGAAATTTTGGGCATTTCGCCTCTAATGAAATAAATTCGAAAAGGAAAGAGTTTTCCTGAGCACGCGGCATGCATATATTAACCATTCCAAACTTACATACGCATTAGACCATGACCACAATTAATATATTGCGGTACGTGTACGTACGAAAACTCGACGCACTCGATACTTGGGGATAACACTAACTTGGGCCTTTATTGCACCATGCATATAGATCTCAGCATCCCACACACGCCCAAGGCCCCAAGTACACAAGACCGGCCGATAAACTACTAGTGCTCCGCTGCCAAGCAACGAACGCCAGACGCGCGTGCGTCGCCTCCCTACAGAGCGAAAGCGACGGCGGCCGCCTTAGCGCCGACCGTGCGGAGGAGATGGAAGTAGAGCTGCGGGTTCGCCAGGAACGCCGCGCGGGAGATGACGAAGCCGGCGGCGCCGGGCGCCTTCATCATGGCGACGCCCGTTGCAGCCACGGGCCAGAAGAAGTAGGCGCCCGCGGCGCCCGCGGTGGCTAACGCTGCAACTGCGAGAAAGTTGTAAACCATCTCCGCTTCTTCTACTTCAATCTGTGTCTTCCTTTCGGTTTTGTGGATGCGAGTGAGATCGACGAGGTAGACGTAGCAGCGAGGATTAACTTATAGAGGTGGAGGTGCGTGATTGCATTCGTTGCTTTCTCTTCAAAGGGAGACGATCGAATCGGGGAGTGGAGTGCTCCGTGGCAAAGCCGAAAGCACCCGAGTGGTGACTATTGTTAGCTTACCCTGTAAGTTTCAGTAGTGAGGATTCTTTTTTTTCTTCTCCGTACACCTCGATATGTCGGCAGAATAGCATGCATTAGCTAAGTGTTTGTTAGCCATATCCCATATGGATTGGCAAGAAACTGCCCAGTGCTCAAACATATATACACCGACTGATTTTTGAACACACGAAAGCAGATTACAGCCAGGTTACGTAACAGAGTACGCACATGTACATGCTACCGTATGTATGCACCCGTAAATAGCTCGATTTTTAGTACGAGTACCTGGTAGCACTAATGATGCATGTACGTGTGTATCAACACGTGAAAATTGTTAGGAAACCCCGGGCCTGCATGGTTCATGATGGACTCCTCATCCACTCTGAAGACTGTATAAAGGAGGGGATACCCGACCATTGTATTACCGTTTACATAAAAGCAATAAAGAGAAGCAAGAAATCCTCTCTGTGTTCAATAAAGAGAAGTTGATCGGTGGATTGCATAAAAGAGCAGATGTCGATTGCACCATGGATTGTAGATTGCAAATTCCCTGTAATCTCCACGAGCCGACTTGCAGTCGCCGGCACAATACCGATCGGATGATTAATCGAAAGAAAAATGGATTGTTGATTGCATAGTAGATCCTACATCTCATTACATGAACAGTAAAATAGAAGAAAAAAAAAGACGGCGCAACCCGTATGGCCGCACCGCCGCCGGCACGTAGCATGGCCGCACCACACCTCGCCAGCCCTGCACAGCCACCGAGCCATCGGCCTAGAGCCGCTCCGCCATGAAGCTACGACGTGCCTGCACGCGTCGTCGGTCGCCCAAAGCACCACAAGAAAAGCAAAGAGAAAAAAACGCGCCAATCCCGCACGGGCAGCGTCGCCGCACCACGCCTCCCGACCGCTTGCGCCGTAGCGCGTCGCTGCTCCAAGTGCCGCCCCTATATGATGAGTTTCTAACCAAAATTCTACATCATAGCATCTTATTTTTAACATAAACTAGATTTTTGTGTAAAATCTATTCTAAAAGAAATTTGAAAAACATTCCAAAAGGAAAATCCTAAAGTTCGCTATTCTAAACCTTTTTGGTATTCAAAATATTTTCAAAAGGCCAACCTAGCAAAAGTTATTTGATTTCGAAACTTGTCCAAAATTCTATCTTAACCTAAGTGGTCACTTTCTAGCACTTAAGTGAGTTTTGCCATTTGAGCCAATTTATTCACATGAATAAGTCCATAAAGGTATTAATGACTCATACATAAAATTTAATGCTCAAAATTTCATCATATGCTCAATTTGGCACTTTTGGAGAAATTTCATGAAAATAAGATTTTATTTGCGGAAACAAACGTTTAAGTCATAAAAACTATTTAAAGAATTAGATTTTTAATTGGCTATATAAGTTAGAAATGCTCCAAATATGTTTATTTGGTTTATTGTGTGAATGTTTGGAGCAAAATACAACATTTACATCTTTTCTCCAAAATCCAAACTGAAATCTGTTGTGATTCGGTCTCAAGCCGATCTGTTGGCTACCTCCCAGTGATCATTGCAATCTCTCCGGTCTAACCACACCTTGAACGCTAGTCTGACCGCTACCCTCCGGTCTAACCGCACATTGAACTCCGGTGTG
Organism: Phyllostachys edulis; assembly: GCA_036346405.1. Lineage (NCBI taxonomy): Eukaryota > Viridiplantae > Streptophyta > Magnoliopsida > Poales > Poaceae > Phyllostachys > Phyllostachys edulis. The sequence continues at coordinate 104,029 of JAYEVD010000713.1, read as the reverse complement.
ACCGGTAGTTGTTGTCAGCAACCGGAAAAGGCATATTTGTTGATTTCCACCTCTTTTGGCCACCTTGGTTGCTTCCTTTGGTCAAGATGTTTATTGTTATCTTTACATGCTACCCTTAAGTGCTTTTCTTGATTAAAAATGTATTTTTTATTCCCAAGTGGTATTCTTTCAAGTGGTAGCTTCTTTTGATTATCTTGACATTGGCATGAGATTCATCCTTACACGCGATATCTTCTTATTCATTTAAAGTGATATCTAATTTCATTCCTTCTTGATCATACTTCTCTTGACCAAGCTCAAGTACTCTCCATGTACAAGTAGATTCTCTCTCTCTCTCTCTCTCTCCTCTCTCTTCTCTTTGGATGCTTTTCATGAAGATCTTTGTGAGAGAAGCTCAATCACTTTGTAAATTCAAGTCTTGTCGACACGTGGTATTCAAGTGATGTTTAATGCTATCTTTCAAGTGTAATCTACATAGAGACATAGAGACATTTTTAGTGCTTAATGTCAAAGGGGGAGAATTTGGTTGCAAATAATGGTCAAATGAGAGAGTTTGAACTCATCATGAGTATTGGATGGATATATTTCAAATAGATGACAAAGAGAGACGTATTGATTGGATGGAGAAAGCCTTTGTGTGTCAAAGGAGTACAACCTTTGTGAAAGGGGGAGTTTTCGTAAAAGGGCTTTTTCTTAGCAAAAATGAAAAACGTTTTGAGCTTTGTTTAAAATGGGTAAACTATTATATGGGAAAAACTAATTTGCTATTTGTCCAAAATGGTTTATGGATCTTTATGAATGCATGTTTTCTTATGAGTATGAGCTAATTGTCATATCCTTCAATTGCTGCATTATTTGGATCCAAAATATAGAATGAATTCCACTAAGAGTCAAACATGAATATGTGCATTTTGTTTCATTCTTTGTATTTGAATGCACACATTTAAGGGTAGTTCACTCTATGTGTTGTCATTTCACTAGTATTGATCACATTCTTCCATCCACTTATATTAAGGATCTTTTCTTTGAAATGTATCCTTGAGTATATAAAGTTTGTGTAGTTGATATATATTCATGTTAATTCTATTTCAATTATTTGCAAGAGGATTGTCATCAATCACCAAAACGGGGGATTGAAGAATCTAGACTCGCCATTATGGGTTAATGGAGTATTTTGGTAAATTTAGGATGTAATTTGTCCAAATTCAAACATTTCTGAATTTTTTTTTGAACAAATCATAAAAATTTAGGGGGGGTGGGATGCGAAATTTACCAAATTGTTTTCCATGGTCACACTTCACTACGTAGTTGGTTAGATCAGTACTTTGCTAGAGACAACCCAAAGCGCGGCGATGCATGTCCGCTGGCGTATATGGCAACACCGTGCTCGTAGCATATTTAAGCCGTGGAAATCGACCATCATTGCTCGACCACTGGTGTGAAGCAGGTCGAATGTCAAAGTACATTTGCGGATTGGTGAGGAAGGCCGACCGCGAGATGAGCAGGTCGCCGGCATTGGGCACCTTCATCATCACATCTGGAAGTACTTTTTCATCTTGTTTTTTTAAGTGAATCGCACGCACCCGCCGACCATATATATTCATGATTAAGAAGTACTCATATCTACGCACGTACCAGTGTCATTTTATCATTCCAAACCGCTTGCTTATTTTTTAAGCCAAGAGCGAAATCCACCTCTGTAGCCCCGCGAAGGAGCCAAATCGGGGGCCTAGGGGCCACCGTGGACGCTCGACACCGATCGAATCGGCACGAAGGGGCTAGTGGCTGTCGGGGTGTTTCTATCTCCCCGGGAGTGTCAGGTCAAGCTAACGTCGGTCCTTAGGGTCGTGCACATGATTTTGACGTTCATAAGGGTGATTTGTGTAGCGATTCTACCGGTGTAGGTTGCTGGCTTATTTTTGTGCCAGTGGCGAAATCCACCTTTGTAGCCCCGCATAGGTGTGTTTGGCTTCATGCATAGCCATTTTGGGCGCCTAGAGGGCACTGCGGACGCTCAATGCCGGTTGACGAGGATCTAATAATCTGCAATTAATTAAGTTATTTATTTATAATTGTTATTATAGATAGCAACACCTTCATATTATTCAAAAGTACACCCCTTAGCAGTCATAAGGTAAAAGCTTAAGTGGTCGTGAATTATTCTACGACCACCCTATATGGTCATGAGTGTTCCTACGACTACCTAGTGGTTGTAAGATTTCCTGCGACCACCTCGTGATTGTAAACCTTACGACGACCACCTCATAATCGTAAGCCTTACAACGATCAGGTCAACTACGACCACCCTATAGCCGACAAAGCCTACAAACATGTGGGCCCAATCGACTAGGGACTCTTATGCATTTAGTTTAATACACAGTAGTTAATATGCACTGTTATTCTCTGGATAACTACATGTATTGAGCCTCTGTCTTTGACATAACCACAAGGCGACGTGGGACGTGGTCTCTCTGACAATAACTTCAATCAACGTGCACATTTCATCCGGTGTTGAGGCGTCTCTTGGCATGGAACAATTGTCACCCCTTCACACGCTATAAGGAGTAAAGTCAGTGGAAAGAGAAGGAGGACATAGAAGTCATTAGGCCTGAATCTCAGTGATTTCTTCCTGGTTGTAAAACATCGTCAATACAACAACACAGGAGTAGGATTGTTATTCTCCTAGGAGAAGGTCCGAACATGTTTAAATCCTGTGTCTTGTTCTGTGTAGATATAATTTAAGGATAGACCCCGGCATACATTCATAAGATCGATACTAAACCATCGACACCGGTCGAACTGACACGAAGGGGCCAACATAGCAATGTCGCCCCTGGTCGGGGCTTGCAGATGTTGTTTTTTTTAGTGGCCGTCGGGTCATTTCTACCTTCCTCGAAGCGTTTGGTCAAGCCAATGTATGTCCTTGGGGCCACACACGCAATTTGGGCCTTCACAGAGGTAATACGTCCGTTGATTATGTCGATCTGGCCCGCTGGCTTATTTTTTAAGCCAAAGTTGAAATCCACATCCGTAGCCCTGCGTAGGGGGCACCACGAACGATCGACGTCGGTCGAACCGGCACGAAGGGGCCAACGCAACAATGTCACCCTTGGTTGGGGCTCGCCGATGGTGTTTATTGGGCCAGCAGTCGTCGCGGCATTTCTATCTCCCCGAGAGTGTCGGGCCAAGCCGGTGTCAATCGTTAGGGCTGCGCACACTATTTCGACCTTCACGGAGGTGATTCGTGTGGTGTCGACGATCGAGTCGCCGATCTTACGAAATAAACATAGGAAAATGGCAAAAAGTTCTTCGAAGAGAATGAGATTGATCTTTATTGCTATGAACTAGATATTACAGGGGGTGCCTTCGGCAAGGCAGTGGACTAATCCTAATTACACTGAGCGTAGTGCTTGCTAATGCTGATTATAATGCTTCAATCCGATGGAATGTGATTGAATCTCCTTTTCCTTCTGCCGTTTGCAGTCTCCTTTAAGTAGTCGACGAAGTGGTGGCAGATACTTCTTGAAGAGACGCCCGTTGGAAGTGTTGCAACTGGTCGGAACAAGGCAGCAGTTGGTAAAGTATCAACCGTTCGGCGGTTGAGTGTCTGTGAGATACTCAACCACCTGGTGGTTGTTGTCAGTGTCTTAAGACCATGAAATGTCGCGTGGTATAGAGCAAATATGATATGTGTTCTATTTATCACACGGTAGGGAATATACTTGGAGTTAAATCCAGATACCAGTTCATTACTTCTATGAGCAGTCACCTGGTCGGAGACTAGGTACAGGACCTTATCCAACCAGGGTACCCATTATGTAACCTTTGGAATCCTTACGACTTCGGAGTTGTTAGCCTTAGGGGTTACGACCACGAAGACATACGGTCTTTTATTATGTATTAAAGTAATACATAGAGATTTTAATCCCCATCAGCAAGGCCCCGAACTTCAAATGAATTGGTCGTGTGAACACTTTCTTCTGACAAAGTCGTATTGGGCACACCCTCATTTAATCCCGTGATATACGAGATGGTCTGTATTCACTTTAAAGTTGAGAAACTGCCTTGGGAACTGAAGAGTTTTTTTGTCCGTTGGAGAAAAGGTTGTGTCCAGTGGACTTTTGGGTAACTCCCGATTGCAGTTAAGGAACTGCGGCTAAAAAATCCCTTCAGCGCAGGGCTTTAGGGTATTTACTCCTCCTACTTTCCCTTTTCATCTTCTGAGAGAAAGATCATCTTCAACCTCCTCTTGTCTACAACCTTCTACGACATCCTTTCTTCCTTTCATCCAAAACCCAACCATGTCAGACTCTATCATCAACTGGTCAGTTTCTGATCTGAGAACGAAGAAACTTAAGAGCCTGGAGGAGATCTGGTTGCTTCCCGACAAGGATTTAATTTCTTGGAGATCAGCGGCTGGAGAGCATTCTCCGAGCAACGAAGATGGGGAAATCTCTGTTTTCCTCGCATATATTGAATGCGGATTCAGGTTACCAGTTCACTCATTCCTCCCCAATATCTTGGAGCACTATGGAGTCAAATTAGTGAACATGGTCCAATGCCATTGTCAACCTCAGCGTTTTCGTCTATCTCTGTGAAGCGTACTTGGGGATTACCGCAGATCTGGAGCTCTTCAAGTACTTCTATAGGATGACGATGTCGGCGAAGATGATGGGGACGCCTGGAGAGTGCACCTTGCGCCTCCACGATTTAAAAAGCGATTAATTAGTACATCCGTATGTACTCAAAGTCTTTGTGGTCATCATAGAAGAAAAGCTGGTTCTACATGACGGTCACTCAAAAAGACAGCCTTTACTATACTGGTAAGAAGGTGGCCGAGAATCCAGAATAGCATTCCTCCGTGAAGAACGAGGGAAAGGTGGGGAGATAGGTTGAAGCCATCCAACACCTTAGTGTTACGGGTTTAACCTTCTAGCACGTAGTAAGGGATTTCTCCATACGCCGAATTAGCCTCCTAAAGTCATGAGCACATTCGATGCTCTGGTATATTTGTCGTGACGACGCGACCAAAGATTCCAAGGAGGTTAAGTCCTAAAAAAATTCCGAATGGGTTTGTTTATCTTAGCTGATCACTTTTGTAACCCTAAAGTATCTCGTTTATTCTTACAACCCTTTCTCCTGATGACATTTGAAACCGGATCAAAATGCAGGGAGCCTGGCGACAAGGTTGATTACCTCCGGATTTTAGCGGTTGTCTCTGCAAAAGACAGAGCCGAGAGGCTTAAGGTAAAAATATCAACTACCTTTCACAATTTATGTGTTTTCTGATCGATTTACCGTAAATCCTCTTTGATGCGTAATCGGTCGGATTGAGGATCAATAAGGCTACTAAGAGTTGTGAGTCGTTTGACGCTTCGACTGCTCCTACGACCATCTGAGATGGTGGTCACCTAATTAACTTTGATTGTTAACTAGGTGGTTGTCGTGGACTCCAATATGGTCGCTTACGACCTGTCAGTTGCTACCGGAGCAACCGTTCTGGAGGTCGATGAATCTAGACCCTCTGATCCGATGGTCAAGGATCTTGTTCAAGACGAACTGATCAAGAATATTTATTTTGACCTCCAGTCAGTGGACGTGAAGGGTCTAACCAACCCTACCGATTCTGGACCGGTGAAGTCGGTTGAGCAGAAGAAAAGGAAGGCGAGCGCGACAGACTTTGCTCTAGCGCACTTCAAGTTAAAGACCAAGAAAACAACCAGGTACGTATACATGAAAGAAAAATCAATGTAAGTACTTCCCTCTGGTGTTTTAGAGTCTTGAGCTTCTTTTCTTCTTTCTTTATAGATCATCTGGTGTTCTGGTCGCTTCCGGCCAGAGCACCCCTCAAGAGAAGGCTCCTGAGGAAAAAGAGGCCGAGCCAGCCCCGTACAGGTGGCAAAGCCAGCGCTTGCTCTGGAACCTGCGGCGGCTCCAATTTCACCTATGAAAGCATCTAGGCCCTTAAAAATTGTTTTGGTAATTAATGATAATATGTGAATACGAGATTGAGTATTTACAAGGTTAAGTCCCAATGGTGAGTTTGATAACTTGAATATGCATGCTAAAGGACAACATGAAGATCAATATGGTTCAAAGACAAGGTACAAGTAGTCTAGGATCCTTTTTAAGTTTTACCGGTGTTAGGAGAAATGGATGGAATACCAGATTTTAGGTTAAATACCGTACTATTAACAGGGATCATGACTAGTAGCTTGATAGCATGTTCTTGTGCCATTTGGATCATTTTAGGATCATGCATGCATTTGGACTCATGGTAGTACCGACGTTAAGTCGGTGGTACGACCGGTAGTACCGACGTTAAGTCGGTGGTACGACCGGGCTCATGGTACGGTACTACCGCAACCCGGTTGTTCCGAAAATGAGTTGGCGGTATGTAAATTCCAGAGAGACTCCTTTTCGGCTGGGTTGCAAACCCTGAGAGCGGTAGTACCGTAGTTGTTCAAGCAGAACTACCGCACCCCGGTATTTTCAAAAGTTGAGTAGTACGTATTTTCCAGTAGGTACCCTTTTGGATTCCACGTGAAACGGAACTACCGCTTTCATTGTGCGATATGACCGGCCAGCGGTAGTACCGCATGATGGTTGGCGGTAGTACAGCGCTGAAGTTTCCAACGGCTATGTCAGAGCAGTTAATACCACTGTTATAGCCGTTACAGAGCTGTAGGTGAGGTGCGGTAGTACCGCATGATAGTTGGCTGTAGTACCGCATTTTACTGAAAGTTGAGGATTTTCTCCTCAACGGTCGTATTTGTTGGTGGGGGGTATAAATACCCCTCCACCTGCTCAAGGACAAAATGCTAGACCCCATTGAACATCTTTAGAGCCTTGAGCATCCTCTCCACGCCTCAAATACATTTGTGCATTCATTGCGAGGTAGTTGAGCCAAATTCAAGTGCATTCTTTCTAGATTGATCCATTACACTTGAGTGTCGTCAAGCGAAGGTCGTTGATTCATTACTCTTGGTGTTTTGCCAAACACCTAGACAGCTTGGCGGTGTTAGCACGGTGATCTCTTCAAGAAGAATTATGAAGAGGCCCGGTGCCAAGATTGTGAGTGGCTTGGTGTTCGCTATCTCCAAACAGGAGGAAGAACAACCACTAGTGATCGAGGGAAGGCTTACTTCATGGAGCTAACTTTATTAGTTCAAGCTTCCTCAACGTGGACTAGTAAAGACTGGCAAGTCTTCGATACCACGGGAAAAACTTCTTTGTCTCAATTATGGTTATTTCTTGTCTTTACTATTTTCTCATTTACAATTCTAGCATTTATCTTGTGATTGAATTGCTTAGCTAGAATATCTAGTCTAGACATAGTTCGTAATTGGCTTAAATTGTTATTTAGTCAAAATGTTTAAAAACCTCCTATTCACACCTCTCTAGTCGGTTATCCTTGATCCTACAAGTGGTATCAGAGCTTGGTCTCTCATTGATTTAAACTTAACCACCTAAGAGAGAAAAGGATGGCTAGTGAGGGAATTGCTATAGGAAAGGCTTCTTTGTTTGATTGCTCAAATTATGCTTATTGGAAAATTAGAATGATAATTTATTTAAAGGCCATGAGCCCAAGTATATGAAAAATCGTAAATGAGGGTTACGTTATGCCTTTTAATCCACTACTTCCCACGGACACAGAGGGACGTAATGTTCATTTAGATGCTCAAGCTATGAATATTCTTTTTGGTGCATTGAACACGGATGAGTTAATAGAGTGAGCAATTTGGAAACAACTCACGATATTTGGACCACTCTCTCGAAAATCCATGAGGGAACATCCACGGTCAAAGAAGCCAAATTGCATAGTCTTCAGATCAAATATGAGACATTCGTAGTGTTGCCTCATGAAAACATCAACGAGGTGTATTCAAGACTCAACAACATTGTAAATGAACTCAAAGGTCTTGGCACTAACCTTCTTGATATTGATATTGTGCACAAGAAACTTAGGGATCTACCGGACAAGTATGAGACATTGGTGACGCTATTTCTCAACTCTCTCGAATTGTCAAGAATGACGCCAACGTGACTTTTGGGCAATCTCATAACAAATGAGTTGTTCAAGAAAGACAAAGAAAAGCTCTTGGAAAGGCCAAAGCGGAATCAAGCGATGATGAGGATGAAGAAGAAGACTCCGAAGAAGGGTTTGCCTTACTTGTGAGAAGAATGAAGAAATTCATGAGAAGACGCCCACATAGAAGCTTCAACTTCGACAAGAGCAAGAAAGGCCAATCCTCAAGTGACAACAAGTGTTATAGCAACATCCGCTGCTATAATTGCGAAGAGACGGGACACATTGCTTCTCATTGCCCCGCAAAGAAGGATGACAAGGGCAAGTCATTCAATAAGAAGGAGTTTGATGGAAAGAAGAAGCTTTTCAAGAAGCTTCACAAGGATGGCAAGCATGAAGCCCACATTGGAGAATTGGATTCCGATGAGGAATCAACCGACTCCGACTCCGATGAGAATGAGTCCCCCAAGAAGAAGTGGCTTGTTGGCATCTCCATCAAGGAGGCTCCATCACTCTTCTCCACTCCTACTTGCCTCATGGCAAAATGAGATAAGGTAAAATCCATTAATGATAATGAACCAACATATGATGAATTAATGGATATGCTTGAAGACTTGAATGAATATCTTGGAAAAGAAATGTCAAAATATAAAGTCTTAAAGAGAGAGCATATCTCTCTAAAAGATTCTTATAAGGAGCTAAAGGAAGCTCATGACTTACTTATCCAAGAAAATTCAAGCAAGTCTTGTTCTAGTGTAGGAATTACATGTGATATTATTAATGAAATACCTAGTGTAGAAATTGCTAAGACTAGTGCATCTACTTTATGTAATGACCTACTTGCTATGCCTTGTTGCTCTAATATTAACTCTAATCATGATAATGTTAAGTTTCATGATGCAAAGCTTGTTGTTGAAAACAATGAACTAAAAGAGCAAGTGACCAAGCTAAGCAAAAGCTTGGAACGGTGCTTCAAGGGTAAGGCTACCCTTGACAAGCTTTTGAGTGAGCAAAGGTGCTCATTCAACAAAGAAGGACTTGGGTATTTCCCCAATAAAGGTAAGAAACCGGTAAACAAGCCCACAAGATTTGTTAAGCAAAATCGTAAGTATTGCCATAAGTGCCGGGAAATAGGACATTTGCAACAAGCTTGTCCTATTGGTAAGACTCCATCTTTTGGTATATATGATTCATGTTATATGCTTAGAAAAACCAAGGATGGTAAAGTTATTGCTAGATTTGTTGGCACTTCAATATTAGGCGCTAAAAAGAATGCTATTTGGGTGCCTAAATTCTTGGTCACTAACCTCCAAGGATCCGAACAAATTTGGGTACCTAAAAGAACTTGTTTCTTGTTTTGTAGGTGAACTACAAAACCGATGGAAAACATTGGGTGCTTGATAGTAGATGCACTCAACACATGATCGGTGATAGAAATATGTTCACCACATTCAAGAATGGTAAAGGAGTTGACAAGATCACATTCGGTGATAATAAAAAAAGGAAAGATAATAGGATTGGGTAAAATCGCTATCTCAAATGACCTTTCCATTTCAAATGTATCTTTAGTGGAATCATTAAATTTTAATTTGCTATCCGTTGCTCAAATATGTGATCTTGGCTTAATTTGCTCATTCTCTAATGAAGGTGTTACAATTTCAAATGCAAAAGATAATTATTTAGTTTTTAAAGGTTTTAGATTTGGAAATCTTTACTTCGTTGATTTTACTTCAAATGAATCATGCTCAAAAACTTGTTTAATTGTAAAAACCTCATTGGGTTGGCTTTGGCATAGAATGCTAACTAATGTTGGAATGATTCAACTTAAAAAGTTTTGCAAACATGATTTAGTTGTTGGCTTGAAAGATGTGAAGTTTGAGAAAAATAGGTTTTGTAGTGCCTGTCAAGCCAGTAAACAAGTCGCTAATTCTCATCCTTCCAAAAGTATTATGTCAACTTCTAGACCATTGGAACTCTTACATATAGATTTGTTCGAGTCAACAGCCTATAAGAGTATCGGGGGTAATAGCTATTGTTTAGTCATTGTGAATGATTACTCTAGATACACATGGGTATTCTTTCTAGATAACAAAGCCGAAACCTTTGGCATTTTCAAAAGTTTTGCAAAAAGGGCTAAAAATTAATTTGATTTCAAAATTAAGAAAATCCGTAGTGATATTGGTTCCGAGTTCAAAAATACTAAAGTTGAAGACTTTTGTGATGAAATTGGAATAAAGCACGAACTTTCCACAACCTACACTCTGGAGCAAAATGGAGTTGTAGAAAGGAAAAATCGTACATTAATTGAAATGGCTAGGACAATGCTTGATGAGTATAATACTTCCGATAGTTTTTGGGCAGAAGCAATTAACACTGCTTGTCATGCCATAAATCATCTTTATTTGCATCGTCTTTTGAAAAAGACTTCTTATAAGCTTCTTGTTGGAAGAAAACCGAACATATCTTATTTTCGTGTATTTGGTTGCAAATGTTATATTTTGAAAAAGGGTGTTCGTCTTTCAAAATTTGTAAGTTGTTGTGATGTTGGTTTCTTGTTTGGTTATTCTTCGAATAGCAAAGCTTATCGTATCTTTAACAAAAACTCTGGTTTAGTTGAAGAAAGACAAGATGTCTGATTTGATGAAACTAATGGCTTTCAAAAAGAGCATGAGAACTTGGATGATGTAGGCAATGAAGCCTTAAGAAAAGCTATGGAGTACATGCAAATAGACGACATCAAGCCCAAAGACGATCCATCATCTTCTATTCAAGTTAAACCTCCTACTTCTTCCACAAATCAAATCCAAATTGATGAAGAGGACAATAAGGAAGATAATCAACCATCTAACTTACCACCAAGAATCCACAATGTAATTTCAAAAGATCATCCAATAGACCAAATATTGGGTGACGTAAGTAAGGGTGTTCAAACTCGATCTCGTATAGCATCTTTTTGTGAACATTACTCATTTGTCTCTTCTATTGAGCCAAAGCATGTAGAAGAAGCCCTTGATGATCAGGATTGGGTGAATGCAATGTATGAAGAACTCAATAAGTTCACCCGGAATGAAGTTTGGACATTGGTGGATAGGCCCAAGGAACACAACGTTATTGGCACAAAATGGGTCTTTAAGAACAAGCAAGATAAAAATGGTATGGTTGTAAGAAACAAAGAATGATTGGTCGCTCAAGGGTATTCACAAGTCGAAGGTTTGGATTTTGGTAAAACCTTTGTTCCCGTAGCTAGGCTTGAGTCAATTCGAATATTACTTGCTTTTGCATCATGTTTTGATATTAAATTACTTCAAATGGATGTTAAAAGTGCTTTCCTAAATAGAAAATATCTGAACTTATCTTTGTTGAACAATCTCCCAGTTTTGAAGATCATAAAAACCCAAATCATGTCCATAAACTCTTCAAGGCACTCTATGGTCTTAAACAAGCTCCTAGAGCATGGTATGAACGCCTTAGAGGTTTTCTAGTATCAAAAGGATTCAAAATCGGAAAAATTGATTCAACTTTATTTACTAAAGTTTTAGATGATGATTTCTTTGTTTGTCAAATTTATGTTGATGATATTATCTTCGGGTCTGCTAATCAAGATTTTTGTAAAGAATTTGGTGATATGATGTCTAGGGAATTTGAAATGTCCGTGATCGGAGAATTAAGCTATTTCCTTGAACTTCATATCAAGCAACTCAAAGATGGAACCTTTGTGAGCTAAACAAAGTATGCAAAAGATTTGATCAAGTGATTTGGCATGGAGGATGCAAAACCCATCAAGACTCCCATGGCAACCAACGATCATCTTGACCTAAATGAGGAAGGTAAATGGGTAAATTTAAAGCTTTATAGGTCTATGATTGGTAGTTTGCTTTATCTTACCGCATCTAGGCCTGATATTATGTTTAGTGCTATCATGTGTGCACGCTTTCAAGCAACTCCAAAAGAGTGTCATTTGATGGCCATAAAAAGAATACTAAGATATTTAAAGCATTACTCTAGCATTGGCCTATGATTTCCCAAAGGTGCTAAATTGATTTAAGTGGATATTTGGATTTCGATTATGCGGGTTGCAAAGTGGATAGAAAAAGCACTTCAGGTAGTTGTTAATTTTTAGGAAGATCCTTAGTATCATGGTCATCCAAGAAACAAAATTCCGTAGCTTTATCCACTGCCGAAGCCGAATATGTTTCCGCGGGTAGTTGTTGTGCTCAATTGCTATAGATGAGGCAAACTTTGATGAATTATGGAATTAAATTTGATAAAATGTCTCTTTTGTGTGATAATGATAGTGCGGTGAAAATAGCCAATAATGCTATCCAACACTCAAGAACCAAGCATATAGATATTCGTCACCATTTCTTGAGAGATCATGTGAGCAAGGGAGATATTGAAATTAGCCACATCCGGACCGAAGATCAATTAGCGGACATTTTCACCTAACCATTAGATGAAGGCCGTTTTTGCAAATTGAGGAATGAATTAAATGTCATGGACTATTCAAATGTTGGTTGAACTCTTGCCTCATGTATTTTTTTTATTTTGTGTTAATTGAAGTTTTTAAGAAAGTATTTTCAAAAAAATTATTAAAGATCCCTATGTTCCTAAAAATTATATTCTTAGATAGACATTACTCTATTCAATGCATAATGATCCTAAATGATATTTATTTGAGTGCAAAACTAAGGATCATTTGCATAATTCTCAAAATCCAAAGTCAATTCCTGAAGTTCCAGGATAATCGGAACTACCGGTAAGTTAATCATGTGTAACCCATGATCTTGAACTACCGACGATAAAAGGCGGAACTACCATGTCGGCTGGTAAAATGGGCATTAACTGCCTTGCGGTTTTTACCTCATGCCCTTTACTCCCAAGCGGTTCGACCGCACCACTACCACCGCTTCAGTTTCTCTCGGTCTCTCTCTCATGCTCGAAGAACCTCAAATCTCCTCAGCAAATCCCTAAATTTCTTCGGTGATTCTTCAATCCCTGTTGATTCCTTGAATCTTTAGGATTTCACTCCTTCAATTCTTAAGGTAAAACCCTTTTTAATCTTCGTTTTACCTTAGTTTGGAATCCTAAGTCAACATTTAGGGTTAATCTTGAAATGTGGGTGATTTGATTGGTTCTTGTTTGGCAAACTGGCAAAATTGGTGTTTCATGATGATTAGACATCTAACCCATGGATTCACTCCATGAGAAACATCAAAAATTGCAATCATTTACATGCCCTATAACTCGAATTGGGAAAACAAGATTACTCAGCCCTTGGTAGCGGAACTACATGCGATCTTGGGTCATCTGCCGCCGACAATGGCGGTACTACCGATTTTCCTGACAAAACAACAATATCATTCCAATCAAGGTTAATTCTATTTTGTTTGATTGATTGCATCCTTTGTAACATATCCTATTTGATTGAAGATGTCAAGGACTGGAATTACTACTCGGAAGTCTGTTGGCCCTCCTCGAGGTCAATCTTCTTCAAATCCTACAGCTCCTATTCAAGGAACTTGAGAGGTTCGCCAGAAGGATGCTCATGACAAAGGCATAAGGCCAGCAGCGAATGAGTCTGAAAGTGAGGAAAGTTCCTCTCAAGCTGAGTCAGGATCTGAGTCTAACTCTGAGGCAGAAACAAAAATTCTGGCAGGATCTGATGAAGAAATGGGACAACCAGAAGAACCTTAGGTTGATTTAAGAACTATTTATGTTGATAACTATGCAATCTTGCGACACAATAATTAGTATCTTTATCCTTCAGATTCCATAAATCCAAGGTTCCACACAAAATTTCAGGAACGAGTTTATGAGCAGCTTTATGGACCAAACATAAAATTTGCAGATCATAAATGGATCAAGTGGCAGCACATCAACTCTTTGGACAAGTATGATGGTGTGTATCGGCTTTTTTCAAAGAGCTGGTCTTCATGATCTCGTAGCTCTAAGAAATGACTATGATGAGGAGATCGTAGGACAATTCTATGCCACCTTGCATGTTACTCCAGATTTTTCCAAGTTGCAATAGCTGTCAGTGACCAGATATGTGGAAAGCAGCAAGGAGGAATTTGAGCGTGTCCTGAGAACATCATCTAGCAAGTGGGAGAAGCTCTATGATAGGCCTGCTTTGCTTGCTCCTGCTTGGATAGATTTCTATGATCAGAATATCAGGTTCACCCTAGGGAAAATTCAGGGTCTCCAACCCATTCCTAGTTTGATTAATAGAATTATTAATCATACTAGTCTTCCCAAGAGTGAAAAGTTTGATACTATGAGAGGACATGCATGGAACATTATTGATAACATCATGAATGGGAGAAAATTTGATGTGGTGGATGTCATATTTAGGGGCATAGCTTCGTCAAAGAATGACAGGGTTAAGAGAATCTATTATGCTCCATATATCATGGCTTTGATCCTCAGCAAGATTGAGTATCAGGGAGGATTGGGCTCTTCCATAAGGCATACAAGCCTCGAGATGGTCCTCCTCTCCCTCCAGGTTTTCGTGCTCAGGGTCAGTAAGGAGAGCAAAGGGATGATGCTCCAGAGGAAGCTACTGCAGAAGAGGGTCAGGTAACTCTTGCTCAGATTCTCAATAATCAGCAGGTGATTCTCAGCAATCTGCAAATGATTATGACTAATTAGCAAGAGCTTAAGGACACTCAGTAGGAAATGAAGTCTGCTCAGATTGAGTTCCAGAATGAGACCCACAACAGGATAGCTGCCCTATCAGAGTGTGTCTTTTCTATGGAGCAGATTTTGACTACTCAGCGCTACACCTCTCGTTGTGCCCAAACACACCTCCAAGGGCTTCTACTTCATCAGCTATAGCCGCTCTTCCTCAGGCCCCAGCTGCTATTCCTCCTCAGGCCCCAGCTACTCTTCCTCCTCAGGACCCAGCTGCTTGATATGTTTTTGGTACTTTGATGCCAAAAGGGGAGAAGACAGAAGAGAAGCTAAGGAGAAAGATTTAGGGGGAGCAAGACTTATGCTACTATTATATACTCTATGTGTTTTGTGGATTGTTATGTCTTAAATGTTGAACTTATTATGTTTGTGTGGTTGTGCTTGTAATAGTTTAAAACTCTCTTATGGTTTTATTGTTATCTTGTTGAACTTGGTGGTTAATATTATGCTTATAATATTCTCTTGCAATACAATCTTTATTATGGTCATTTTATAATGTTGCAATTTTCCTCAAGTAACAACAAGCAAAAGAAACTCCGCTAAAATCTCAAAACGCTCTACATGTGCTTGCTACAATTTTCTCTCTCTTATATGCACATGTTTAGGGGGAGCTTTCTTTATATTGACTTTAACAAGAAAATAATTCAAAACTCATTCAAGCTCATTGCAAGAATTATTTTGTTGTTAAGTCATCAAAAGAATATACAACTCGTTTTTCAACAAGTAGTATATTCAAAACAATCTTTCTCACATATTAGATGGGTTGTCATCAATTACCAAAAAGGGGGAGATTGAAAGCATCTAGGCCCCTAAAAATTATTTTGGTAATTAATGATAATATGTGAATATGGGATTAACTTGTTTATTGAGTATTTACAAGGTTAAGTCCCAATGGTGAGTTTGATAACTTGAAGATGCATGCGGAAGGACAACATGAAGATCAATATGGTTCAAAGACAAAGTACAAGTAGTCTAGGATCCTTTTTAAGTTTTACCGGTCTTAGGAGAAATGGATGGAAGACTGGATTTTAGGTTTAATGCTGTACTATTAAGAGGGATCATGACTTGTAACATCCCAAAGTTACATTACCAAAATAAAAATTAATAAAGTTATTATTTTATTAGATGTTCGAAATTTGAAAGAGTTTTATGGCTTTATTTGAATTTCTAAAGTTTTAAAAGTCAAAAGTAAAATTTATTGAAGTCTTTGAAGTTTTATTTGAGTTAGAGTTGAAAAAAATAAAAATAAAATTAATTTCTAGAATTTTTTGGAATTTTAAAAGCCTTTCCTAATTATTTTAAAGCCAAAACAAATTTATGTGCAAAAACTATTACCAATTATATATTGGAAGTATTTTATTAAGTCAAAAATAACTCTAGGAATTTTTGTGAATTTTTCTAGAATTTTTGGATTTTATTTGCTATTTTCTAAACCCTTTTTGAATTAACCGGATTAATTAAAAAGAAAATTCCTCAAACAATCTGGTAAAACCTCCTTGGCAGCTCTGTTTCTCATGCGTCCGTCCGTTTATCCCGCGCGACTCGGTTCAAAGTTGGATCAAGATTAACCTTGGTAGCTCCCTTCCATTTCCTTCTTTATCCAAGCAGTGGGCCCAGCCCGAGCCTTCTTCTTCCCCGTTCTTTCTTCTTCGTCCGCACGCAGCTGCCATGCCCAGCTGCCATTGTTAGGCATGGAAGCTCTTAAAGCCACCCATTTACCTCCATGATTCTCACGCATTCACGCCAAAATGAAACCGTCTTCTCCTCCCGCACTTAATCCCAACCTTTACTCCCTCCTTACTCGCGGTAATTTGCATTTACGACCTCCACCCGCGCTGGCAAGAAAACGTCGCCCCATGATCTCCCTCTCCCATGCCCCTCCACCCCTATAAGAAGGAGCACGGGGTGCCCCTTTCATCCCTCACCATTTCCCTCGCTCACCCTTCTTCTCTCCCCTACTACAACAAGACTAGGTTATAGCAACCCGCATATATACTGCTATATCTACAAATATGTGTTGCTAGGATGGATAGCAACACATGTGATAAGTGATGTTGTTGGTCGTGTTGCTATAAGGTAGGTCTATCGCAATACAAATTAGGTGTTGTTATACAAAAGAAAAGGTGTTGCAAAGTTGCAACACAATTTTTTATTTCTAATAACACATGTTTTGAAACATAGCTAACACACAGTAGCAACATATAATTGATATATTGCAACACAACTTAGTATACATGAAAATATGATTCATTTGTGTGCTACGTATGTAGAAATTATAATGGCTACAAAAAAATTATTTGCTAATTAAGCATGTTATATTGTAGAATGTATAACACAGCTCAACATGATCAATGTTCAAAAAGTAGATTGCATTGCATTAAGAAAATAAATATATGTATTGTTGACATCATTAGACGTTACAAAAACAACTTATTTGTTGTCAACACAATAGCTTTGAACAAGAGTAAAATTTGAGTTCTAAAATATAAAATCTAACTACTACTTTCTTTTTTTTTCATGAAGTTCCTTGATTCTTGATATGTCGATCAAAGAGATAAACATCCAAATATAGTAATTCAATCGTTGATCTTTTCAACCTGCAGGGATAACAATAAATTATAAGGATATAAATATGATTGTAGGACAAGTGAATCGATATAAATTGAATCTAGTTAAAATTAACATACACAAATTGAAGGCCCGGCAATCACTTTTCCTTTGGTTTGACCAATTGTCTTGTAGTTCCCCCATGGCCTTACCAACACCTCATGTTCTTCAATATGAATGATAAATTATTATTTACCACTGCTGGTTCTATGTTCTCACGGCATGCCAACTTCTTTACCAAGTCTTTTCTGCTAGAAAACTTTTATAACAAAGACTTACGCTTTTTCTGACAAGAATGGAATATTAATATTTAGGGGCTTATGTTATATAGGTAGAATATCACAAGAGAAGCAACGTTTGTATACAATCATCTGAAAGAAATTACAAGTAGATATATGCCCAGACCTACTATGCCAAATCAACAAATAAATGCATCCCACATTGATATATATTTCTTAGCAATCAAGCTTTAGTAACTTACCGATGAGCTAAACTTATCTCGCAATCATTTCAAGGACATCTGTATTTTCTAACCACTGCAATGTATCAACATAGTTTGAATATATGGTCTCACCAAAGACCAATCGGTCGTGCAGGACTGAAGAATTCGAGGCAACAACATCAACCATATTATAACGGTGTGGAGGGAGGAGGCCGGGCGGAGCGCAAGGGCTGGAGGGCGGAGTAGGGCTCAAGCGTTGGGCGATGGGTTGAGGGAGGAGGCGGAGGGGGCGGTCAGGCGAGGCAGTGAGCTAGGTAGTCGAGGCGGAGGAGGAGGAGGAGGAGCCATGGAGGCTAAAGGAGGGCATTGTAAGATCGAGGAGGCCGACTAGAGGGGGGTGAATAGGCGGTTTTAAAAAATCTTTGGCTAAAACCTTTTCTAAAGCGGAAGCTAATATCAAATCGGTTTTGCCCAATTAAAACCTAAATCAACTAGGCTCTTCTAAGTGCACCAACAATACAAGTCTAATGGTAAGTATAACAATTAAGCATAGGCTTGTTAACCAATTCAATTCTAGCAAGGTGAATAGCACAAAGCAAGGAAAACATTCATACACAATGAATAAGCAATTTAATACAAGGAATATAAATTGCAATATGTAAAGCATAAGAATGCAATCCACAATACACGTCGATATTTTACCGTGGTGTTCGGAGACTTGCCGGTCTCCCCTAACCTATGTTGAGGTAAGCCCAAACCAATTGGACCGGCTACACGAATTAAGCCAAACCCTCCGAGGTAAGTCCAACCACTTGGACCCGATTCCAAACCGAACCAACACCTCGCTCCACTAGGGTTGCTCTTTCCTCCATTCCGGAGATGGCAAGCACTACACCACTCACAAACCGCTCGGGTCTTCTCACAAGCTTCTTTGAGAAGATCACCGACGCACGACGCCTCCACGCCGTCTAGGTGTCGGCAAACACGAAGAGTAATAGGTCAACGACCCTCACTTGAACCAATCAAGTGTCTAAGCTCAATGGATACTAAATCCACCACCTAATGCAACACATGCACTAGGATTTGCTCTCTAAGCTCACTAAGTGCAACACATGCACAAAAGAGTGTAGAGGGCTTTCTCTTTGCTCAATAGAATGTCTAGGGACACCAGCATCTCTCCCACACACGGCCAAGGTGGGTATTTATAGCCCACACATAAAAACTAGCCGTTGTGAAAAAGTCTGCTGAAAAATCAGCACGCGTGGTTCAACCGCCAACTAAGTTGCGGTACGACCGCACCTCCTCCAATGGTTATAAAACTAGCCGTTGGACACCGGTGCGGTACGACCACCAACCAACACGCGGTACAACCGTTGAGGCCGATCGTACCACCCAAGGAGCGCGGTACAACCGATTGCTGGGTTTCGAACTCAACCGAAAAGACACACTCTCTGGAAAAGACTGAAGGGCTACGGGTAGGCTACACTAGCGCAAAATAATAAAAATT
This sequence comes from Phyllostachys edulis, assembly GCA_036346405.1. Classification (NCBI taxonomy): domain Eukaryota; kingdom Viridiplantae; phylum Streptophyta; class Magnoliopsida; order Poales; family Poaceae; genus Phyllostachys; species Phyllostachys edulis. The sequence goes on along the minus strand of JAYEVD010000713.1, from coordinate 84,754 downwards.
CTACCCGTAAACCAAGATCACTGCAGTTATAGATCACGGTCTTACCACTAGACGCCAAGTGCGGAAATTGATGTAACGCGTCGAAGGCGAGTAGTCGTACTAAGTTGATGCAAGACGTCGAGGCGAGTAGTCGTATTACTTCCTCGTCCTCGTCGTGGCGTCCCACGTCAGCTCCTCTCTTGCGGTTCGTCCAAACGCTTCTGAATCTGGCGCCTCAAAAGGTATCCCTGCGTCACGGGAGGAAGCGGCGCCGCAGCCGGACTACTAGATCCGCGGCGACTAGGGCGTGGGAGGGTGGCGGCCGGGGTTTGAGGATGTCACGAAAAACTCATCATGAAACACATGCGCCTTGCCCTCCTTTTATAGGCGTCCTTACAATGGGCTTCTACTAATAGAGGCCCATTAGGACTCAATACCCGATCTAATTGGATCCAATCCGAATTAGGCTTCACCCTAAGTGTGTGACCCTATAGGTTCACGTATGTTTAGACATGGCGCAAGTATACATACTTGGTCAATAGTTGGTAGCGACCTCTAGCAAGGCGTGCCAACTCCTAAACGCGTACACAAAGATCATATCGGACGAACCATCACAATGTTATGTACATGCCAATCCCTTTGCCTCACGATATTCTGGTGAGCTCCAAGTGACCACTCTTTCTCGATCCCGTGATCCGGAATCCCTTACTAGGTTAACTCTTAACCTTAAGTAGCATGGCCATGCATTTCGGATCCGATCACTCGAGGGCCCAGAGATATCTCTCTCGGTAGAGAGGGCAAATCCATCTCGTGACCATGCCTCGCAGACATGCTTCATGACAAACCAAAGCTACTTTTATAACTACCCGATTCACGGATAGCGTTTGATAGCCCTAAGTAGGTCGATTCACATCTCAAGTACATGCGACAATCTCGGTCTAAGGACAAAGGCGTACACATTGTGTAGAAGAACCATAAGTATAATTGTTATGTCTCATGTTGGGTCGGTCCAACCCCATGTTCTAAACATGTGTCCACATTATTGGTTTGACATCTCCATGTCTATGACACATGAAACATGGTCATCAACCGATACATGTGCTAATCCATCATTCACGTGTGTCCTCACATGAACTCCGACTAGGGACAACTTTAGAATAACCATACAAGTAAAGAGTTTCACAAACAAGTCACATACTTGTTAATCAACACAAAGGTAATATTCAAGGAACATTTATTAAATCATGGATACAACGAAATATCATCATCTCTATGATTGCCTCTAGGGCATATCTCCAACAAAGACGTACCGCCACATAGAAATCGGTACAACTGCAGCGCGGTACAACAGTTTCTCAAATGCGGTATGACCGATTATCGAGGAGAGCTCCAAGCGAAAATGCATCGGTTCTGGTTTTATCAAATCACTAACTGGAAATCGGAACAACCGATGTGCGGTCATACCGCACCAAAATCCGGTTGAACCGCCGCGCGGTCGTACCGCCCATAACACGTCGGTACAACCGATTTTTCCCGGGGAAACAGCAGTTTGCATCTAAAATGAATTCAATTGCAAAACACATTTGACAATTGACAAGGTGATGCAAACAAGGGTTCAAAGGCAAGATTCTCAACAAGTTGCAAAACACATTTGCACACTTTTAGAATCAATGCCACAAGGAATAAGGTACATGGACTTACACCGTTTGCAAAACACATTCGCAAACTTAAGTCACATGCTACAAGGATTATCCACGAGCCACAACTATTTGCAAAACACATTCGCAAATATTGGCAACATGTTAAGATGAGTTAGAGCAAACACAATGAACTATCAACACATGACTAACTCAAGCTACTAGTCAAAGACCCCTCTTAATAGTACAGCAAATCTATACTAGCAATCCGGTCTCCCAACCAAACACCGAGACCGGTAAAAAACTAGGAACACATCCTTAGCCCTAACTAGTCATACCTTTGCCTTGCGCAAACACTTGAAGCTTGATGACGCACATCCTCACTTCAAGTCTGGGTCATTGACTTGACATGCATCAACAAATGATGCACTCTTCACTTGACCTCCATCAACACATGATGGGTCTTCTCTTGATTCGATGATCAACCCATGATCATCTCCTCTTCTTGAACATCATCGACACACGATGATTTCCTTTTCTTGATATGCATCAACACACGATGCATTCTTCACTTGATCTTCATCAACACATGATGAAGCTTCTCTTCTTCAAGAATCTTGATATGATGCTCATCAACACATGATGACATCCGTTTCTTGATCTTCATCAACACATGATGAAGCTTCTCTTGACATGATGATCAACTCATGATCATCTCTTCTTCTTGAACTTGACATGCATCAACTCATGATGCATCCTTTACTTGATATATCAACACATGATGGATCTTCTTCACTTCGGGATATTGTCTTGAACATCATCAACATATGGTGATTTCCTTTATCCCGAACCTTGACTTGATGACTATCAACACATGATGCCATCTAAAGTCTTTATCATCATGGAACCTAACCTGCTAATCCAACTCATGAAAAATGTTAGTTCCACAATATGATTATTATTAATTACCACGACATACCATTAACTCATAATGGTGGGACAACATACCACAATCTTTCCCTCTTTTGTAATTGATGATGATTATTTCAATTGCAAGTAATTGAATATAGATTGGTATGAGTATCTGAGAACTACACAAGTTATATATACTCAACATGAGTGTATATACAAGTCGTATATACTCAAGGATATATAGTACACATGTCTCATATACACACATGAATATATTAACTACACAAGTTATATATATTCAAGGATATGTGAGTACACATAAACTACACAAGTTATGTTATACTCACATATAAGTGTATATATAGACTACACAAGTCTTATATACTCACATGAATATATTGACTACACAAGTTAAATATATTCAAGGATATGTGAGTACACATAAACTACACAAGTTATGTTATACTCACATATAAGTATATATATAGACTACACAAGTCTTATATACTCACATGAATATATTGACTACACAAGTTAAATATATTCAAGGATATATGAACTACACAAGTCTCATATACTCATATGAATATATTAACTACATGAAGTTAAATATATTCAAAGGATATGTTTCAAAGTAAAGATCTTTAATATATGTGGACAAAGGAATATGGATCAATACTAATGAAACCACAAAACATAGAATGAACTCCCCCTAAATGTGTGCATACACAAATGTGTAATAGGAACATATGCACAAATTCAAGTTAACCTTTTTATGGAGTTCAACCTATATTTTGGATCCGAGGAATGCAACAATATATAAATGAATACAGAGTAGAATGCATACCTCTTTTGTTCTTTATATCCAAACGAGACTAATCATAAGATACAACAATAGAAGAGTTAGTCTCACAAATAGATTTGTCATAATGAATGCGTACCTATTTGGATTTTTCTTTTGTTTATCCAATGAATTATATTTGTCATTAAGAACTTGCATGCCTTCATGATTATCACCTTTATATCCAAATAAGACTACACAATATGTATATCAATAAAAGTGTTAGTCTCACAATTAAATTTATCATTAATCACCAAAACTCCATTAACACATAATGGTAGGTCTAGATCCTTCAGGCATTCGAGGGCTCGGGGGGCGGCGGCAGGAGCGGTCGGGGGATGCCCTTTGGAGTAGATGCGAGCTGGTCATTGGATTTGGGCCAAGAAATTACGCCCAGAGGGATAAGATGCTTAGACGCGAGGTGGCTCCTGATATAATCTTACTAGAGGAACATAGCTCAGGATTTTGGCACAAGTTAAAGTGCACCATAAAATAAAGTAATAGTGTTATCCATGGATAATCGATACTAAGTGCATACCATGTCCACAATTATGCTTCCAAGCTGGCCCTTCCCATGCTCCGACCTTTTTTTTAAGCAGTCATGTTTAAAAAAAGAGTTCAGTAAGCTGAGCTCCGCTATCCTCATATTGGAGGGCAGGAAAATTAATACTCTTGAATTGCCCAGGTGTTGTGTTTAGGAGGTTATAAAAAGACAATAAGCAATGCATGATAGTTCAAAGATGCAGTTGAGGTGAAGGAATTTTAAATAAATGATACATACTCTTTCATAAAGAGGAAGTTGTCAGAGCGCAGTGAACCAACAGCTAGGTAGGTTCTCCTCCAATCCAATTCTGAGAGTTGGCTAGGTGTAAAACCAAAAATGTGAAAAACAATAATAGCCTAATAGGACAATCTTTCAATGTAGATTTCCATTAGCCAGAGAACACAAGCATTACATACTACCGTGAGATGGGTTTCTAGAGGTGCTGAAACTATGTATTGAACACCTACTTTCAGTACATACTTAACATGCAAGAAGGTATATACAAACACTTTAGATGAGACTAGTATACGTACTGATCTGTCAGCACTAACATAATCAGTCAACGAAACTAGTAACATATACACTAAATATGCAAGGAGTTATACGTAGACCTGACTGTAAACAGTTATGCACTAAATCTTTATTTGGCGTTTTTTCTGGTGCACTTCAGGAAAAAAAAATCCTCCTCAAAGCTAGAGCTAGTTGTCAGTAGACTTATAGAAATGTATCAATACACATGTTGTGACTTGTGATTAAACTCTGACTAAATTTCTCATCCAGTATGAACTGACTCCAGTTTGTGGCATCTCTGGTACTGTTGTACAAACAGAATATATATGCAGTAGTAATACACAATAAAAAAAAGGCATGTGACATTATTATCTAGCAAATATTGTTAAAAAGAACAAATGTGGTAGGAGAGCAATGACTTTCCAATGAGCCATTCCCTAGCTGGTAGAACTAAGGCCTAACTCTCATAATAGAGGACTTGCAAAATTTCTGAAAGTTTCAATAGTTCAATGGAACATTGGCATCCATTGTTGGTTGAGACATGTCCGAGTTCTATAGCCTCTATATGATTGGTATTTGCTATAAATGGGAAGTTCCTCTCCAAGTAACTGCAGTTGCTAGCACTCAGGAACAATATAAATGCTCTACTGTAGGTTGCCCGACACATGGGATTTAGCTGTTTGGTTATGAAGCTAAAGGCTCCACTCAGAATTTTTTTTTGTTAGATGTTTGAGTGATGTATTACAAAAATAAGTTACTCGATTCAGGCACTAAAGATCTCGACATGTTCTAGAAGCTTTTACAAATTTGGAATCTGAAGAACCGGAACATGTGGAATAACATAAACCTCTGGATGAATAAATGATATACCTCACCATCAGGAAACACCCCCAATAACCTTGGTTACATAATCTTTCTGCATAAAACCAGCTTCAATCTGCAGTAACAATACTCAAATAAGAAATGTGTAAAAAAAAATTGGCAATGAACAAGGTCTATGATGAGTATAGACTGCAGATAGACATAATGAACAAAATGATACGTTGAATGCAGATAGCCAGATATGCATAATTAACAGGACCAAAAAAAAGGTGAATGCCATCGCGGTGTGTAACAAAACTTGTTGCTTGGAACGGACCACAAAGACCAGGCGTCTCCTGAACTAATATATGCTAAAGCACAGTTTCCTAAAAGAGGAATGCCAACAATTAAATTATGTGTATTACACTAAAACATAGCAGTCGCTTACCAGTTATAATGTTTCTAATTGTGCCGTTTGGGCTCTTCCACATGTGCCTTAAGTTGAACTCCTCAACCCGAGTTTCATCTGTCATGGTGTTGAAATAGGCATAAATGAGTAAAGCTTGATCATCAAACAGTAATGTTGTTTAGAAAAATATGAAACGTGCACGGTAGTCGCACATTTAATAGCCACATTGTACCTGAATAACATTGGATTAGAGCTAAGAAATATAGAACAGAAAAGCTACAGAAATAAAAGTCTAATGCATACGGCCCAGGCTAAGATTGAGGGCCGTGAGGCTCAGGAAGTTCTTATCTTTTATCTTGCCATTGGATTCAAACATCCACTGCCTGCAACAATTTCGGAAGCAAAAAAAAGTGAACAATGATTCATGAACCTGTACAAAATTACAAATAGACAAATAGATTAATAGAAATAGTAGAAAATCCCTCCTCTCCTAAACAACCAACAGCCATCAAATAGAAACAAAATATAAATTATACCATCCAATTCCCTCCTCATGTGCACAACCACTGCTGCATTGCATCTCCCCTCCTCACATGCCTCTGAGACGGCAGAACTCCCCCCGCAGTTTGGCATGGTGGAGATTTAGTTTACATCATATCTTCATGTTAGCTAATGACAAATAACACAAGGACATGTTGAAATTACCAAATAAAAACACTACTAATATATTACCCATACACTCTCAGGGTCCACCGTGGCAAGCAGAGCAATTTAGGTAAAAATGTGAAGCAACAATGAGTCTGAGACCTGTGCAAAAATAAAATAAAATAAACAAACCTCATAAGCACAAATAGTTATAACTTATCAATAATTGGCCCCAGTAAATTTTCTTTTTGCTGGCCAAGCACGTAAAAATGTACCAGAATAACAAGTGAAAGGTGTTTTTATCAACATGTCATTAAATATTCTTAGTTTGTATGTGTGTTCCAAGTATGCAGTGTTCCAAATGACCTAAACAAATTAATAAAACAAATAGATTCATCTTTGACTTTAGCCAACTATAACAACATTTGATAGCTAGAATCTCAACCAAGGAAGACAAGATCGATTCGCCATAGTCTTGTACCAACCAAATATATCACATAAAGTAATCATAGACAGGCACTTGGAGGTTCACTTTAGATGATGACTTAAGAATACAACAATAATTAAAACATAAAGTGAAGGAAGCACCATTAATTAAACTATAAAGAGAAAAATTAATAGCATACTGGGATCAACAAGTAAAGCAAGATGCATAAAGTTTGTGGTGAATAATTCCTTTTTGAGGAGAAACTTTGAATTAGAAAGTAAGAACTTTCCTCTTGTCTTCTCCTTTCCTTCTTTGCTATCTTGTTTCTCTTCTTATAATTAACTTATCCCCTTATCATATTTGATAGATTCGGAGAAATTAAAAGAAGTGGTTGTGGCCAAGGAAGCCGTAATAACAAAGGTTGAAGGTGGATGCCAAGCTAAGAACCGGTCGATCGAATTCTTGACGGCCAGGAACAAGGAAATTATCAACACTTGTGAGAAGAACTGTCAACGTAATTGGTCGCAAGCTTAACCAGGGTACTATCTATTTTGATTATAATTATTTATCTTTGGTTCACTCGTGCAGAGCAAACTCAAGAAATAACTAGAGCGAAGAAAGCTCTTGAGTTCGAGCACGGCCAAGGGGTGGAACTTGATCAGGGCCTTGACGAAAAAGTTAAAGCTCTGAACAAGATGCTTTTTGATATGGGATTGGGATCACAACTGCCTCTCTTGAAGGATCCTGCAGAGAAAATCAACTTCCTGAGCCAACAACTCGAAGATCTCCGAGGTTTGCTTAAAGCTACTCGGGACAATTATGCATAGATGATAAGGGAAGCTGTCACTAATGGAGTCAACTTTGCTCTGGAAAAACTAAAGGCTTCCGACCCCTCTGTGCATCTCCAAGCTGTTGAAGAAGATTTTAACTGCTCGGGAGATGAAGCGACCAAGCTTATCGAGGAAATAGCGCCTCTCGGAAGCAAGGTTGTGGAGAAAATGAAAGTCGGATCTCCAGCACGCGGCGACCAGTTTGATGATCCTAAGGAGTAGGATTGTGTAATATAAGAAGTATAAATGTAAAAAATTATCTTTCTTTCATCAATAAAGTCTTTTGTTTATCCTTTTGACTTATGAAGTACTCACATATTTCCTAGCCCCCGACTGCTTTATATTAGAAGATCTTTACTAAAGAAGCAGTAAGCCAGGAATAAGAGTAAAAGTCACAACCACTGTGTATAAAGTATGTGCTGATTATGTGATAAAATTGATCGTATTAATACTAGGAAATCAATGTGGGTTGGGACCAATGTATGACTTCAACTAGTTGTAGATCTGCTTTCCATAATCGAAATACTAAACAATACATTGTATGGTCGTAAGAAAAGACTTGCCTTGATGAGAAAGAAATTATGCAAGGATGGATGCAATAAGCCGTATGTGGTTTTATTTATATATAGTATCCAAACCGGTCGTAATTATTGCTAAGAACTGAAAACATAAAAAACACCTCATGAAATGTGCTCATGCCCAAGTCCAACTAGCAGCGAAGATCGTAGGAAAAGTGCTGTCACTAGGAAACTCTTTCCAGTGGACAGGACCACGTGCAAAGAGGAGAGATTTCGACTAAGAGGCTTTCCTTGTCCCGACCAGTAGCCAAATGAGAGTAGAACAGAATGTTGAAGTGAAGAAATGTAGTTTTCGAAATCCTAAACATGTAAATCACTATATGTAGTCGTTTGTGTTATGCTCCTTGTACTCGTATGTTTCTTTGAGAAAAGAGTGTGGTCGTGCGTGAGAACCATTGACTGAATGGTCACGACTAGGACCCTTACGGTTTTTGACTTATATGTCTTATCCAGAGAATAAGAAAGATCCTTTAAAAGGATATCGGATAGAATTTGGTGTTCTTGACCAATTAGACAACAACGATGAAAACGAGAATTTGGAGTCTTGTTGTAGGTGTAAAAATTAGAGTTAATTCCTTATTTGCCATTGGAAGTTGGCGAGCTCCATAAAATGCCATCAAAAATTTACTCATCCCTTTTTGCCACTCGTTCTCAACTTCTATCCCTTTTTTGCCCTCCGGTCAGTTGACCGTGGATTTGACCGTTGACTTGAATGTGAAAAGCGATTTTGCCCCTAAGTATGCTGAGATCTTTAGAAATTGTTTGACATAGTAATATAGTTCAAAATTATGAAATTTTTAGGGAAGTTTCTGACATAGTGCAGATTATTGTGTAATTTTATAGGGTTTTATTTGCAATATATTTTTCTCTAAAATCTTTCAAGTTACAGCCAAAACTTTAAAGATTTTTAGAAAAAACATGTTTCAAATAAAACCCTATGAAAATTACACAATAATCTACACTATTTCAGGAACTTCTCCTAAAAATTTTATAATTTTTGGAACTATATTACTATGTCAAATAATTTCCTAAAGATCTCAGCCCTAAATAATGCACTTAGGGGCAAAATCGTCTTTTTGCATCCAAATCAACGGCCAAGTCCACGGTCAACTGACCGGAGTGGCAAAAAAGGGAGAGAAGTTGAGAATGAGTGGCAAAAAAGGGATGAGCAAATTTTCGATGGCATTTTGGGGAGCCCGCCAACTTCCAATGGCAAATAAGGAATTAACTCAAAAACTTAACACGAATGAGGGGGTGTACATCGGCCGTCTGACAGGCCCTCGTCCACGAGAGTAAAAAATGACACGAGGGTTTATACAGGTTCGGGGGTCCAAGAGGTCCGCCCTACTCATGTCGATGGCCTACGGGGATCGAGGGCTCACCAGTTTGAACATGCTTCTTTATTGCTCAAGAGAGCTCTCCCTCAAATGAGAGATACATGGGCTATTGGTAGGCTCTTGGGCCTGTACAAATGACCAAAATACCTCTTGGTGGATAGCTACACTATGAGTACAAGTGAGGGGTACAATCGGCCTTTGCAAGGTAATTACGTTTCGGGATTCGTTAAGTAGGTGTTTACTTAGTGGGGTGGGTCCCACTGGTGAAAAGATGAATTATTCTTCCAACAGTAGCCCCCTGCCCCCATGGCGTTTTGATAAGAATCGCCAAAAGGGGTAGTTTTGAATTGTGTTTTTCATGCTGAGGTTGATATTTCAGAAGAGTTTTGATGGTTTTGAGTGGTGATTGCGTTCGAAAATGTGTGCCGAAAACGTCACACCCATATTTGTCTTTGGCCATCAGCTTCTTCCACAATGCCTTGCTTCCGTTGCTCCTGAGCGGAGGACTCCCCACGGCGAGGGACCGGGCGGGGTTGTGCGAAGCGACGGACGTTCCAGAGGCGCGGGGAGCTCCAAAGGTGTGAGGTGGCCGGCGAGGGGCCGCGCGAAGCGATGGAGACGCCGAGTGTGCCGCGCGAGGCGGTAGACGCTCTGGAGGCGTGGGGAGAACTATAGAGGCGCGAGGACGGTTGTGAGGGCGTGCGACGCCATGAGGGCGCGAGGACGTGAAACGTCTTAGCTTCTGCTTGACCAGTTTTTTATCAGGCCGGAGAGCTAGTCTATGCTCGATCACCTCCCCGGGGACTCCGGGCATGATGGACGCCTACCAGGTGAATACATCCTGGTTTGCTCGAAAGAAGGAGACGAGTGACACTTCCTATTTAGGGTCGAGTGCTGCCCCAACTAGTACCTTTTGGGCAGACGCATTAGCATTTCCTGACCCGGACGGTGTTTTGGTGCTTTCCAAAGGAGCGCCTTTACCAAGTGGTACCTGTTTGGTATGGTCGAAAGGTTTTAGCGTCATCTTTGGCCTTGAGTGCTTGACCTGCATGGTAGGCGAATTAGTTTCCCTAGTCGGAAGCTCATCAACCAGTTCTAAGGACTTCCGATCACATGCATAAGCCGTTTTTTGATCTCCTTGAACCGTGATGACTCCTTTCAGTCCTAGCCTTTTTAAACTCTGATAACCGTAATGCGTGGCTGTCAGGAATTTTGCCAAAACCGGACGACCGAGGATTCCATTGTATGCGATTTCAAAATCCACCACATCAAATGGGCCTTTTTCTATTCGAAAGTTGTCGGTCTTCGAGCGTGTAGGTAGGAGACGGTTGTCCTATAGGTTTGGTGGTAGAACCAAGAACTATGCCATGGAAGGCATATTTCACGGGTTTTACCTTATACTTGGGAATCTGCATACCTTCCAATGCTCCCGTAAATAAAATATTTAAAGAGCTACCTTCATCTATTAAGACTCGATTAACTTTATAATTGTTAATAGTAGGTTCAACTATGATAAAAAAAACCTACCTGGTCGAGTTGACAGGATGGAACAGTCTTCTTTGCTGAAGGAGATTACCGTTTCCGACCAACTAGATGGTTTGACGGTAATCGAAGACTTGGCAAGGTTCACCTCTCGGTCCACGGCTTTCAGATGATGTCTTGACTCGTACGAGGAGGATCCACCAAAAATCATATCGACTGTGTGTTGCGACTCCTGGTACTCTATATCTTTGTCACCATCTTTGTCCTTCTTGGAGCTTGGTTCTCTAAGTTCTGTTATGGAGGGGAAGGAACCCTTACCTGAGTAGTAATCCTCCAATTTCTTTTGCCAGGCTCGGTAGGTGCGCAGATCATGCCATGCTGCCCAGTGAAGTGGACACCACTTCTTATTTTTCTTGTAATCATCGGTCGGAGGTTTTACCTTGTTCCGACTAGAAAAGTCTTTCTTGCCCTTGGTAAATTTTTTTGGAATTGCAAGGACTTATTTGTTATCGGGCTTGTGATTCTTCTTATTCTTGAGAGACTTCTTGCTTTTCTTCTTTTACTTCTCCAGGCCTGACTGGGGATTTTTATCTTTTCGATCAATAGCTTCACACCATTCAACCGCTTCATCAGCGGCTGCATACTTGTCTGGCATGTTGAAAAGTTCGACGATCGTTCGTGGAGGATTTATTGCAATATCCTCCGTAAACCGACGATTTCTCGGCCTTGCTTTAAAAGTCTGGATAACAGAAGACTCTACGATCTCTGTGATAGAGTTTTGAACCCGACTGAATCACTTGATATATTGTCGAAGAGTTTCATTGGTTTTTTGTTTTGTCCGATGAAGATCATCCTCCTTCCTGGGATGGTCGTACGTCCCTTGAAAGTTGGCGATCAGAGTATCACAGAGCTGTTCCCAAGTATAGATAGATCCGACCGGTAGATTGAACAACCATGACCGGACAGACCCTTCAAGGACCGTGGGTAAGTAATTTGCCATCATGTTGTCATTACCACCAGCAGCCTTGATGACAGCAGTATAAATTTAAAGAAATTCTAATGGGTTCTAAGTCCCGTTGAACTTCTAAAAGCATCTAGGCCCCTAAAAATTGTTTTGGTAATTAATGATAATATGTGAATATGGGATTAACATGTTTATTGAGTATTTACAAGGTTATTGATGCAAAGTGGCATGCAAATGGACTTCACGAAGATCTTTTGGCTCAAAGATAAGGTACAAGTAGTCTAGATTCCTTTTTTCTATTTTACCGGTCTTAGGAGTTTTTGTTGGAAGACCGGATTATAGGATAAATGCCGTACTATTAAGAGGATCATGGCTAGTAGCTTGATAGCATGTTCTTGTGCCATATGGATCAATTTAGGATCATGCATGCATTTGAATTTAAACTTAAAATTGAATTTGAAAGCTTTAAGTGCTACATCCAAAATCGGTAGTCTGCTAGATTATAATTCTTGGTCGTACCACTTGGTGCTTGATATCACCAGACTTTACTTGGCGGTAATACCGTATTTTGAAGAGACGATAGCCGAGTGCTCAAAGCGAACGACCGCTCCTTGAGCAGTCGTACCATATGGCGATCGTTCGAATTTTAGTTGGTGGTTCAAGAAAACCGAAGCGATGCAATTTGCCTCAGAATCTCTCATGGAAATCGGTTGTACCGCCCGTGACAATCGGTCATACTGATGTGCGATCATACCGAAATTTGTGAGGCGGTTCAATAAAAACAGAACAAGTGTAAATCTGCTCAAAAACTCAATTTGGAAATCGGACGTTCCGCGCTTGGGAACAGTCGTACCGCCCTGCTGTCATTCCGTTTTTTATATGGCGGTACAAATATTCCAGAACGCTTGTAATCTTCAGCAAATTGTGAAACCCCACTTTCGGTCGTACCGCTCGTAAATCTTGAACGATGGGGAGTTCAGACGTCCGCTAGTTTACTGCGATCGTTCAATTGGGTTAATCAACGGCTATTTTGTTTATTTTTAGTATCTGTTCTAGCCGTTGGTGTGCTTTCGATCGAAGTCGGTCGTCTTAGCTCGATAACTTCTGATCGTTCAATTTTATTTGAAGAGTTGGGGTTTGGTCTCCAACGGTCATAATTGTTGGTGGGGGTTATAAATACCCCCCCAAGCGCTCTTATCTGAGCTACTAGTGCCCATTTAACATCTTTAGAGCCTTGAGAGCCTTGTGCATTCACTCAACACTCAAAAACATTCTTATGCATTCATTGTGAGCTTGTTGAGATACATTCAAGTGCATTCATACTCCTAGTTGATCCATTTGCACTTGAGTGTCATCAAGTGAAGACTGTTGGTCTATTACTCTTGGAGTGTTGCCGCACTCCTAGACGGTTTGGTGGCGGAGCATGGTGATCTCTTCAAAGAAGATTGTGAAGAGGCCCGGTGCAAGCTTGTGAGTGGTTCGGTGTTCACCATCTCCAGAGTGGAGGAAGAACAACCATAGTGAATTGAGGGAAGACTTAATTCGTGGAGCTGGCTTGAGGTGTCAAGCTTCCTCAACATGGACTAGTGAAGACCGGCAAGTCTTCGATACCACAGGAAAAATATCGTCGTGTCTTTGTGGTTATCTCTAGTCTTTACTTTCCACATTTATATTTCTAGCTTGTTTATTGTGATTGAATTGCTTAACTAGAAGTATAACTTGTTTAGACTAAGTTGTTAATTGGCTAAATTGTTAAAAAGTTTAAAAACCTCCTATTCACTCCCCTCTAGTCGGTTATCCTTGATCCTACAACTTCTCTATGTTGGCTGGTCGGAACCTGTCTCGCCAATGAACAGCTTTGAGACCTGCCGAAAATGCTCGGTAGCCTGTAATAGAGTCGTGGCGCCTTCTCTAAAAAGAAGTCGGATTATAATCAGTTAGGGATCGGTTCCTCAGATTTGCATACAAAGGATCCGATGTCCCAATCCGGTCGTAGACGTTATGATAACGTCTTTGTCCACCTGCTTGGTTCGGATGATGCCTGAGATCGCCTGAATCAATTGGTCGTTCCTCTTAGCGAGGAGGAGGAGTGGCTGCTGCGAAGAGCTATCTTCCCTCATGATTTCCTGGTTGAAACCTACGAGGGGGTCTTGGTGTCGATTGGTTCTCTGCTCGACCATGTTGTCCCCTACTGAGAGAGGAGCACTGGAACGAAGTCATCGTATGACTTTGCGAGTTCCCATGCTTCCGGTATATTTCTGTACGTTGCATGGTTTGTTGGAGGATATCCGACGCGGCAGTGCTGCAAGTGGTGGCGTAACACAGTTCTGCTAAAGTAGGATCTGGATTATTCAAAATATACCAGACTCGTTGTAGGTTTTGTATTGTTACCGAAGGTCGTGGAAGATTTCTGCTTGCAGTAGACTCTCGATGAGTTGAGCTTTACCTTGACCTTCCAGTTGGTCCTGTCTGACCCCTTACTCGTGGTAGGGTAGGAATAGGTGAATTAACTGATGCACGTCCATCAGCTCGGTTGCCTCCGGTAGTTGGTGCTTGAGCACCCGTACCATTTCCACTAGCAAGTGGTGCCGAGTTAACCCGTGGAGGATCGTGCATGGCATCCAGGCTGGTATCTCCAATTGCATTAACTTCGTGGCGCCAACAGTGATCTCCCGATGAGCTCCCGTCGTAGCTAAGAGAGAGCCTTCCAGAGCTTCGGCAAGAAGCCTCCACGACAGTGAGCGGTTGGAGATTACCGCCTCTGGTGGGCTTTGTGGTGGACTCAGCCTGATCCAGCGGATTGCCAATCGTATGCTGAGTTTCACCATGCCCACTTGGCCTATGATCGGTGATAACTTCATTGATACCCTTACCAGATGTCGTTTAGCCCCCAGAATACGTAGGAGCCGTTGAAGAATACTGGTCACCCATGACAATATCGAGAGTACATGGACTCTCTGATTGCAGTGCTGGGCTTCCGTTGTTGCTTTTGCCGATCAGATAGACCGAGCTTGTAAAGGCGTTCGAACGTTCCGAACTAGTCAGAACGAGTGGTTCCTCTGAGAGCGCCATTGTTGGTGGCGGTGAATCCTCATCCATTCGGTCGATTTCGCTAATCTCTGTGAATGGCGAGTCGGCCGAGGAGGAGGATGATGACATCCCATTTTCTTCCACGGCGCAGATACATATGTCTATGTCGAGGTTGGAGTAGTCCGCCAGGTCGAACCAGTTTTCCTCATCTAAGTCCTTGCCATGTTCGTATGAGCGATGATAGGGCAAAGAAAGTGGATGAGGAATGCTTAAGTGAAGCAATCTTTTGGAACTCAATGCCTTCTTTCCTACGGACAATAGCCATTGCGGTTTATCGACGATCGAGTCGCCGATCTTATGAAATAAACAGAGGAAAATGGCAAAGAGTTCTTGAGAGAGAATGTGACTGCTCTTTATTGCTATGAACCGGATATTACAGGGGGTGCCTTCGACAAGGCAGTGGACTAATTTTAATTACGCTGAGTCTAGTGCTTGCTAATGCTGATTATAATACTTCAATATGATGGAATGCGATTGAATCTCCTTTTCCTTCTGCCATTTGCAGTTTGCTTTAAGTAGTCGGCGAAGTGGTGGCAGTTACTTCTTGAAGAGATGCCTATTGAAAGTGTTGCGATTGGTCGGAGCGAGGCATCAGTTGGTAAAGTATCAGCTATTTGATAGTTGAGTGTCTGTGAGACACTCAACCGCATAGTGGTTGTTGTCAGTGTCTTAGGACCTTGAAGCATCATGTGGTATAGAGCAAATATGACATGTGATCCATTCATTACACGGTAAGGAACATGCTCGGAGTTAAATCCATATGTCAATTCTTTGCTTCTACGAGTAGTCACCTGATCGAGGACTAGGTACAGGATCCCATCCAACCAGGGTACCCATTATGTAACCTCTGGAATCCTTACGACCTCAAAGGTAATTAGCCTTAGGGGTTATGACCACGAAGACATATGGTCTTTTATTATGTATTAAAGTAATACATAGAGATTTTAATCCTCGTCATGTGGTGATTTCGTCAATCTGGGCTACTGGCTTAGTTTTTAAGCCAAAGGTGGAATCCACCTTCATAGCCCCGAGTAGGTGCATTTGGCATCATGCATGGACATTCCAGGCACCAATAGAGCACTGCGGATGCTCAGTGCTGTTCGAACCAACCCGATGGGGACAACACAACAATGTCGCGCTGTGTGGGGACTCATCAACGACGTTTTTTTGGGCCAACAACCGTCCAAACATTTCTATCTCCACGGGAGCATCGAACTAAGTCGGTGTCGGTTTGGGGATGCGCACACGGCTTCACCTTTCATGGAGGTGATTTGTACACTGATTTTACTGATTCGAGTTGCTGGCTTGTTTTTTAAGCCAACAGTGAAATCCACCTCTCTAAATGCACGTAGGTGTGTTTGGCATCATGCATGTTCATTTTGGGTGCTCAAGGGGCATCGTGAACGCTCGACACCGATCGAACTGGCACGAAGTGTCCATCACAACAATGTTGCCTTAGGTAGGGGCTCGCCAACGGTGTTTTTTGGGCCAGTGGTCGTTGTGTCGTTTCTTTGCCTCCCGGAGCATCAGGCCAAGTCGGTGTTGGTCCTCGGGACTGCACACACGATTTCGGCCTTCACGAAGGTGATTCGTGCGGTGATTTTACCGATTCGGGCCACTGGCTTATTTTTAAGCCCGGGTGAAATCCACCTATGTAGCCCCGCATAGGTGCGTTTGGCATCGTGCGTGGCCATTTTGACCACTTTGGGGGCACTCTAGATGCCCGACGCCGGTCGAAGCAGCACGAAGAGTCCAGTGCAGCAATGTTGCCCCGGGTGGGGGCTCGCTGACCACATTTTTTGGGCCGGTAGACTTCGGGGCGTTTCTATCTCCCTGGGCGAGCATCGGGCTAAGTCGGTGTGAGTCATTGGGGACTTGCACACAATTTCGGCCTTCACGGAGTTGATTCGTGTGATAATTCTATTGATTCGGGCCACTGGCTTATTTTTTAAGCCAGGGTGGAATCCACCTTTGTAGCCCCACGTAGGTACGTTGGGCATAGAGGTGTTCAAATGTCGGAAGCCCGGTCTAAATTTGGCAGGCCCGAGCCCGGCCCGGCCCGGCCCGAAAAGTTGTTTTTCTTATTAAAATATATTATTTTATTCTTTCTTGGAATAAAAAATATTTTTTAATTCATTTTTAGCACTAAAATAATAGTTTTTTATTTTTTTAAATTAATTTTTTCGGAATTTCAGGCCGGGCCGGGCTTCCTTCAGGCCGAACTTGCAGTCCCAAACTCGGCACGGACATGATTGGACTCGGGTCTGGCTGGCGGACCGGACCATCTATGAACAGGTCTAGTTGGGCATCGTGTGTGGTCATTTGGGTACTAGAGGGAACCGTGGACGCTCGGCAATGATTGAACCGGCATGACCAGTAAAATGCAGCAATGTCGCCTTAGAGGGCGTCGCCGACAACATTTTTAATTTGGACCAGTGACCATCGGTCGGGGCGTTTCTATCTCCCCTAGGAGCGTCAGGGCAAGACAATATCGTTCCTTGGGACCGTGCCCGCGATTTTGGCCTTTAGGAGGTGATTCGTGCTATCATCCTCCTGATTCGAGCCGGTGGTTTTTTAAGTGAGATGACACATGAGATGTGACGGGTATATATATCCAGTACGTGGCCAGTGCTGTATATGTGTGTGTGCACTTGTTGCTTCCTCGGGAGAGGAAGAGTTGGAGCTGGGTATCCTGCCTCTGCCTGTGGGCCGGGGAACTCGGTGTTTGGCAGTGAGTATGAGACTCCATTAGTGCCTCTTGTAAGGTTCCGTTCCAACTTCCAATGTGATAAACGAATTAACAAGGTAGTACTGCTTAGAGCATGTACAATATATTTATGTTAGTCGTCTATAATTATTATCACGTAGAATTTTTGTTGATGTTGATGAAAAAGAATGAAGAGAGGGAAAGATGTTGTCTATAATTCTGTAGTCGACTATAGCACAAGAAACAAAAAAAAGCATTAAAAGATTGTGTGTTCTATAAAGACAACTAAAAAGACAGCAGCTGTCTATACCATTGTATGAGCTATTATTAGTGCTGTCTACAAGTGATATGGATAGTTGTTATAGACAGTAACTGTCTATACCATTATACATGCCCTTAGAGAATCTACAATAGTTTATTTCTTAGCTTGTTACTAAGAGGAGAGAGAGTACTCAATCTAATGAAAAGAAACAAAACTTTAATTGCTACAAGTGTGCATGATTCTTGATGATCAATAATGAAGTACAACTTTATGGCCTACATGTTTTGACTCATTTATCATATCAATAATGAATTCAGCCTGCACAAGTGATCCGGTGGATATTTTGCTTAGAGACAGTGGGACCCACAAAACACATTTTTAAGTAACAAGTAAGTCTCCAATAGAGAATTTGGTTGTTTCTTGTGTCTTGGTATTAACAATTTGCCGGTTTCTTCATCTATAAATAACATCACCCTCTCTCCTCACATTCTCTCCTCCACATCACCTAAATGCTGATGTGGCAACCCCTTAGTAACAAGTGATGTGGACTGTTGTAGATGCTCTTAGGGCATCTCCAATAGTTAGAGATAACATTGTCTCTAACATATGCTATATCAATTTTAGAGACAACATCTCTAATATATAATCTCTAGCACACTCTCCAATATTTATATTTTATAATTTTTCTTTTAAACTAGCCTACATGTCAACTAGAATAAATTAATGTATCTGTCTTATTTTGCGTTATCTGTCTTGTTTAGCGTGCACAACAATCTTTTCAAAAGAGACAATATGTGCTCTCTCTCTCTCTCTCGCCTCCCCCTCTCTTCTCTACGTAGGTTTTTGTTGACGTGGCATACCTAAGAGACGACAATAAATACACTATTGGAGTTGTCCTTAGAGCATCTCCAATGTATTGAATCAAGGTAGATTCAAAACTATGCCATGTAAGCAGGTTCAAAAGCAATTGTATTTTACTCCAATGTATTGAATCGAACCCATCCTCTAAATGGGACCCACTGTGAAATAAAATAATCGTTCGGCACGCGCGCCGTCCTTTCCTTGGCGCGACGAGATGGATTCCCCCATTCCCCAACTTTCCCCAAACTTTATCCTTTATTTCTCCGTCCAATTCCTCACGCCCGCACCGCTCAATCCTCTCCGCCGCCGCTACTTCCACTCCCACCATGGCTGATCTGGAGCACCACGAGCGCAACCCAAGCCCTAGTACTACAACTCCCACCATGGCCGACCCGGAGCTTCTCGAGGAGGAGGCCGCCGTGGGCGAGGACAAGGCCAAATCATGAAGCTAGAGGAGGTCACCGTCACCATCTATGAGGACGACAAGGAAGACCTCGTCGACATGTAAGCCACCGCCACCGCCACCGCTTTTCTTTTCTTTCTTTCTTTCTTGGTTCTTTTTTGCTCGATCTGATCTGAACTCCTTGGCTTTGATCTAATTCGTGGGGGGTCTGACAAGAGCCAAGAGCCAAGAAGCCACCAGCAGTAGCAAGAAAATTCGAGCAAGAAGAAAACCAAGACTTAAGCCATCGCCGGGATCTTTTTTGCTCGATCTGATCTGAAGTCCTTGCTTGGATTCGATTCTGTTAAGTCGAGTTGGCGGGTGAGCCACCATGGATTGGGCTTTGTTGGATTTGGAGGGTTGGAGAGATGGGGGAGGTGGAGGAGAAGCTCAAGGACTACGAGGTGAAGATGGGGGAGGTTGAGGAGAAGCTCAAGGACTACGTTCTGCAGGCGACATGATTGGAGTCGGTGGTGCCTTTTCAACAAAAGAAACTGAGATTAGGTGTAAAGAGGAACATAAACTCTTTGGTCGGATCGCATGATTCTCTGGCTTCTTTGGTTGCATCTCCGGATGAAGCATCAACAAAAGATCTTTGGTAAATATTTTGCATCCACCTTGGTTCTCATGTACCACCCGAGATTGCTAACTGAACATTTTGCATTTCAATTAGTGTTTGCTAAAGTGGTTGTTTCTTGGAAGTTGACCTTGCTTTGTTACATGGCGGTACAAGAAAGGTTATATCTCGCTAAATTCTCAAAGGATCGTGATGATGGTTTTCGGCATCAAATTTTGCTAGCTCGTTTAGTTCTACTCAAGGTGGAGAACCGCAAGTTGCACATCGATATAGGAAAATTCATGGCGGAAAAGCCTATTTGGGGCGGTATATGTGCTCCTTTTATTTCTTTAATTGTGTAAACGCTTTAAACTAATTTATGTGACATGCTAGTGCACTACATATCGAGTTTGCTCTTAATATACTTGTGTGGCTTTTGCTACATCGAGGTTCTGAGATGATGGGGTGCGACGCAGCGCCCATTTGGAGACCCAGCTAGCGACTTCATTGGCTTTGAAGTCACCAATGGAGCTTTTTTGAAATCTTTGAAGCTAATGAGTTATCCATGTTGAAATGCTTGTGTTGTGAACTTGAACTGTTGTGTTCGTGTGTGTTATATAGAGGTGAATGCAACGAATTACTTGGTCGGTGGAATGCAACGGTTAAAAAGTAGTTAATGCAACGGCTAAATACTTAATTGTAATTGCTAGTAAAAACATTATTTTATTAAGTTGGAACCGGATGCAAACTATGCACCGGCTCTTCCCAAGTTTGCATTGAATCGACTGTGTCCAGCGTATTGAATCGGTTCACAACATTAATTGCAGCGTATTGAACCGGCTAAGAACAAACATTGGAGATGCTCTTAGCTATGGGATCCACCAGATTAACTGACATGTGGGCCCCCGAGAAAGTGAACGGGCGGGGCTGGGTGTCAGTGATTCTCAACTGAAATTTAGCACACAGCTGTTTCTTCCATCAATCGAATCTGCATGCATGTAGTGACTACGAATCTGGAGATATATTTTTTTAACGAATTAATTTTTTTAAGGAACCGGAGAGGTTTTGTTGTGAATGGATGACAAGATTAGAGACGGTTTGGGAGAGTAAGCAATAAAACAATACACTTTGAAGCCGCAAGGGGATGTTGTACTCGTTTGCTGCTTCACGGCCACCACGTACCGAGCAAATGGCACGGAATGGGAGGGGGGATGTTGCGTTCCGAGCAATGCGCATTCACAAGAGGGTGTGTTTAGTTGTCTGTATGATTTTAGTTTGATCCGTATGAGTCATCTATATTGAATCTAGTCAGACTGAGTAGATGCAATGGTCGGTTGTTTGGTTACCTATTTCTGTTGAGTCAGACTGTGCTGCGATGAAGGCTCTCGTTCGAGGCCCTACCTCATTAGCCGTTGATTTGGTTGATTAAAGAAGAATCAACGGCTGATAAAGAGAGCCTCACGACAAGGTTCTCACCTAGCAAATTTCGTTCCGGTTCCTCCGAAGGGGAAGAGACGGCGTGAGGCTCGAGCGTGAGACGGGTGCCACATAACAGTGGCGAATGCATTGCCTGCGTTGGGAACTATCGACGCAGGAGTGGAGTTTTACTGTGACGTTTAGAGACTCATGTCCTCGTGTCCTACGAGTTTTGCGATATAAGTACGTCGGTTATTGCATGCGCACTAGGGCATCTCCATTCTCCACCATCCATACGTACATCATGTATGCATGTTATACTTGTCCTATTGGAATCTTGAAAGGGACAAAAACTTGACTAGATCGAGCAGAAGGAGATTCATTCAGCTCCTTCCAGGAAGCAACGAAATGTGTTGCTTTAGCACTAGTGGTAGCGTATTATGACAAAGGGACAACGGTGGGTTCGACGTTCGAGTTCATCGGGTGGGACAGGCAGTGGCAATGATTAACACCGGCGGAGCCTAAAAAAATCCACTAGGTGGTAAGAGACGAATCATTAAGGGACCAACGGAAAATTCATCGCTATATATTGCACAGCAAAATCTTTGTCCAGCAAAAGTGGTGCACAAACCATGGGTAGACGGGATGGACAACGGGGTTCAAGTGTGTTTGTGATAACTAAGATCGGAACGATTAGTAGTAACTCTCAGGGCATGTACAATCCAATGCAAACATCCTTTTTTATAGGTGACCCTAGCACTAACAGTGACACTCATAGCAATGCTTAGGGCATGTACAATCCAAGATGTTTATACATGAGTGCTTAAAAAGATAGAATATATCCATGTCATCAAGCACCTATGTAAAATTCATTTTCTCCAATGCAAACATTCTTTTTGGGCTATGTTTGGATCTTTGGGGAAATATTTCAAGAACATTGTAACCCGTGTTGTCTTTTCTGTGCCATATGAGAGCCCATGGAAAATACCCATCGCCATTTGGGCGAGGTGGGGAAAATCCCTATCGCCATTCTTCTCTGTTGAAATCCTCTCCTGGTCTCCTTCTCTGTCGCCGTTCCTCTCCATCATTTGGCTAGCTTTGAGGTGGGATCTGCGATCTATAAGGCCAAGTGGGTGTTTTTCCATCTGGGTTCTCTGGATATGGTGTTCCCCACATCTTCTCTCCACTAATCCTCCCCCAAATCGGAAGGGAGAGGTCTTCATCCGACATGGTCGGCCTCGAGATCTTGATGATTTTCTCCGCCGACAAAGATCATCTCCGGCCATGGCATCAAGACAAATGGTCGCTAAACCGTCTTTACGCTATCGTGGCTCAATCGGCGGTGCACACGATGGGCGTACGCGGCGGCGCCGTGCGGCGAAGGAGGATTGGCTCGCACCGCCTCCACCAACGACAATCACCTCCACCAACGGCAACGCGAGCTCGGCGATCTCCAGCAGCGCCCGGTGCACCTTGTCAAGTTTGTCGCATTCACCGACTCACAGCTACAAAGGCCAGGCCTTGGCCAGTGCAGCCCTCCTCATCACATCTGCTTCACGCCACTCCTCTTTTCAATCCTTGGTAGCGGTGCGGCCGCCCGTGGCGACCGCGCGTATTGTCGTTTCCACCATGGAGGGGCCTTAGGGGCTGCGGTGGGTTCAGCTCCTCCTGGGCGCCGCTTGTCGGGGTGGGGGGAGGAGGAGAGCCGCGACCGGTGGGGTGGCGGCTATTGTGTCAGGGAGGAGGGCTAGCGTATGGGGAGGAGGCGGCGGTCAGATGTGAGGAGAGAGCGGAGGCGGAGCGCGAGGAGGGAGGCGGAACTCGAGGAGGGAGGCGAGGCGAGGCCGGGGAGGGGGGACAACTGCGAAGGAGGAGGCTACGTCGCGATGAAGACGAGGAAAATTTTCACGCCTGGCGATGCAATTATTTCCTCCCCCGTTGATCCCCGTGGATTGGCTCAATAATTTCCTCCTTCCACGTGTGTCCAAATACTGCCTCAAATTATCCCGGGAAATTTTTCACCGGCCACATCTCCCCAAGGAATATGCCGGGATCCCAGCCGGGAATTGGGCTCCCAAACAAAGCCTTATAGGTGTTTAGATGTTGTGTATCTATTAATTAGATATACAATATCTAAACACTCGTTAAGTCTCTGTGCCTATTTAAACATCAATGCTATAAAATAAACACCTTATTTGTTTTATATGGCTAAAAAAATCAGTTTTTATTTACAGAATTGAAAAAGAAAAGAAAGAAAAGAAAAGAAAAGGAGGTACGAAGGCATTAAGGGTGAATGGAAGGTGACGCAACGGATATGACGCGATATAGGATCCCGTGGTTGATGTCATGCGGGCATGCAGAGGACACCAAACACCATTGACATGCCTTAATTTGTCTTTGTACATGCTATTTAAAATTTGAAGAGTCATTCAATAAAAAAGGAGACCATGCACTCGTATATAACACTCCATCAGGTAGAACTGTAGAAGCTATGCCACTCCAGTCTCCCTTATTTTCCTTTTTCAGGGACCCTATATGTTTTCTTTAACAAATACCCAATATGTTATCTCTAACAAATAATTACTTTTTTGTGTCAACAGTGTAAGATCCCCACCGTTTGCCCTTCACCAAACTAAAACTTCATATCAACCAATAATCTAATCTTTTTAGCAGCCCTAATCTACATCTAGACCGGTGACTCGCGACCTTGACTATCAAGTATCTACGGTGCTAATCATGTCACAAAGCGGAAAAGATGCAAGGGACAACAGCATCATTCACGACCGGACCCTACCCATCGGCGAAAAGCAAACACAGCGGGCCCTATTTCCCTAGCACTAACAGTGACGCTAGTAGTAACGCTTAAAGGCACGTACAATAGTGTGTTTAAAGGCTCTAACTCATTTAGAGATAATCTTAGCGATAATATCTCTAACAATTTATCTATAAAATTATTTATTTTTAACATAACTTCTTTCCTTACACACTCACATTTGTGATCGGGGACGGATCCAGAACGAAAATGACCGGGTGTCCAGTGTCCTTCATTTGGGTTAAGGGGTGTTCAGTACTGTTTATACATGAGATATATCTATAGAAAATGATTTTGGACCCAGTGTCCTGTGCGTCCTAGTAGCCCTTCCTAGATCTGCCCCTGTTTGCGATTGTTTGCGTATCCGGATTGTCTCTTATATAAAAGATAACACGTTCTCTCTCTTCGTATCATCTCTCCTCTAACTAAGATTTTAAGTGATATAAAAGATAAGAGACAGCTAAGAGACCACTATTGTAGATACCCTAAGGAACCGGTGGGCAAATACAAAATGATCAAACCACCATGTACACGCACACCCTATGCGCACCTATGCGCAAGGTTTGAACTTCGAAGCAATGGAATTGGAGTTGCATCGAAACAACGTAGTAATTTGGAATACGGCTTAAGCAACAAATCACAAAACGTACCAGTGTACCATGCATGCATGTAATATCTAGCATAAGCAGGTTCACAATTTCAGCGAAATTTCGGTAATTTCGTTACCCTCCGAAATAAATACGTCTTGTTCAAAAAAAAAATGGGAAACATTTGAAGTTGGACAAATTATACCCTAAATTCGGCAACATTGGAATTTGGACAAAATTCTGTGAAATTTTGTCCAAATTTCAAGCGCCTGTTTGAAAAATCACGGAAATTATAACTGAAATTTCAGGCATTTCGCTCCCTGATGAAATAAATTCGAAAACAAAAGAGTTTTCCCTGAGCACGAGACGCGGCATGCATATGTTAACCATTCCAAACCTATATACGCATTAGGACATTTCTAATTGTGTATTTATTGTAGTCTCTTAGATATACTACGTCAATAAAATCCTACGTGGAAGCGAGGGGTGAGGAGAGAGAGCACAGGTCGTCTCTTCCTGAAGAGACTATCGTGCACGCGAAACAAGACATGATATATTATTAATCTACTCTAGTTGACATGTAGGCCCATTTCAAAAGAAAATTATAAAATATAAATGTTAGAAAATGTGCTAGAGACTATTTATTGAAGATATTGTCTCTAAAAATGATGTAGCATATGATAAAGACAAGATTATCTCTAACTATTAGATATGCGCTTAGGCCTGGATCACAATTAACATTTCAGACACGCACCAAACAAACGTTAGTTCCGACCGGACCGATGCAAATGAACCTGACAAATGACCATGCATGCACATATGCACATCATGACATCAAACCTTGTAGGTACGTACGTAGACAAATCCCACGTCAAAATTGCATTTGTTGCTTTCTCTTCAAAGGGAGACGATCGAATCGGGGAGTGCAGTGCTCCGTGGCAAAGCCGAAAGCACCCGAGTGGTGACTATTGTTAGCTTACCCTGTAAGTTTCAGTAGTGAGGACTTTTTTTTCTTCCCCGTACACCTCGATATGTCGGCAGAATAGCATGGATTACTTAAGTGTTTGTTAGCCATATCCCATATGGATTGGCAAGAAACTGCCCAGTGCTCAAACATATATACACCTTCTGACTTTAGACACACGAAAACACGAAAACAGATTACAGGCAGGTTACATAAGGGTAATGATCCAATGAGGACGTCCGATATTAAAGACTCTCATCGTACACATTTATCTGTGTCCACGTGTAGCTAATCTATCTAACGAAGTTTGGCAAAACAAAACAAAACACTACTCTATCCAGCTGTCCCGCACTATTGTACTAGGCTACCACATAAGTTCATCACAACCACTCGTTCACACAGCTGCTTGCTTCATCCTATTAACCTAGTTCATCCCCCCCCCCCCACACACACACAAAGGTGCTGCCATTCCAGCAAGACGAGGCCGCCATGGCTTGAGCTCATGAGTTTCCCTTTCCGCTTAGCTACCACAGTTCACCGAATTTGTCTCCATCACGGCCGAAGCTCGCCGGATTTGGTAGGACTAAGGCTGGAGAAGCTGGAGCTTGTGCGCCATGCCACCACCAGCAGCCATGAGGCGGAGACAAGGAGATGCGATACCACCACTTGGGATCGCGTCGGCGGCGACCGTGTTCACGGTGTCCCCCGGGCTCAGCCTTCGGGTACGATTTTTGTTGTGGACGCTTGCTAAATTTGTTGCAACAGTTGGCTCGAAATATTGCATGGAGTGTTTTTTTATTGTTGCGATGTTGTTGCATCAAATGTTGTGGCAAGAGGTATTTTTTTGTTGTAATGGTGTTTGTGATTTGTTGCACAAGAGTATCTCGAATTGTTGCAGCAACTTTTCTCCATTGTTGCAGAAAGTGATTTCGTTTGTTGCAATACATGTTCCTGAAATTTTGTAGGAAAAGGATTTTGTTGCAACTATTGTCGCCGATTATGACACACATGAAATCAAAATGTTTCATAAGTAAGTTTTAAATGTTGCAAATTTCTTGTTGTTGCAACAATTATTTTCAGATGTTTTCACTGTTATTTTTAAATGTTGCAATGTTGTAACATCGAAATTTGTTTGTTTGAGATATTTGAGCTAGTTTTTCAAAGCACAGTCATGTTCTATACCGATGGTTTCATGCATTTTCGGTGAGAATGTATATTTTTGCCAATTTTTTCCTTGGCATTGTATTTATCATTTGTACATTTTTTTTGCACACCTAAATTATTTTTGCTACAAACGTTGTGTCCGGATGTTGCTTCGGAGAGCGCTAGTTGTGCTAACTGTCGATGATCTAGTATCAATCTTACGAATGAATACTTGGGGGGAGGGCTTCCTATGAAATAGATTCACACAGAGATTTATATGGGTTCAAGTCTTCTTCTGGGAGAATAATAATCCTACTTATGTGTTCTTACATTCAGTACGCTTGTTACAATCGGAAGAAATCACTCAAAGTAAGACTCAATCATTCCTTATGGCTAACCTCGATCGCCCCGTTTCTCCGTCCACTGATTTTCGCCCTTATATAGCGTGTGAAGGGGTGACAGTTACTCCATGCCAAGAGACACATCTACGCTTGATGAAATGCACATGTTGATGGTAGTTATTGTAAGAAGAAACTGTACCCCATGTGGCCTGGCAATTATATCAAGGACGAAGGCAAAATTCGTAACATTATTTCAAAGAATAACTATGTATATTAACTACTCTGTGTATAACGCATCATATAAGAGTCCTTAATCGATTAGGTCCACATGTCTGTAGGCTTTATCGATTACGGGGAGGTCATAGCCGACCTAGTCGTAGAAAGCATTACGACCACAAAGTGGTCGTAGAAAGACTTACGACTATGGATTGGTCGTAGGAAGGCTTTACGGCCGGGGGTGGTCGTAGAAAGGCTTACGACCACTCGCTTAAACTTCTCCCTTATGAACAATAAATGGTATACTCAAAAGTAATATGAAGATAATACTATCTATAATAACAATTATAGATAAAGAGTTAATTAAGGATTATTATATCCTCGTGGGTCCTTAACTTATAGGTGGAGGTGCATGGTTGCATTTGTTGCTTTCTCTTCATGGGGAGACGATCGAATCGGGCAGTGCTCCATGGGAGAGCCGAAAGCACCCAAGTGGTGACTGTGCTGGGCCCCAACGTGAGATTCATTGAGTACTATTGTTAGCTTACCCTGTAAGTTTCAGTAGTGAGGATTCTTTTTTTCCTTCCCAGTACAACTCGATAAGTCGGCATAATAGCATGGATTAGCTAAGTGTTTGTTAGCCATATCCCATATGGATTGGCAAGAAACTGCCCAGTGCTCAAACATATAAACACCTTCTAATTTTTGTACACACGAAAACATATTACAGCTAGGTTACATAACGGGTAATGATTAAGATAGGATGTCCGATATTAAAGACTCTCGTTGTACGTATCTATCCACGTCCATGTGTAGCTAATCCATCCAACGAAGTTTGACAAAGCAAAACAGAGCACTACTCCATCTAACTGTCCCGCACTATTCCACCAGGCTACTACATGGGTTCACCACAACCACTCGTTTGCAGCTGCTTGCTTTATCCTATTAACCCAGTTCATCCCCCCTCCAAGGTATTGCCATTGCATCTCGCACAAGGCCGCCATGGCTTGAGCTCATGGGTTTCCCTTTCCACGGGGCTACCACAATTCACCGGATTTGTTTCCTTCGCGGCCGAAGCTCGCCGGATTTGGTAGGACCAAGGGCGGAGAAGTTGGAGCTCGTGCGCCATGCCACCACCACCAGCATGGGGCGTAGACAAGGAGATGCAACACCGTCATTGGGGGCTGCGTCAGCGGCGATCGTGTTCACGGTGCCCCTCGGGCTCAGCTTTCGGCCTTTAGGTACGATTTTTGTTGCAAACGTTTGCAAAATTTGTTGCAACAATTGGCTCGAAATGTTGCATGGAGTGTTTTTATTGTTGCAATGTTGTTGCATCAAATGTTGCGGCAAGAGATATTTTTTGTTGCAATTGTATTTTTAATTTGTTGCATTGTTCCAGCCCCTTCACCATTTAATTGTTGCACGCAGTCTCTCGAATTATTGCAATAGCTTTTCTCGGGAAAGCCAAGGCTTCTCTCAGTGAGTAGTGCGTGTGTGTAGTGTAATGACTAGAGAGTAGAGACCAAAACAATTATAGAAGCACCACTAGGAAAGAAAAGCTTCAAATAAAAAATCGGTGTGTTTGGTTGCGGCGACGATTAGGCTTGGCCCGTATTTATGGATGCATCTTGATTTGTTTAGTTGCACCTGCAATGAATTGCTTTCTCATCACGGGGAGTGCTCGGTGGGAAAGCCGAAAACCACAGATTAAATCGAGTACTCTTACCTTGTAAGTTTGATAGTGAGGATTCTCTTTTCCTTCGATACAACTCGATGAAGTCGTGAATTGCATGAATTAGCGAAGTGTTTGTTAGCCATATCCCATATGGATTGGCAAGAAACGCCGGTGCTCAAACATATATACACCACGATTTTGAACACACGAAACAGATTACAACAGGTTACATAACGGGTAATGATTCGGTGAGGACGTCCGATATTAAAGACTCCCATCATACGCATCTATCCGTGTCCACACGTAGCTAATCCATCCAACGAAGTATGACAAAGCAAAACAGAACGCTACTCTATCCAGCTGTCCCGCACTATTCTACCAGGCTACCACATAAGTTCACCACAACCACTCATTCACAGCTACTTGCTTTATCCTATTAACCCAGTTCATCCCCCCCCAAGGGGCTGCCATTCCAACTCGCACGAGGCCGCCATGGCTTGAGCTCATGAGTTTCCCTTTCTACGCAGCTGCTACAGTTCACTGGATTTGTCTCCATCACGGCCAAAGCACGCCGGATTTGGTAGGACCAAGGCTGGAGAAGCTAGAGCTCGTGCGCCATGCCACCAGCCGTAGCCATGAGGCGGAGACGAGGAGATGCGATGCCACCACTGGGGACCACGTTAGTGGCGACCGTGTTCACGGTGTCCCCCGGGCTCAGCCTTCGTCCTTCGGGTACGATTTTTGTTGTAGACGCTTGCTAAATTTGTTGCAACAGTTGGCTCGAAATGTTGCATGGAGTGTTTTTTTATTGCTGCGATGTTGTTGCATCAATTGTTGTGGCAAGAGGTATTTTTTTTGTTGTAATGGTGTTTGTGATTTGTTGCACAAGAGTATCTCGAATTGTTGCAGCAACTTTTCCCCATTGTTGTAGAAAGTGATTTGGTTTGTTGCAATACATGTTCCTAAAATTTTGTAGAAAAATGATTTTGTTGCAACTATTGTCACCGGTTATGGCACACATGAAATCAAAATGTTTCATAAGTTTTAAATATTGCAAATTTCTTGTTGTTGCAACAATTATTTTCAGATATTTCCACTATTATTTCTAAATGTTGCAATATTGTAACATTGAAATTTCTTTGTTTGAGATATTTGAGCTAGTTTTTCAAAGCACAGTCATATTCTATACCGATGGTTTCGTGCATTTTCGGTGAGAATGTATATTTTTTTCAATTTTTTTCTTAGCATTGTATTTATCATTTGTACATTTTTTTGCACACATAAATTATTTTTGTTACAAACGTTGTGTCCGGATGTTGCATCGGAGAGTGCTAGTTGTGCTAACTGTCGATGATCTAGTATCAATCTTACAAATGAATACTTGGGGGGAGGGCTTCCTATGAAATAGATTCACACAGAAAGAGACACAGAGATTTATATGGGTTCAGGTCTTCTTCTGAGAGAATAGTAACCCTACTCATGTGTTCTTGTATTCAGTATGCTTGTTACAATCGAAAAGAAATCACTCAAAGTAAGACTCAATGATTCCTTATGGCTAACCTCGATCGCCCGTTTCTCCAATCCTTGATTTTAGCCCTTATATAGTGTGTGAAGGGTGACAGTTACTCCATGCCAAGAGACACCTCTCGCTTGATGAAATGCACACGTTGATGGTAGTTATTGTGAGAAGAAACTATACCCCACGTGCGCTGGCGGTTATATCAAGGATGAAGGCTCGGCGAGTTTGAAACATCTATGTATTAATTTAAATACATAGAAAGACCATACGTCTCCATGGTCATAACCCATAAAAGCTAGCGACCTCACCGGTCGTAAGGATTCCAGAGGTTACACGATGGGTATCCTGGTCGGACTAGGTTCCACCGGTGGTCGCTTCGAAATGCTATGAGCAGTACCAATAACCGTATGATGAATGGAACACGTGCTAAGCGTTCCATAACTTACGATGACATACAAGACTCTGACGATAAACCACCTTGCGGTTAAATGTCTCACAAATACTTAACCGCAAGGCAGTTAGCACATTGTTAACTACCTTGAACCTCCGACCAGTTGTAACGTTTCATCAGGGACGTCTTCTCCAGGGGTAACTGCCGTCTCTTCGGGAGTTATTTAAATGGTGAAGCGCAGAAGACGAGGAGGGACATATACGCAACAGCAAACAACAGAAGGCAACACAGAAGCCGAAGCAGTAGTATTCAAGACATTGATGTAATTGGAGATAGTCCCTAGTCGAGTCTTGTAAACCCGTTCATATAAATAAAGAGCAGCCCCCATTCTCTTGAAGATACTCTCGTCATTTTCCTCCTTCTATTTTCATAAGATCGGCGATTAGATCGTCGACAAGTAACGCTACTCATGTGTTCTTGTATTCAGTATGCTTGTTACAATCGAAAAGAAATCACTCAAAGTAAGACTCAATGATTCCTTATGGCTAACCTCGATCGCCCCGTTTCTCCGTCCACTGATTTTAGCCCTTATATAGTGTGCGAAGGGGTGACAGTTACTCCATGCCAAGAGACACCTCTACGCTTGATGAAATGCACACATTGATGGTAGTTATTGTGAGAAGAAACTATACCCCACGTCGCCTGGCAGTTATATCAAGGATGAAGGCATAATTCGTACAATTATTTCAAAGAAAAACTGTGTATATTAACTGCTCTGTGT
Source organism: Phyllostachys edulis (assembly GCA_036346405.1). NCBI lineage: Eukaryota > Viridiplantae > Streptophyta > Magnoliopsida > Poales > Poaceae > Phyllostachys > Phyllostachys edulis. The sequence goes on along the minus strand of JAYEVD010000713.1, from coordinate 53,095 downwards.
ATTGAACGCAACTTATAAGAGTCCTTAATTGATTTGGTCCACATGTCTATAGGCTTTATCGATTACGGGGTGGTCGTAGCCGACCTAGTCGTAGAAAGCATTACGACCACAAAGTGGTCGTAGAAAGACTTACGACTATGGATTAGTCGTAGGAAGGCTTACGACCAGGGGGTGGTCGTAGAAAGGCCTGCGTCTACTCAGTTAAACTTCTCCCTTATGAACAATAAATGGTATGCTCAAAAGTAATATGAAGATAATACTATCTATAATAACAATTATAGATAAACAGTTAATTAAGGATTATTATATCCTTGTTGGTCCTTAACTTATAGGTGGAGGTGCATGGTTGCATTTGTTGCTTTCTCTTCACGGGGAGACGACCGAATCGGGGTGTGCTCCGTGGGAAAGCCGAAAGGACCCAAGTGGTGACTGTGCTGGGTCCCAACGCGAGATTCATTGAGTACTATTGTTAGCTTACCCTGTAAGTTTTAGTAGTGAGGATTCTTTTTCCTTCCCAAGTACAACTCGATAAGTCGTGAGAATGGCATGGATTAGCTAAGTGCTTGTTAGCCATATCCCATATGGATTGGCAAGCGCCGGTGCTCAAACATATATACACCTTCCGAGTTTTGTACACACGAAAAACAGATTACTGACTAGGTTACATAACGGGTAATGATTAAGCGAGGATGTCCGATATTAAAGACTCCCGTTGTACGCATCTATCTGCGTCCACATGTAGCTAATCCATCCAACGAAGTTTGACAAAGCAAAACAGAGCACTACTCCATCTAACTGTCTCGCACTATTCCACCAGGCTACCTCATGAGTTCACCACAACCACTCATTTGCAGCTGCTTGCTTTATCCTATTAACCCAGTTCATCCCCCCCCCCTCCAAGGTGTTGCCATTGCAGCTCGCACGAGGCCACCATGGCTTGAGCTCACGGGTTTCCCTTTCATGAGGGCTGCCACAATTCACCGGATTTGTTTCCATCGCGGCCGAAGCTCGCTGGATTTGGTAGGACCAAGGGCGGAGAAGTTGGAGCTCGTGCGCCATGCCACCACCAGAGCATGAGGCGTAGACAGGGAGATGCGACACCGCCACTAGGGGCCGCATCGGCGGCGACCGTGTTCACGGTACCCCCCAGGCTCAGCTTTTGGCCTTCGGGTACGAATTGTTTTGCAGATGTTTGCAAATTTTGTTGCAACAGTTGGATCGAAATGTTGCATGGAGTGTTTTTTATTGTTGCGATATTGTTGCATCAAATGTTGCGGCAAGAGGTATTTTTTGTTGCAATTGTATTTTTCATTTGTTGCATTGTTTCAGCCCCTTCACCATTTAATTGTTGCACGCAGTCTCTCGAATTGTTGCAATAGCTTTTCTCCATTAAGCTGTGCACCTACATAATGGCTTTCCTTTTATGGTGACATGTCATTAACTCAATCAAAATCTGTTCCTTTCCCAATTTCAAATGTAGAGAGGTGGCTAGCGTGGCTCTATGGGGACCGCACGCCGTTGAATTTGATGCACAAGGGTTACAGGCTGCAGCATCAGATGTGCTGTTATTGTCTTATCCCCTACCTAATTAGGTCCTTCTTACGCATGATTGCCCTCTTGCACTAACATTGCCCGTATAGATTATTGACGTATCTTTGCTACCCTGGCAGGTCAGCTTTCTCTGCAAGAGAGTACAGTGTGTAGATAGTACCCCAATGTTCCCATACCAGAGGTGGTTGCTTTACAGAATAGGTCAGCGCGTTTTCAATTTGGGTTCACCAACCTACCATTTCAGTATTTCCATCATTTGATGCCATTATTGTATATATGAACCAAGCAACGGCCCATTCATACTCACCTATCATATTTTCCTTTAGCTTTGCCAGCATGCCTCATGAGATTACACGGTTCGGCAAAAATCTTAAACAGGCTGGCCCTGTACCCACAACAGTCGGCCATCTATCTGCCCTAAACGTGCATGAAATTGTGGTGAGATATGCTTCAAACACCATTCATATATTATAGCATAACCTGTTTATTGGACTTCTTACAAATACTTTGGTCTTGTAAGAATGATAAGGCTTGAGATCCATCTCTTCTGATGCTTTCTTTGTGCCCACGGTTTTCTTTGTTCTTGCAAAATAATTTGTTTTATAAAAAAAAAATAGAATTTTTTTCTTAGCTAACCCTAACATTTTAGCTTTTATGTGCGTACAATATATCTAAAGACTAGAGCATGAAAGAGAACCAAAGACATGCAAACCGAGTATTGGGCTATTTTTTCAAGTATATATGACGCGATATAGGATCTCATGGTTCATGATGTCAGGCACGTTGTCGCCTAATGGAAGAAGGGCATGCAAACACTAGGGCATCTCCATGCTCTACCATCCATACGTACATCATGTAATATGCATGTTATGCCTGTCCTATTGGAATCCTGAAAAGGACAAAAACTTGAACTAATCGAGCAAAAGGAGATTCATTCAGCTCCTTCCAGGAAGCAACGATATGTGATGCTAAACTAATCGAGCAAAAGGAGATTCATTTAGCCACCTTCCAGGAAGCAACGAAATGTGATGCCAAACTAATCGAGCAGAAGGAGATTCATTCAGGTCCTTCCAGGAAGCAACGAAATGTGATGCTTTAGCACTAGTGGTAGCGTATTATGACAAAGGGACAACGGTGGGTTCGACGTACGAGTTCATCGGGTGGGACAGGCAGTGGCAACGATTAACACCGGCGGAGCCTAAAAAATCCACTAGGTGGTAAGAGACGAATCATTAAGGGACCAACCGAAAATTCATCGCTATATATTGCACGGCAAAATCTTTGTCTAGCAAAAGTGGTGCACAAACCATGGGTAGACGGGATGGACGACGGGGTTCAAGTGTGTTTGTGACAACTGAGATAGGAGCGGCGGTATATTACAGAGATGGAGGTGTTGGTTGTTAGGGATGCAATCGGAATGGATACAAACGGATATCGCTTATTCTATATGCTATTCTATTTTTTTCTCGGAATCGAAATCAGACACAGACAATACCGGATACAAATATGAATGTGGATAATCTCGGTCACGGATATTTAGTTGGATATTTTGCTAAAACGGAAACCATATATGTCGCACGTATAAAGATCAATCAATCGTACTACATGTATAAAATGCAACTACATTAGCAATTCAACAAGTAAATTTGATTACATCACACTATCACAACTGGCTAGTTAAAGTAGTAACTACCACATCATAGTGATAGCAGTACAAAAGATGTTCAAAATATAACTAGTCAACTACATAACAGGACAGATGCAACATATACAAAGCCTACAGACTAATAGCAATAACCAGTTAGGGATGCACAGAACGTTGACCGGTAACAAGTCTGTAACGTCCCAATTTTCAAGTTTTCCAAAATCTTTTATTTAAAATAAAGCTTTATAAAATGTCCATGATTTTATAGAATTTAACAATGCTTAAATAGAATTTTCAGAAATGAAATTGATTTAATATGAATAAATCAAACATCAATTAGTTCCTTATGTTCAAAAGTATTTTTCTAAATTTTTTGGAATTTTTTCGAGTTCATTTGTTTTTTTTTTTTGGCTTATTTGAATTTTCTATATTTTTAACAATAAAAAACTAATTTAAATACTGAAAAAGCCTCGTGTGTTGCTTTCTCTTTCCGACCCTAGGGACCCTATATGTTTTCTCTAACATGTCTAGTTACTTTTTTTTTGTGCTGTTACCCCACAAGTTCAACAAAGAAAGAATCCCTCCTTTGCCATTCACTTAACTAAAACTTCATATAAACCAATAATCTAAACTTCTTACGGACCTAATATGCATGATATACATGGGATAAAGTATCTTGTCATTACATAAGTTATGAGAATATTCGAATATGACCTAATTGAGTAGGTATTTGATTCGTATTCATTTAAAAATACAAATACAAATACAAAAATACCACTATCCTATTCATATTATTTGCGCTGTTGACGCCCTAGCCATGGGAGAGCGGAATAACCCCCCCCCACCCTCCCCTAATGAAAAGAATGTGAATCGTTAGGAATAATATCAATATATCAATGGAGTCGCAAAGATCAGAGAAACTAGCCGAGTAGTAGTTTAGCGGAGATCATTACTGGGCTAACGAGATGGTGCAAGCCGTAGCGGCTTTACTTTCTTGCTTAGCGAGGTCGAGCCCATGACAGCGAGGTCGTGTGTGTTCATTTGGGGGGAGGTTGGCAAATGTCTGGCTTAGGTAGCTAACGAGATGGATGGGGTTGAACCAAAGCCATCGAGAGTAGAGGGTTTTATGCGTGTATTGATATCGTTGGGAAAGAATTATTAGTTGATTAGTGATTGCGTTTGGTCCCAAAGGCGATTATTAAGCTGAATATTTTTTACTCAAAAGTTAAGCCTTTGGGCGAAAAAAAGGAGAAAAGCTGTTCTAGATAGAGTACTAATGAAAAGGAAAAAGAATTGTAGTACTAATCTCAAATCTTAGCACTAATAGTGATAAGCGATAAGTCACCTTGATGACAATAGCATACGCATCAATTAATCATCGTGTTGCGAATTACTAACATTAAAGGTTGGAAAGGTTGGGAGAAAGGGCTCCTCCGCGACATCTCGTCGGCAACAAAAGCCCGACCGTCGGATCGCGTCTCGCTTCGCCTCTGCCGTCCTATCCGGTTCTTTGCGCGTCTGGGAAGCCGCGGCACTCGCTCGTCCACGTCGCTCGGAGAGACGGATCCGTTCGATCGCGTGTTCACATGCTCACGCCCGTCCGATCTCATCGCTCGCGCGTCCACGCCTCGTGAGCTGACCGTGCCGCAGCATCCAATGGGTCCGTGCCCTTGTGGGCCTCTCCGTCCCACTCTTCTGCGCTTTCGTGCTCACGCCAGCTGGCGCGGATGTTCTTCCTAGTTAAAAAAAGAAAAAGAAAAGAAAAAGAGGTTCGAAGGCATTATGGCATCATGGGTGAATGGAAGGTGACGCAGCGGATTTGACGCGATATAGGATCTTGTGGTTGATGTCATGCGGGCATGCAGAGGTCACCAAACACCATTGACATGTCTTAATTTGTCTTTGTACATGCTATTATTCACAACAGTGACGCTAGTAGTAGCTTAAAGGCATGTATAATAGTTTGTGTCCAAAGGCTTCAACTCATTTAGAGATAACCTTAGCGATAATATCTTCAATAATTTATCTATAAAATTATTTATTTTTAACACAACGTCTCTCTTTACACACTCACATTTGTGATTGTTTGCATGTCCAGTTGGTCTTTCTCTTCACATCATCTCTCCTCCAACTAGAATTTTAAGTAATATAACAAATAAGAGACGGCTAAGAGACCACTATTGCAGATGTCCTAAGAAACCAGTGGGCAAATACAAATGATCAAACTAACATGTACTCGCACAGCGTCATGGTTTGAACTTCGAAGCAACAAATCACAAAACGTAGCGGTGTACCATGCATCCATGTAATACCTAGCACGAGTAGGGTTCACAATTTCGGCGAAATTTCGATAATTTCGTTACCCTCCAAAATAAATATGTCTTGTTAAAAAAAACTAGAAACATTTGAAGTTGGACAAATTACACCCTAAATTCGGCAACATTGGAATTTGGACAAAATTCTATCAAATTCAAATTTTGTCCAAATTTCAAGCGCCAATTTGAAAACTCACGTAAATTATAACTGAAATTTCAGGCATTTCGCTCCCTGATGAAATAAATTCGAAAACAAAAGAGTTTTCCCTGAGCACAAGAGACGTGGCATGCATATATTAACCATTCCAAACTTATATACGCATTAGAGCATTTCTAATAGTGTATTTATTGTCGTCTCTTAGCTGTGCTACGTCAACAAAATCCTACGTGGAGGAGAGGGGTGAGGAGAGAGAGCACAGGTCGTCTCTTCCTGAAAAGACTGTCGTGTTTGTGAAACAAGACATGATATATTATTAATCTACTCTAGTTGATATGCAGACCCGTTTCAAAAAAAAATTATAAAATATAAATATTAGAGAACGTACTAGAGACTATCTATTGAAGATGTTGTCTCTAAAAATGAAGTAGCATATATTAGAGACAAGATTATCTTTAACTAGACCATGACCACAATTAACATTTCGGACACGCACCAAACAAACGTTACTTCCGACCGGACCGATGCAAATGAACCTGACCAATGACCATGCATGCACATATGCACATCATGACATCAAACCATGGCTTCTCTCTGTGAGTAGTGCGTGTGTGTAGTGTAACGACTAGAGAGTAGAGACCAAAACAATTATAGAAGAACCACTAAGAAAGAAAAGCTTCGAATCGGTGAGTGCTCCGTGGGAAAGCCGAAAGCATCCGAGTGGTGACTGTGCTGGGTCCCAACGCGAGATTCGTTGAGTACTATTGTTATCTTACCCTGTAAGTTTCAGTAGTGATGATTCTTTTTTTTTCTTCCCCGTACAACTCGATAAGTCAGCGGAATAGCATGAATTAACTAAGTGTTTGTTAGCCAAATCCCATATGGATTGGCAAGAAACTGCCCAGTGCTCAAACTTATATACACCTTTTGATTTTGAACACACGAAAACATATTACAGCCAGGTTACAAAACGGGAAATGATTTAGTGAGAGCATCCGATATTAAAAACTCATATTGTACGTATCTATCTGTGTCCACGTGTAGCTAATCCATCCAACGAAGTTTGACAAAGCAAAACAGAACACTACTCCATCCAGCTGTCTCGCAGTTCAACGGATTTGTCTCTATCACGGTCGAACACTACTACAAAACAGGCTATAGTAGACGTCCCATCACAGACGGTTCTTTTGGAACCGTCTGTGTTGGGTCTGTCCGGACCTGCGGGTGGCGCGGACAGCCTATCACAGACGGTATTTTTTAGAACCATCTGTGATAGTCATCTATCACATACGGTTTATTAATAGAACCGTCTGTGATAATCCCCCTAATCATAGACGGTTTTAGTTTACAACCGTGCATGTACTATCACGAGCGGTTCTATTAACAAACCGTGCGTGATTGGCGGATATCACGAGCGGTTCTTAATAAAACCGCTCAGATAGTACCTGAACGATTCGAATGAGAATCGCCTGCGTGATATCCTCGCTCCATATAAATTGAGCAGACACATCCCTCTCGCCTTCTTGGCTGTGTCCACTGGTTCACTGCCGACTGCCTCTGCCATCGCCTACGCTTTGGAGCAACCCGTGCAGCTGGCTCCACTTAGATCTCTGCTCCTCCCGGTGCCACACTTCCCGCCCTAGCTCTCCTCCAACTGCGGCTCCTCCCTAATTAAGCAGATGGAGTAATACTTATTATCTTTTATTCACTCTATTGATTAATGATTTTCCCTTATTTTGCTACTCTGTACATGGACCCTAATGTTTTGTTTTCTTTGTTGTATTCCTTAATTGAAAGCATAGGGTTTAAGTTTCAATTAATACTTCTCACAAAAGCTATAAATTCTTAGAAAAAGGCAAAACATCTAGCTCTCAATTTGATGGACCCTAATCAAACCTAAACTATAGCGACCATTGGATGTTATTGAACCAAAACTATGATATAAATTCGAGAAAATGAAAAGCAAAACATGTAGCCTTTAATCTGTGTAATTCCTTTGTGCAACGATGAGACAAAACGAGTAAGTACGTACAAAGAGGTGAAAGTCTTAATCAGAACTAATTTCATGAGTTGTTTTCTAGAACAGATTAAAAAGAAGAATTTATGACACACCAAGATAAGTCACATGTGCAATGATCTATTTTATATTTCCTCCATTTATCCATGAAGAAACGTCATCACGGTGGTTTATTGTTTCAATTATATCAAAAGCGGATACCACGCAATCGCGGACCAACTTGCTAGTTATTAGGATCTTCCTCTTATCTTTTGTCTCGTATCTAATCAACAATCATGCAGATAATCAATAATTATCCGTTCGCCCGACTTAGAGAGGAGAAGGTTGGACCCGCCTAGCGCCTCCAACCCCCACCGCCTCCTCCCCATTCGCCACCTTAGAGAAGAGAAGGAAAGGAGAGAGAATCGATTTTCTTCGTGAGCTCCAAGGGTAACGATCTATAACCCTTTATGTTTGCTATAAATTAATCACTAATCAATTTGACACTAATTTGTTACATGCGTAGTGTAGATGGATCGAAACTGGATGTACGGTGTGAACCGTGTGAGTTAAGAGTACATTAATGGCGTGGTTGCTTTTAGAAGAGCCGCTGAGCAGGATATGTTGAAGAAGATGATAAATTTTATGTACTGTCCATACATTGATTGCGGTAATCTAAAGATGTTTAACAACGCGGTGCAGATCGAAGCGCACTTGATTCGAAGGGGTTTCAAAAAAGGGTATATTCAAAAAAGGGTATACATGTTGGACCAGTCACGGTGAAGAGCAGATTATACCAGAAGTTAATAATGACGACATCGCCGAGGAAGTCAACGATTTCCTGGATGTGGACTGTGCTTTTGATGAGGATAGGTGGCACGATGACAATCTGGATCAGATACTACGCGATCGTAAGAGAACTACTGATGAGAGAGAGTTTTGTAAATTCGAGGGCTTAAGGGAGGACTCGGTGAGACCTTTGTTCCCTAGTTGCAAGCGGAATATACAAGGTTGTCAACCGTGCTTGAACCGCTGAAATTGAAGGCAAGTAATGGTTGGTCCGATAAGAGTTTCACGGCGTTGTTAGGTCTCCTAGCGGACATCCTTCGGGGAAACGTGTTGCCCAAAGACCACCTATCAAGCAAAGAAGGTTATTTGTCCATTGGGAACGGAAGTATAAAGAATACATGCATGTCCGAACGATTGTATCCTCTACCGTAAAGAGTATGCAGACATGCATGTATGTCCCGTGTGCAAAGCATCCCGATACAAGCATCAGAATACTGCTAAGGTGAAGCAAGGACCTCCTGCTAAGATGTTGTGGTATATGCCTGTGTTCCCACGTTTGAAGCGTTTATTTGCGAACCCAAAGGAGGCAAGATTGCTGTGTTAGCACTCGAGGAGCGTAAGAGAGATAGAAAGCTAAGACACCTGCTGATTCTCGCCCGGTGGAGAAACTTGATCGAGCTTGAAGAGTTCGGTGCGAACCGAGGAACATAAGGTTAGGGTTGAGTATGATGGAATGAATCCTTTCGGTAACATGAGCAACCGACATAGCACCCGCCCGTGAATCTATGTATGTACAACTTTTTCTCCTTGGCTGTGTATGAAGCGGAAGTACATTTTGATGTCACTACTTATCCAAGGGCGAAGCAACCCGGGAATGATATTGATGTGTACCTAGCACCATTCTTTGGAAGATCTTGTGACACTTTGTGGAACGAAGGGGTGCAGGTATGGGATGCGTACAAGCGAGAGAACTTCACTTTACGCGCCATGTTGTTCTACACCATCAATGATTTTCCTGCCCTTGGTAACTTTTCAAGCCAAAGATACAAAAGGAGCCAAAGCCCGTCCAAGACCGCTAGATGCTACGGAGAGTGTATAGTTTGAACAACTCACATAAGCGTGTATATCGTCACCGTAGGTTCCTTCCAGAGTCACCCATACCGTAAGATGAAAAAACAATTCGACGGAAATAAGGAGAACGATTCAGCTCAAGGGCTTTTAGAGGGAAAGAGGTCTATGATATGGTTAAGGATATCAATGTTGTGCTTGGGAAGGGCGTAAATTAAGAACCCGTGAGAAGAACATCTGGAAGAAGCGGTCAATTTTTGGGACTTGCCTTATTGGGAGCACTTAGAAGTTCGCCATCGCATCGACGTCATGCACGAGAGAAGAATGTATGTGATAGCTTGATTGGTCTCTTCTTGAACATTAGTGGCAAAACAAAGGATGGTGTTAACGCATGCGGCGTGATTTGGTTGATATGAACATAAGGACCGAGTTAGCACCTAAGAGACCGATCAGATTTAACGTACATTCCCCGACTTGCTACACTCTGCCCAAGGCCGAGAGAAATGAATTGTGCGAGCTTGCATGGTGTGAAAGTCCCATCTGGTTACTCCGCTAACATTAAGAACCTTGTTTCTATGCAAGATTTGAAATTAATTGGTATGAAGTCTCATGATTGTCATGTCTTGATAACACAAATGCTTCTGTTGCAATTAGAAGTATCTTGCGAACAAGGTCCGAGTGGCAATCTTGAGGTCGTGTTATTTTTCAACTCAATTGCTCGAAGATCATTGATCCCCAAGGACTAGATGCTCTGCGAGCCGAGGTGGTGACGACTCTATGTCATCTTGAGATGTATTTCCTCCGTCATTTTTCGATATCATGGTCCATCTCATTGTTCACCTTGTGAAAGAGATAAAGATATGCGACCTGTGTTCTTCGTCATATGTACCCGTTCGAGAGGTACATGGGAATTCTCAAGTCCTACGTGCGGAATCGATCTCGACCGGAGGGCAAGATCATCGAAGGTTATGCAACCGAAGAGGTCATTGAGTTCTGCGTCGACTACATGGCTCGTGGGACCGATAGGTGTGCCTCTATCTCGCCATGAGGGGAGATGGATGGTATCGGGACCATCGGAAGGAAATCAATCACTCCGATCTGGATCGTCGCTCAAGCCCATTTCACGGTCTTGCAACACATGACCCAAGTGTCCCCGTACATCGACGAGCACAAAGACATGGTACGCCAACAGAATCCAAACCGGTCGGAGGTTTGTATCACGAGATAGCACACTCGTTGGTTCAACGAATGGTTAAAGTTGCGAATCACTGGGAGGTCATCAAGTGATGATACACTGCTATGGTTGGCACGAGGGCCACAATTTACAATTGTCGCATGGCAAGGATACGACATAAATGGGTACACATTTTATACGGCAGCTCAGGATAGGAAGAGCACAGTCCAGAACAGCGGTATCCACATAGATGCATTCAGTACCAATGGGATGAGGAGCTCCTACTATGGGAAAATAGAGGAGATATGGGAGCTCGACTACGTACTTTTCAAGATCCCCCTATTTCGGTGCCATTGGGTCCATCTCCCACAGGTGAAGGTCGACAAGTACGGTGTCACTACCGTGGACCTCGAACGTGTCGGATACAAAGACGAACTATTCGTACTGGCTAACCAAGTTGTTCAAGTTTTCTATGTAACCGACCCGGCAAATAAGAAGCGCCACGTAGTTCTTCATGGAAAAATGAGGATTGTCGGAGTTGAGAATGTAGTGGACGAGGAAGAATACAATCAATTTGACGAGTTGCCTCCTTTCGGAAACGGCATTAGGCTCGAGGAAGAACCCAGTGAGGAAGCTAGCTATATGCGCGTCGATCATCAGGAAGGCCTATATTTTAATTAAGAATTTACTCCAATGTAATTAATTTATTCCATAACATCATGTGTTATGGACTTGTAATCTCTCATATATTTTGATGTCAATGTGAAATTGTCATGTGTTGATGTGTTATGGACTTGTCATATTTGATATTGATGTCAATGTGGACGTACATTGTAATGTAGAGTATCAAAATTGGTTTCACTTGATTTGGAGTTGAGTTGAAGATATGAAATTTTGAAGTCAAATGTGTGATGAACTTGTTATGGACTTGTCATATTTGATATTGATGTCAATGTGGACGTACATTGTAATGTGGAGTATCAAAATTGGTTTCACTTGATTTGGAGTTGAGTTGAATTAGATATGAAATTTTGAAGTCAAATGTGTTATGAACTTGTTATGGACTTGTCATATTTGATATTGATGTCAATGTGGACGTATATTGTAATGTGGAGTATCAAAATTGGTTTCACTTGATTTGGAGTTGAGTTGAATTAGATACGAAATTTTGAAGTCAAATGTGTTATGAACTTGTCATCATACTTGTCACTAGGTTCGAATTCGTATGGACTTGTCATGATTGTCATTATACTTGTCACTAGGTTCACTATGTTTTGTCAGGATATCACACATTGTCATCAGGTTTTGTCAGGATATCACACATTGTCATCAGGTTTTGTCAGGCTATCACAGACGGTTTTATAATACAACCGTCTGTGATAAGAATATCCTGAGCAGTTACATGCGTGATAAGAATATCCTGAGCGGTTCTATTATAGAACCGTCTGTGATATACTTTTATAAGGCGGAAACGCTAGGGTTTTGCTCTCACTTGTCACTTCCTCTCCCGCCCTTAGGCTCTCGCGCTCGTTCGCCTCCTCTAGAGTTTAGGGCTCGCTTGGTTCACCGTGACCTCGACCTCGGTGCCGCCGCCCCGACCTTGGCGCCCCGACCTCGGCGCCCCGACCTCGGCGCCTTGACCTCGGTGGCGCCGCCCCGACCTCGGCGCCCCGTTCACTTCCCGGCCATAAGCCCCGCGTCGCCGCCTCCGACCTCGACGCCGCCGTCCTCCTCCCCGTGTCGGCCTCCTCTCTCTGCACCGGCCTTCTCCCGCACCGTCCTCCTCCCGTGTCGGCCTCCTCCTCTGCACCGCCTTCTCCCCACGCTGTCCTCCTCCCGTCTCGGCCTCCTTCCTGCACCTCCCTCCTCCCGCGTCGGCCTCCTCCCTGCCCGGCCTCCTCCTTGCACCGTGAGTTCTTGTGCGGCATCCTCTCTGTGAGTATTGCTCCTCTGGGCGATTCGGTTGATCTTTGCATATATATATTTGCGGTGCTAGTTGATACCTTGATCTCAGATTAGTTCTGATTTACGAATCTATCTCAAGATGTTGCAAATTGATCGATGGGCTTTGTTGACATGCTCTGTGATGAACTCTGTCTTATCTTGAGATTGAATGTGATAGTTCATACTTGAGCTCTATTGTATTACTTGCTCTCACAATATGATGTACTTATTAATTGGTTACTTTGGTTGAGCTCATAGTTCTATTGCAAATTGATCAGTTCTATTGACTAGTTTGTGATTCTTCTAGTAGTCAGTATGAGCTCATTCAACTTTTCATTTGCCATCTTGATCTCTATAGTCAACCTCTGCTTGACCGAAGTTTAATATGTTTTAGCTTATGATTGAGATCATTTGATAGTTAAGCAAAGTATTGTTTAGAGCTCATAGTTTGAATTTATATTATCATATTCATTTAATGAAGAGTATAGACAATAGGATTGAGATGGCAAAGACTTGTTCTTTAGCTACTCTCCTTACGAGAGCACATAATATCATCAATCAATATGTTGGAATAGTGTCTCATGCCTTGTTAATCTCTAGACCTTTTATTGGTCGAGAGTTTAATCCGAGACGGTTCTTATTAAGAACCATCTGTGATTCCTTTGTATTTCCTTAGAGAAGCTGGTGGATTAAAGAGTGTTAAATTCTTTACTTAATTATGCTTTAATGCTAATAGATTTTGTTGGGATTAATTCTGAAATTTTGCTAAAAGCGCTTTTTTACAACAATCCAAAAGAAAGTTTTACTTGATTCTATTTTGTTTCTATGTTGGGATTAAACCTTTGCTTAGCATTTCCTTCAATCGATCATTTTACTTGATTCTAGTTCTATGTCTTCATTAAAGGCTAGTCTTACGTACATGAAGCATTAAACCTTTGCTTAGCATTTTCTTCGTCGATCCTAACACACTTGAGTGTACCTTTGCTTCGTGCCAATCCTCCACAAAGACGAAGCAAATGGTACACTACAAAGTGTCGGGCTCGATGAAGTAGGCTTGGGCAAAGATAGGCTCGGGCAAAAGATTTGTATCACTAGTTTCTATCTATACAAAGATCACAAGAGAAGCTGGTGGATTAAGGAGTGTTAGGAGTGTTAGAATAGGAGCATTAAACCTTTGCTTAGCATTTCCTTCGTCGATCCTGACACACTTGAGTGTACCTTTGTTTTATGCCAGTCCTCCACGGCATGAAACAAATGGTACACTCCAGTGTGTTGGCCTCGATGAAGTAGGCTAGGGCAAATATGGGCTTGGGCAAAGTTTTACTTGATTCTATTTTGTTTCTATGTCTTCATTAAAGGCTAGTCTTCTGTACATGAAGCATTAAACCTTTGCTTAGCATTTCCTTAGAGAAGCTGGTGGATTAAGGAATGTTAGTAGTCTGTATGAGCTCATTCAACTTTTCATTTGCCATCTTGATCTCTATAGTCAACCTCTGTACTTCTTCCTGAGATTAATTGTTTCATATTTATGCTGGAATTAATTATGATTATTTGCTAATATTGCACATGTTGATCATATTATTAAGTTTAAATGTATATGTTAATTTGGGACACTTGCAATCCATTTTATTGCATATGTAACTTATATAGATAGCAAGTAAGCAAGATGGCGAGGCATCGTCTTCACCGCCGCCACCGACGCCCCAGAGATGGAAGAGGTGCCGACAAGGCCGCCGTCACCGACGCCCATGAGATGGAAGAGGCGCCGACGAGGCCACACCGTCGACGATAATGACATGGAAGCGAGATGGCAGAGGACAATCGAAAATGCCTTTGGGCCGACTGGTCATCACGGAGGTTAGTGACTTTGGGGTCCCTCTGAGTCCCAAGAGATCAGCGGCGAGATTCCGGACCATTTGCGGGATACTTGGAAGGGAACGGGTCCCCATCACCACACCAAGGTGGAAGGACCTGATGAAAGAAGCGAAAGGCGTCTTTGTGGTAACTTTCGGAAGTTCACTATTCCAGAAGTAGACGTGGCACGCGTGCGACGGACGGCGATGCTCACGATGGATAAATCGTGGAGGACCTTCAAGAGCATTCTTGTCACGAAGTACGTGAACACGGTCGACACCCTTCGCAAATATAGATTCTTGACGCGGAAGCATGGGACACCTTTGTGGCTATGAAAACGACGGCGAATTTAAGGAGCAAAGTGCGGCGCACAAAGCTCTCTGAACACGAAACACTCACCAAGACAGACTCGGCACCACTGGAGTACGTGGGTAAATCGAGGCATGGGCAGCGGAGGAGCGAACTCAACCGGCCATTTCGATATCACATACCCGCGTTCCCTAAGCTGGTTAAAAGCGAGGGCAAAGTCTCGCTCTTCGGCAAGATCTCTTTCACAAACCCGCAGACTGTGAAGTGTCCCAACGTGTGGTAAATATGTCAAACTACCTAGTTAATAAGTCCATAACTTCATAGTGTCTATAATAACATGATGACCTCTTGCAACAGTGATTTGATCGCCCAAGCTTCCCAAGACTCCTTCCATGCAGACAGGGAGAAGGATATACTATCTACGACCTTGGGAAACAAGGAGAACTCGGGTCGCACGCGAGGCCTTGGGTTTAACGTACCTTGGAGTCATGGATTCGCGAACGACTACTGCACATATAGGAGTAGGAAGAGATCCAAGGTCGAGCACCACGACCGGTTGGTACAGATGATTACTAACAAATTTGAAGAAAAGATAGCAGCATTGCAGGGTCAAATGGAGATACTCCTGAGCGGTGGTCGCAAGCCGCCTCGCTTAATTCAGAGGCGCCCTCCTCGACGTCGGAGTAGCGTCGCGTCGCAAGATAATTCTCAACATGACGATGTCCGACATCGATAGATGACATCCGACATCGATAGACGACATCAAGGTAACGTACATCTATGGAATACACCAAAGATAGACCTATAGGACGCCTTAGCTAATTGCGATCGTTTTATAGGAGCCGACGCCGTGCAAGCTCCAAGTGAGGATGGATGGGTCCTTTGTATTGAGGTCAGCAGGGGATGGTGTATCCATACGAGGAAGGGCGGTCAAAGACGGTGCCCACCGCGCAGGTTACGCCAAGGTCCAGTGGATATGGTACATGTCAATTTCGAGCCGTCCGTCAAGATTTGCCCGAACGAAGAGATCATATCACTAGGGGATGCCGCCCACTCTTTTATCCAAAGGCCCAAGAAGGACATCGCCTCGACCCAAAGAAGGTTGCGATCCGACACGACCATTCCTCTCCAACGGGACCCTCGATGACTCCACCTCATGTTTCGCCTCGAAGGCCACCTCTTGATTCCCGTGGAGAAGACGCCAAGGAACAAAGAAAAGCGTGCCACCGACGGTTCCCGAGTCGTCTCACAAGAAGACGCCGCCAATCGCTAAGGCCAAATCAAAATCGATTTAACGCATAAGCGCCTCCCAAGTCTAGGAAGTCCGGAAGTCCGCGATACCCGAGAACTACATCATCGGAAAACCGCAGTGCTCGACGCAGATAATGCACGCTGATATGCTTGTCGCTTTGCATGCCCGGTACTTGGAGAAGACCCAAAAGAAGGGATGCGACATCGAATCACCGCCGACACGAGGAGAAGCATTTCTTCAATCGGACGAGGTACTTCGTCGTGGGCATCAACGACTTATATGAACTATTCAATCTCGTTGGCCTCGACGTCTCGCTTCTACGATGTTGGACACTATAAGTGAGTACAATCAAGTTCTACATTCATGTAATACCGATAAATATCACAACTCATTGCTTATGTATAGGTACATGCTTTGAAAAATATCCGGAATGGAAAGAACCGTGGGTTTCTCGACCCACATGTGGTATCGCTGCAAACCATCCAAGAAGACTCGCCCTTCGTCGAGAAATACATAACGAGGTCATTGCTTCGTCGATTTAACATGAAGTACATAGTGGTGCCCTATAACCGGGGTAAGTGTCACTACTTGCTATATAAATTTCATTTGTACTTTATACGCAAAGACGAACTTAGGTTTAATGACTATAGCGACATACATGAGTAGGTACCATCGGATCCTTTTAGTTATTATACCCAAGAGGAACCATGTGATATACCTTGATTCCCTAAACCGCAACAAGCACGACTTGTGTTCTAAGAGGAATACTCGAGAGGTATGCTCATTTCCTCCTTACATAACTCTATTGTAGTCTTCATTCGCTTGAAATGGCCGAGGATAACTTTTTGAATCATGTAGGTCGCTTCATCAATTATGTTGCCAACAAAGGAATATACAATGGAAAGAGCGCCAACTAACACACAGGATGGATTTTCGAAGACGCTACAACACGATAATCCTATATCATACTTCATAATAACGCGTCTCGAATCGACTATACCTATATATGTAATTCTATTTTTACAAAGCCGCCAAAGAAAAGATGATGAGTTATGTGCAATCTACGCCTGCTATCATATGCGCTAATCCTTAGAGCTAGGAAGAAGGATCCCGATGTTTGTCAATCTCAAATAATTATTTCCTAATTATAAATTTAAATATATATAGCTTACCACTTTACTCTTGGTAGCTTATGTGTCTTGGATTTCCAATGTGATTCACTCGTTGAAGAGATCAAGGACATTCGAGGAAGCTCGCACCTTTATCAACACGTAAATCATTAACGACAACGGAGAGTTTCACTCCATCGCCAACCGAGAGCATCACCCGCCGACACCTCTCAATGTAAACAATTGTAATCCGCTTGTAACTATAGCGGCAATACTTGAACAAATGCGATCTTTTGTAATTTATTTTGAGTAATGATCACTTTGAGTTGTCAACAATTGATTATCTCGATGAATCTGTTTTTGTGCATGCTTGAATCTGTTTTTGTGCATGCTTGTTTTCAAAGGGCATGGCTAGCAATTCCCGGGGTAGCGTAAAAATAGCAAAAATGTGGTCGTGGGTATGAGCTATCACGAGCGGTTTTTGTTAAAACCGTCAGGAAGGCAAGTATCACAGATGGTTTCTGCAGAAAACCGTGCGTGATACGAAATATCACTGAGCGGTTATAAAACAAACCGCTTGTGATCGCGAATATCACGCGGTTATAAAATAAACCGCTCGTGATATTAATGATCGCAGAGCGATTTTTATTGACAACCGCTGCGTGATATTCGCGATCACGCAGCGGTTTTTGTTGAAACCGCTCGTGATACTACACTTCACTGAGCGGTTTTTTATTAAAGCCGCTCAGGATATATGCGTCACGCATTTGCGGTTTTACCGCTCAGGATAACGGCTCGTTATCACAGCACCAACAAACATAGGCGGTTGAAACCGCTCGTGATGACGATTCGAACCGCTTTGTGATGTGGCTTCTTGTAGTAGTGGAAGCTCGCGGATTTGGTAGGACCAAGGTCAAGAAGCTAGAGCTCGTGGCGCCATGCCACCAGCAGCAGCCATGAGGTGGAGACGGGGAGATGCGACGCCACCACTGGGGGTCGCGTCGGCGGCGACCGTGTTCACGGTGTGCCCCGGGCTTAGCCTTCGACCTTCGGGTATGATTTTTGTTGCAGACGCTTGCTCAATTTGTTGCAACAGTTGGCTCGAAATATTGCATGGCGAGTTTTTTATTGTTGCGATATTGTTGCATCAAATGTTGTGGTAAGAGGTTTTTTTTGTTGTAATGGTGTTTCTGATTTGTTGCACAAGAGTATCTCGAATTGTTGTAGCAACTTTTCTCCATTGTTGCAGAAAGTGATTTGGTTTGTTGCAATACATCTTCCTGAAATTTTGTAGGAAAAGGATTTTGTTGCAACTATTGTCGCCGATTATGGCACACATGAAATCAAAATGTTTCATAAGTAAGTTTTAAATGTTGCAAATTCCTTGTTGTTGCAACAATTATTTTTGGATGTTTCCACTGTTATTTTCAAATGTTGCAATATTGTAATATCGAAATTTGTTTGTTTGAGATATTTGAGCTAGTTTTTCAAAGCACAGTCATGTTCTATACCGATGATTTCATGCATTTTCTGGGAATGTATATTTTGCCAAATTTTTCTTGGATTTGTATTTATCATTTGCGTATTTTTTTGCACACATAAATTATTTTTGTTACAAACGTTGTGTCCGGATGTTGCGTCGGAGAGCGCTAGTTGTGCCAATTGTCGATGATCTAGTATTAATCTTATGAATGAATACCTAGGGGGAGGGCTTCCTATGAAATAGATTCACGCAGAAAGAGGCATAGAGATTTATACATGTTCAGGCCTTCTCTTGGGAGAATAACAACCCTACTTCTGTGTTCTTGTATTCAGTATGCTTGTTACAATCGGAAAGAAATCACTCAAAGTAAAATTGAATGATTCCTTATGGCTAACCCCGATCGCCTGCTTTCTCGATCCTTGATTTTATCCCTTATATAAGCGTGTGAAGGGGTGACAGTTACTCCATGCCAAGAGACACATCAACACTTGATGAAATGCACATATTGATGGTAGTTATTGTCTGAAGAAACTGTACCCCACATCGCCTGGCAGTTATATCAAGGACGAAGGCACAATTCATACAATTATTCTAGAGAATAATCAGGTATATTAACCGCTCACGGTATTGAACGCAGCTTATAAGAGTCCTTAATCGATTGGGCCCACATATGCAGAGGCTTTATCGATTATGGGGTAGTCATAGCCGACCTCGTCAGAGAAAGCATTACGACCACAAGGTGGTCGAGAAAGACTTACGACTATGGATTGGTCGTAGAAAAGGCTTACGACGGAGGCGGTCATAGAAAAGCTTACGACCACTCGCTTAAACTTCTTTCTTATAAACAATAAATGGTATACTTAAAAGTATTATAAAGATAATACTATCTATAATGCCAATTATAAATAAAAAGTTAATTAAGGATTATTATATCCTCGTCGGTCCTTAACTTATAGGTGGAGGTGCATGGTTGCATTTGTTGCTTTCTCTTCATGGGGAGACGATCGAATCGGGCAGTGCTCCGTGGGCAAGCCTAAAGCACCCAAATGGTGACTGTGCTGGGTCCCAACGTGAGATTCGTTGAGTACTATTGTTAGCTTACCCTGTAAGTTTCAGTAGTGAGGATTCTTTTTTCATTCCCAGTACAACTCGATAAGTCGGCAGAATAACATGGATTAGCTAAGTGTTTGTTAGCCATATCCCATATGGATTGGCAAGAAACCGCCAAAGCTCAAACATATATAAACCTTCTCGATTTTTGAACACACGAAAACAGATTACATGCCTAGGTTACATAAAGGGTAATGATTAAGCGAGGACGTCCGATATTAAAGACTCCCATTGTACGCATCTATCCGTGTCCACATGTAGCTAATCCATCCAACGAAGTTTGACAAAGCAAAACAGAACACTACTCCATCCAGCTGTCCCGCACTATTCCACCAGGCTACCACATGAGTTCACCACAACCACTCATTTGCAGCTGCTTGCTTTATCCTATTAACCCAGTTCATCTCCCCCTCCCCCCAAAGGTGCTGTCATTCCAGCTCGCACGAGGCTGCCATGGCATGAGCTCACGGGTTTCCCTTTCCTCGAAGCTACCACAATTCACCAGATTTGTCTCCATTGCGGCCGAAGTTCGCCGGATTTGGTTGGACCAAGGTCGGAGAAGTTGGAGCTCGTGCGCCATGCCACCAAAGACCAAAGATGGGCGAGATAGGGAGATGCGACACCGCCAGTGGGGGCTGCGTCGGCGGCGACCGAGTACGATTTTTGTTGCAGACGTTTGCAAAATTTGTTGCAACAGTTGGCTCAAAATGTTGCATTGAGTGTTTTTTTATTGTTGCGATGTCATTGCATCAAATGTTGCGGCAAGAGGTATTTTTTGTTGCAATGGTATTTTTCATTTGTTGCATTGTTGCAGCCCCTTCACCATTTAATAGTTGCACGCGTCTCTCGAATTGTTACAATAGCTTTTCTCGATTAAGCTGTGCACCTACATAATGGGCTTTTCTCGATTAAGCTGTGCACCTACATAATGGCTTTCCTTTTATGGTGACATGTCATTAAGCTCAATCAAAGTCTGTTCCTTTCCCAATTTCAAATGTAGAGAGGTGGCTAGGGTGGCTCTATGGGGACCGCACGCTGCTGAATTTGATGCACAAGGGTTACAGGCTGCAGCATCATCAGATATGCTGTTGTTGTCTTATTTGTTGGCCTTACTGTTAAACTCTACGAAGGTGAACATTCCTTTTGTTCCCCTGCCTAATTAGGACCTTCTTACACATGATTGCCCGCTTGCACTAACATTGCCCGTATATATTATTGACGTATCTTTGCTGCCCTGGCGAGTCGACTTTCTCTGCAAGAAAGTACGAGGTGTAGATAGTACCCTAATGTTCCCATACCGAGGTGGTCGCTTTCTGAGAATAGGTCGTGTGTTTTCAATTTGGGTTCACTAACCAACCATTTCAGTATTTCTGTCGTTCGATGCCATTATTGTATATATGAACCAAGCAACGGCCCATTTATGCTCACTTATCGTATTTTCCTTTAGCTTTGCCGGCATGAGATTACGTGGTTCGGCAAAAATCCTAAACAGGCTGGCCCTACCCACAACAGTTGGCAATCTATCTACCATAAACGTGCATGAAACTGTGGTGAGATATGCTTCAAACACAATTCATATATTATAGCATAACCTGTTTGTTGGACTTCTTACAAATATTTTGGTCTTGTAAGAATGATAAGGCTTGAGATCCATCTCCTCCTATGCTTTCTTTGTGCCCATGGTTTTCTTTGTTCTTGCAAAAAAACTTTATTTTATAGAATTATTTTTAGAAAAAAAATTCTTAGCTAACCCTAACATTTTAGCTTTTATGTGCGTACAATATATCTGAAGACCAGAGCATGAAAGAGAACCAAAGACATGCAGACCAAGAATATGTTTTTATGGAACAAATCTGAATAAAGTATTGAGCTAATTATTCTAGTATATATGACGCGATATAGGATCTCATGGTTGATGATGTCACGCACGTTGTCGCCAAATGGAAGGAGGGCATGCAAACAATGCAGAGGACACAAACACCATTGACGTGTCTTAATTTGTCTTTGTACTATTACTGTACATGCTATTTGAAGGGCCATGCACTCGTAATATCCACTCAGGTAGAAGACTGTAGAAGCCATAGTATATATATGCCACTCCATTCCTGTGTCTTCTCTTTTGGCGAGGAACCCTATATGTTTTCTCTACATATCTAGTTACCTTTTTTTTTTGTGCCAAACGATCCACAACTTCAACAATGAAAGAATCCCTCGTTTGCCATTCACCTAACTAAAACTTCATATAAACCAATAATCTAAACTTCTTAGTAGACCCTAATCTACATATAGAATGATTAAGTGTGCTATGTATGGGATAAAATATCTTATCATTACGCAACTATAAGTTACGAGCATATTCGAATCTAGTTGAGTAGGTATTTGATTCATATTCATTTAAAAATATAAATACAAATACAAAAATACCATTATCCGATTCATATTATTTGCTCTGTTGACGCCCTAGCCATGGGCGAGCGGAATAACCCCCCTCTCCCTGATGAAAAGAATGTGAATACGTTAGGAATAGTATCAAGATATCGGTCGCGATGCATGTCTGAAGAAACCACCGGAGCGATAGTTTCGGCAGAGATCATTACTGGGCTAACAAGGCGATGGAAACCATAGCGGCTTTATATACTTGATGAGGTCGAGCCCCACGACGGCGAGGTCGGCGTGTCGCGTGTGTTCATTTCGAGGTTTTTTTTGGGCGAGGATGTGGCTTAGGTAGCTAACGAGATGGATGGGGTTGAACCAAAGCCATCGAGACTAGCGGGGGGCATTGATATTGTTGGGAAAGAATTATTCGTTGATTAGTGATTGCGTTTGGTCCCAAAGGCGATTATTCGCTGAACATTTTTTACTCAAAAGTTAAGCACTAGGCCGAAAAAAAAAAGGAGAGAAAGCTGTTCTAGATAGAGTACTAATGAAAAGGAAAAAGAATTGCAGTACTAATCTCAAATCGTAGCACTAATAGTGACAACTGACAAGTCACCTTGACTGACAATAGCTACGCATCAATTAATCATCGTGTTGCAGAATTGCTAACATTAAAGGTTGGGAAGGTTGGGAGAAAGGGGGTCTTCCTGCAACGTCTACGTCGGCAGTAAAAGCCCAGCCGTCGGATCGCGCCTCACTCGCCTCCGGACCGTCCGATCCGGCCGCTGTGCGCGCTGGGAAGCCGCCGC
Organism: Phyllostachys edulis; assembly: GCA_036346405.1. Taxonomy (NCBI): domain Eukaryota; kingdom Viridiplantae; phylum Streptophyta; class Magnoliopsida; order Poales; family Poaceae; genus Phyllostachys; species Phyllostachys edulis. The sequence continues at coordinate 30,154 of JAYEVD010000713.1, read as the reverse complement.
GCTCGCGTGTCCACATCGCTTGAAGAGGCGTATCTGTTCGATCGCGCGTTCACATGCTCGCGCCTGCTCGATCCCGTCGCTCGTGCATCCGCGCCTCACGGGCTGATCCGTACCAGCAGCGTCCAATGGCCCATGGCCACACGGGCCTCTCCGTCCCGCTCTTCTGTGCGTTCGTGCCGCGTCCGAATGGAAGGTGGCGCAATGATATGACGCGATATAGGGGATCCGTGGTTGACGTCATGCGGCCATGCAAGGACACCAAACACCATTGACATGTCTTAATTTGTCTTTGTACATGCTATTTAAAATTCGAAGAGTCATTCAATAAAGAAGGGGGCCATGCACTCGTATATAATACTCCATCGGTCTTGAGAAGCTATGCCACTCAAAGATCCCTTATTTTCCTTTTTCAGGACCCTACATGTTTTCTCTAACAAATACCCAATATATTATCTCTAACATATAATTACGCTTTGTGTCGCTGATGTAAGATCCCCACCGCTTGCCCTTCACCTAACGTAAAACTTCATATCAACCAATAATCTAATCTTCTTAGCAGCCTAATCTACATCTAGACCGGTGACTCATGACCTTGACTATCAAGTATCAATGGCGCTAATCATGTCACAAAGCGGAAAAGATGCAAGGACAACAAATCATTCACGGCCGGACCCTACCCATCGGCCACTACTACGTAAAAGGACTTTACAGACGGTTCAAAAACATCATTACAGAGGCGGTTTCGGAGCCGTCGGACTTTATAGGTCGAGGATGACATGAGATCATCACAGCGGTTATTAACTTCGAAACCGCTTGTGATATCGACTATCACAAACAATTCGTGTCTAGAACTGTCAGTGATATCGCTCTATCATGCATTTATTAGTGTCTAGAACCGTCTGTGATATACATACATACATACATACATACATACATACATACATACATACATATATATATATATATATATATATATATATATATATATATATATATATATCCTCTCATTGAGGCCGCAAGTTCATTGCCTCATCCTCCTCACACGACCTATTCATATTATTTGCTCTGTTGACGCCCTAGCCATGGGCGAGCAGAATAACCCCCTCCCCTCCCGATGAAAAGAATGTGAATACGTTAGGAATAATATCAAGATATCGGTCTTGATCATGATCGGTGGAAACTAGTCGGAGCAGTAGTTTCTGGCGGAGATCAGCTACTTGGGCTAACGAGACGGTGGAAACCATAGCGGCTTTCGCCTGCTGCTTGACTAGGTCGAGCCCTTGGACGGCGAGGTCACGTGTGTTCATTTCGGGGTTAATTTGTTTTAGCGAGGATGCGGCTTATGTAGCTAACAAGATGGATGGGGTTGAACCAAAGCCATCGAGAGTAGCGGGGGGTTTTATGCGTGCATTGATATCGTTGGGAAAGAATTATTCGTTGATTAGTGATTGCGTTTGGTCCTAAAGGCGATTATTCGATGAACACTTTTTACTCAAAAGTTAAGCACTAGGCCGAAAAAAAGGAGAGAAAGCTGTTCTAGATAGAGTACTAATGAAAAGGAAAAAAGAATTGTAGTACTAATCTCAAATCTTAGCACTAATAGTGACAACTGACAAGTCACCATGACTGACAATAGCATAGGCACCAATTAATCATCGTGTTGTAGAATTACTAATATTAAAGGTTGGTAAGGTTGGGAGAAAGGGGCTCTTCCCGCGATGTCTATGTCGGCAGTGAAAGCCCAACCGTCCGATCTCGCCTCGCTTGCCTCTGGGCCGTCCGATTTAGCCGCTGCACGTTGGGAAGCTGCGGTGCTCGCGCGTCCACGTTGCTCAGTGAGGCGCATCCGTTCAATTGCGCGTTCACATGCTCGCGCCCATCCGATCTCGTCGCTCGTGCATCTGCGCCTCATGGGCCAATCCGTGCCGCAGCGTCCAATGGACCCGTGGCCTCATGGGCCTCTCCGTCGCGCTCTTTTGCATATTTGTGCCCGCGTCCGAATGGAAGGTGACACAACAGATATGACGCGATATAGGATCCTGTGGTTGATGTCATGCGGGCATGCAAGGACACCAAACACCATTGACATGTCTTAATTTGTCTTTGTACATGCTATTTGAAATTTGAAGTCATAAGAGGGGGGAGGGGGTTGTTCATGCACTCATATATAACACTCCATCGTAGAACTCAGAGAAGCTATGCCTAGTGTCGAACCGAGATTTTAGAGACCAGGCAAACTTTGAATGCAAGTAAAGAGTGTACGACTTGATCCAACAAAAAACATAACTAATCATGGAAAACATGTTCAAGTCCTTAACTAATACAATTACTAAGTCTGTATTGACTCCATTCTTGTTATGAAGTTCCAAAAACATCACAATTTTAAAATGATGCCAATGTACGAGGCGGAGGGCAGCTGCCCCGGCTCGCCCCAGTGGGTTCCGCCGTTGGCTATGCCACTCCGATCTGCCTTATTTGTTCCTTTTTAGGACCCTATATGTTATCTCTAACAAATACCTAATATATTATCTCTAAGGATTAAGTACATTGTTCGTCCCTAAACTCTTGACCTAGTTTAAAGTTCGTCCCTGAATTGTAATACCGGATATATAAAATGCATCTTCCAAGTATCAATATTGTGCAAAAACCATCATTTATTCCTTTTGAGAGTGGTTTCGTGCCACGGGGAAAAAAGAAATATTTCTCCCGGCCACCCGTGCGTCCACGCAGGCGTTCCCTTCTTGTCCACCTTCTCTCTTCTCTCAAATCTCACCAACCGAACACATCTCCAGGCTCTTCTTCCTCATTTATTTCCCTTTCCATTTCTTTCTCCATGGTTTTCTCTCCCCTGGGACTTGCTCCTACTGAAGCTTCCCCTCACGGTGCCTCCTCCCTCCAGCGCCGCTCCTGCGCTGGCCCGCGTTCTGCCCCTTCGGCTCACCTTCCGACCCCTGGTTCTTGGTGCCACCACCGCTGTTTGTGCCCACGCGACCCCCGGTTCGGGCCGCCTCCTCTCTGCTGCGCCCGGCTCCTCAGCGCGGTCTCACGTGCTCGTGCGGCTCGGTGGCTATGCGCTGCTCTACCCAATGCCTGGCCCGGTTCCCTCGCGCCTAGGTCCGGACCATGAGGTGATGGCTAACGACGTCGACGGGGGTCCAGACGACCTGCACTGCAATGGTGGCAGAATCGCCCGAGCTCATGCAGCCACCACGCCACTGCCCTCCTCCACGTCCACGATGCTAAAGCTACGACAATGCTGGGACAATGGCGGCAGGGGCGGGCTCAGCTGCGAGAACCTGAAGGGGATGTCGCTCTACGACCGCCTGTAGCCTCCTCAAAAGGTTGCCGTGCTTGGCAAAGGAGACGAGCCAAGCCACGAACGCGCTCGACGAGCCGATGGTCGTGATGGCCTTCTCGTAGAGTCACCGGCACGGGCGGCGTGGTTGACCTCAGAAAGTGCCTCGGCGACCTGCGTGGCCGTGAGGGGGACCCTCGGCGTGGGGATCCACTCGACATCGCGGAAGCGGTTGGCGACGCACCAGGCCTGGATGACGCGGCGGAGGGCGTGGTTGGGGACGAGGTCCTCGGTGTGGAAGTACTAAGACAAGGAGGATGAGGTGGCCCGTTGTAACACCCTGATTTTTTAGAGCCTTTTTGAAAAAATTTCAAAATAAAAAGAACCATCTTGTTTTGATGAGAATTCAAAGCTTAACTTGAGAATTTCAGAATTTGGGTGTTTAAAATGATTAAACCGAACTTCAACAAACCCTAAAGTTTGATTCTTTTGGTATTACTTGAGCTCTCTAGACCCATCTTTTCCTTCCCCTACTAGTTCTGCCCTCCTCTCATGCTCAGCCCTTTCTTTCCAGACCTCCTCTCTAGTTCCTCTTCGGTTTTGACCTCTCCTTCGGGTCACAACTACCCCTGAGATGCCCTAAGCTCAGGTTTGTGTTTCAAATATCTTTGATCTCTGAAATCTAAATTTTGGGATTCAACTCCCCCTTCTGGACCTCTCTTGTTTGGGCATTCCATTATGCCCAAATCGCCTTCTTACTGGGCCATCTCTTGGAGCCCAAGTCCTCCTGTGTCTGAAACTCCCTTGCTAGTCTAGACCTCTTGTGTGTCAAGACTACCCTTGTATTTGGACTACCTCTTTGTTGGTTTGAACCCCTTCAAGGTTTAGACCTTCTTGCTGCCTGGGCATTTCTTTTATGTCCAGACCCCTCCCTTACTCGGACGCTCCGTTATGCCCAGACCTCTCTCATGTTCATTTGAATCTCCCTGTGTCCACTTAAACTTCCCTCTTGTTCATATAGACCTCCTGAGTTCATATAGACCTCCTGAGTTCACCTAAACTTTTCGTGTGTTCCTAAGGACCTCCTTGGTCCTTCCTCCTGGTAGTCAGGACTTCCCCGGGTTCATCCTGACCGCCCAGACCTCCTCTGGATCACTTTCCGTGGATCTCCTCCGTTGGAGCCCTCTCCCTTAGAAACCCCTCCACCCAGGCCTTCCTTCGTCTGGATCCGACGGTCCAGACCTCCCTTTCGTTTGGATCCAAGGGTCCAGACCTCCTTTGCTTTGTCCTCCTCTGGTCCAGATCTCCTTGGGTCTAGACCTCCCAAGTGCTGGGACCTCCCTGGGTCCAAATCTCTCCCTTTGGATCCTCTGGCTTAAAATCTTTCCATGCCCACGCCTTCCTCATGTTTATTTGAGTCCCTTCGAAACCCTCTTGAAGTTTTGAGTTCACTCGGACTCTCTTGTTGCTTGGTCTATGTAACCCTCTCGGGAAATTCCTTTCTCTGCCAACACGGTGTTACCGCTCCTAACTCGTGGTATTACCATTTCTCGGGATCTCTCTGTGGACCTCCTCGTGTCCTTGAGCCTCCTGGAACTCAATCGGACCTCCCTTGATCGAATCCGACCGCTAAAGACCTCCCCTTAAATCTCCTCCGTTGGATTCCCTTCGGGTTAGGATCTCCTGTGTCTTTTACACGGACCGATCCAGCGTCCCCGTGTCCTACAGGACCTCCCCATGTCCTCTAGGACCCCACCCTTACCTTTATTGGACTCCCCGTGTCCTTCAGGATCTCCCTAGGTCCTCCAGGGTCTCCTCCTTGTCTATTTGCATCCCTATCGATCGTGAGTCGTCCGACTTGCATTGGACGGTTTGATCTTGGTGAAACATCCGGATGGTCCGAACGTCCCACCCTTCTTGAGCCTTAGATCATTCTGGGCGGTCCGATCGAAATCCAGCGGTCCCAACCTCCCTCCTTGAAGATCTAGATGTTAAGACCTCCCCTTTAGAGATCTTAACCGTCCAAACCTCCCTCCTTGAAGATCTGGAACGTTAAGACCTCCCCCTTGGAGATCTTAACCGCCCAGACCTCCCTCCTTGAAGATTTGGATCGTTAAGATCTCCCCCCTTGGAGATCTTAGCCGTCCAGACCTCCCTCCTTGTAAATCTGGATCATTAAGACCCTCCCCCCTTGGAGATCTTAGCCGTCCAGACCTCCCCCTTGTAAATCTGGATCGTTAAGACCTCTCCCTTGGAGATCTTAGCCGTCCAGACCTACTCCTTATAGATCTGGACCGTTGAGACCTCCCTCTTGGAGATCTTAGCCGTCTAGACCTCCTTCCTTGAAGCTCTGGCCATCAAGACCTCCTCCTTTGGAGATCTTGGCCGTCCAGACCTCCCCTTTTGGCAGATCCGATCGTTAGGACCTCTCCTTGGAAATCCTAACTGTTCAGACCTCCCCTGGATTTGATCCCACGTCTCTGACCTCCCTTGCGGGTGAGGTTCTCCTTTTACCTTTGCAGACCTCCCCGTTTGCAATTGATCTTGACCATTGGACCTCCCTTCCGGAGATCCAACCGTCTAGACCTCCCTTGCGGGTGAGGTTCTCCTTTTACCTTTGCAAACCTCCCCGTTTGCAATTGATCTTGACCGTTGGACCTCCCTTCCGAAGATCCAACCGTCTAAACCTCCCTTGCGGGTGAGGACCTCCTCCTAGCCCCTGCGAACCTCCTCTTTTACGCTTGCTCTTGACCGTTGGACCTCCTTTTTGGAGATCCAACCGTCAGGACCTCCCCTATGGGTGAGAATCTCCCTTTGTTCACGGTAAGACCTCCTCAATGTCCTTGTAGGACCTCCTCTGCGGGTCTTGGCTGCCCCCATCAAGGCGATCACCACCGCTTTATTTACCTTTGATTATGTCCCGTGCAAGGAAGTCTTCACCGCCTTTAATGCAGATCGTATCACATTAAATGCTCTCACTTTTGCAGTACTCATGTCATACCATTGTCACATTCCCTGCCTACTCTCATTGTCCTCTATACCAACTCCTGAGGACCCATATTCTGGGTCATGAGCATTGGCTCCAGCTATATATAGCTTGGGCAACCCTTCCTTTCTCATTTTTTTCTCATTTCCACTCCCTGGCTTAACTAAGCACTCCCTGGACCTCCTCCCGTCCTCTCCATCTCTCTGTTGGGTTTACCTTGGAGTTTTATTAAGATTTTCCTTTGGATTTTTGTTGGAACTTTATTTGAATCATTTGGTTTTCACGTGTAGATTGTCAAGACCGTGTGGAGCCAGAGTTCTGTGAGGGAGAGGAAGAAGCTCAAGACTTTGAGCAAGGCAAGTTACACTTTTGATCATGTTGCACCCAATATATCAAATTACTTATGTCGTTTTCAAAGATATATGCATGCTTATTTCACTAAGATAATTCAATGCCTACCTTTAAAATTCGTAGTTATGCCTACTGCTTGGTATGACCTCTATCCATGTTGAATCAACCTCATTGTCACCCTAGATAAATCTGGTTCTTGCAATAGTGAGGACCCGAAGCTTTTACAAAAATGAAATGTTTAGTCTTGCTTAGACCAAAATCTTGATTTGGGAGTTCTAGCTAAAAATATCTCTTGATCAAATGATTTGGGCCGTGGCATTGGTGTGCCATGGGGATTCACCATGACATCGGTGTGTCATGGAAGTTTTATAAGTGGCCATGGCATTGGTGTGCCATGGTGGTTTGAAAAGCAAAATAAATGGAAAATGGATTTGGACTTGGGCGAAGCTGGTTGTTTGGTTGGTGCATGTCTATACACGGGGGTCGTGTGATCCGATGCCCCAGGGTTGAGGTTTGTCGCCCAAGTCAGTTAAGGACCGGTCTTTGAGACACCACTTGCTAAGCCTATAATGGGCTATGCCAAAATTGTGCAACAACATGTCTCCAGTGTGGGGCGTGGGACCTGGCTAATTAATTTTCAAAGCTCTATCGTGGTTGATCCTGTTGATGCGGTGGGTTGTCATGTTACGACTGTTGTAGTCCCACTTGGCATAAGAGGGGGCACAACATTAACCCAGCGGGTTTCTATCCAAAGGGGGGGATTTGTGAAATCTTAATATGGGTGGACTGCAGTGGAGCGATGCATTGTAAAAGCCTTGTCATGTGCTCTAGACCTCTCACCAAAGGAAGTGCGAGGTAGTATCGACGGATGCCAAGCAAACTAGAGAATTCATGTCATGTGGGTAAAGTGTGCAACCTCTGCAGAGTGTAAATCTATTGAATAGTCATGTGTCCTGGGTCATGGACATCTTGGCAATGTCACTCAAAGTTAGCTCTTGGTTTTGGTTTTCAAAAGACATATGAAACTAGTTTTGGATTTTTATCCAAATTGGGTTTGGACGGGAAGCCATGTGACAGGAGGGTATCCTTCACCATCTTGATGATGAATGCTATCCAATTGAAAATGGATTTTGCAAAAATGAATTTTAACTATTGTAACCTGCCTTGAAACTTAATAATTGTATTTGAAATAAAATTGGCTTTATGCAAATCAACCCTATTATACTTTCCCTTGATATATCCCTATGCATGTCATTCTGTTAATTGACGGGTGTAACTTGCGAGCACGGTTGTTGTGCTCACTCTTGCTTGATTCATGAATTGAGCAGATTAAGATTCCTATGATGATGAAGGCGATCAACTCAATTAGGCCGCGCCCTCCAGCTAGTTACCTGTGGTGTAATGGGTGGACACTGTTTCTGCTTTTCCGCTACGTTTGTGTGCTCTCGTTTGCTGGAGCTTCTAAACAACCCTTTGTAATCAAACCCCCTTTTGTTGTTAATAAAGTTATGTGGATGTTTTGCTGTCACTTGCTTGCTGTGAGAACTGGTCGATGATCCTTGGGGACCAGTTTGGATCGCAGTAGACTTTAGGCTTGTCCTCAAGCCCCACGACCTCCTCGGGTTGGCTCCTCTCGGACCTCCCTCGAGTAGCGCGTGGAGCTTGGGGAGGTCTGAGGTCCAACGACCTCCTCGGGTCGGGACCCCAGACCTCCGAGTGGTCTATCGGACCTCTCGGGAGGTCTGGAGGTCCTACCGGATGTCTTCTCGGGGCCCTGGGAAGTCCTTCTGGACCTCCCAGAGGTCCCGAGGGACCTCTGACGCCCCGATGTTCCTTTTGACCTCCCAGAGGTCCCGAGGACCTCCCCGGTGTACCTTGGGCCGGGTCGTGACACCCATCTCTTTCTCGGCCGCGCCACACCGCCGGTGCCAAGGCAATGGGCTATGAGGGCGGGGGTGGCGTGGGAGGCCTGAGAGGCAAGTATCGCAGGTGGTGGTGGTTGCGGTTCAGAGCCCCGGCCACCACTCTAGAAATCCTACAGAGACAAGAAGAGGAAGAAGAAGAGCAAATCCTCATTGATAGCTGCCAAGAAGAAGGGGAAATTTCCGTCGTGAGATGTAGCAAAACTTTGAAATTTTGGTTGTGAGATGTAACCAACTCTGACGCACCATGGTGTCTTGCCTGCTCCGCTCCTCCTACCTCCGGCCCTGCAGTCTCGCTCCGCACCGCCGGAATCACCCGAGCTCATGCAGCTCCTCTTGCGCCAGCGTCCGCGCCCCTAGCCCGCCTCGGCGTGACCTCACCGCCGTGGAGTTCATATTCATTGAGCCCCACTCCAAGCGCCTCAAGCTCTGTCTTCGCCTCCGCCGCGAGGTCCTCCACAGCGTCACGCTGGAGAAGCCCACGTCATGGAGTTCACCGTCCACAACCACCTCTGCGGCGCTGCGGCAGGCCCGAGCCGACCCCGATCGGTGGATCGCCTGGTGCAGCCAAGCGGCAGGCGTCGGCACACCGCCGACGCCCTCCACCTCGAGCAGCGGCTCGTCAGCCACGGCGTCACCGAGTCCTCCATCCGCGTCAACGCCACCGTCGGTGGGCTCGACTTCTTCTTCGCGTCTCGGTCCCACACTTGTGTTGAGGTAGATTTGTGTGTCTGTGCGTGTTTTTGTTTAATTTCTTGGATTTGCATGCTACTTTGTTTTGCTACTTACAATTTCCTTCTTTTTTTTATTCGACTGGACAAGTACTGGTAGCCACGTGGGTCAAACATTGGTCAAAATTGCTCTAAAACGGATGAATGGGTATTTTTTGAGCGGTATTGACAGTTCGAGGATATGTTTTATCCGATATTATAGTTCAAGAACGAAAATTAAACTAAAGCAAGAGTTCAGGGACGAACAATGTACTCCTATCTCTAACAAATAATTACTTTTTGTGTCAACAGTGTAAGAGCCCCACCGTTTGCCCTTCACCTAACTAAAACTTCATATCAGCCAATAATCTAATCTTCTTAGCAACCCTAATCTAAATCTAGACCGGTGACTCGCGACCTTGACTATCAACGGCGCTAATCATGTCACAAAGCGGAAAAGACTAGCACTAACAGTGACGCAAGTAGTAACGCTTAAGGAACCAGTGGGCAAACACAAATGATCAAACCACATCATGTACTCGCACACCCTATGCGCATGGTTTGAACTTTGAAGCAATGGAGCTGAAGTTGCATCCAAACAGCGTAGTAATTTGGAACACGGCTCACGCAACAAATCACAAGACGTACCAATGTACCATGCATGCATGTAATACGTAGCGCGAGCAGGTTCAAAATTTCGCTGAAATTTCGGTAATTTCGTTACCCTCCGAAATAAATACGTCTTGTTCAATAAAAAATTGAAAACATTTGAATTTAGACAAATTGCACCCTAAATTCGGCAACATTAGTATTTGAACAAAATTCAGTTAAATTTTGTCCAAATTTCAACCGCATGCTTGAAAACTCACCGAAATTATAGCCGAAATTTTGGGCGTTTCGCCTCTAATGAAATAAATTCGAAAAGGAAAGAGTTTTCCTGAGCACGCGGCATGCATATATTAACCATTCCAAACTTACATACGCATTAGACCATGACCACAATTAATATATTACGGTACGTGTACGTACGAAAATACATGGGTTAGTACACGAGGGGCTTCCTGGCGCGGAGGTCGCAGAAGTAGCGCCGGGGTCGTTCTCGAACGCGTCCTGCGGCATGCGCGCGCCGCCGCGGCCTGGGGCCGCCACCGGCGCAGCAGCAGCGGGCGAGGCAGAGCAGCGCGAGGGCGCCGAGTGCGGCAGGCAGCACGACCGTGACGGCGACGTGCAGCCACCGCTGGAGCATCTCCGAGCGGGTCTCCGGCGGGAAGAGCTCGTCGGCCTTCTTGGCGAGCGCGGAGAGGAGGCCAGCGCCGAAGGCCGCGAGCTCGGCGGCCTTGGCCTGGATGAGCTCCCACAGATCCAAGAAGAAGCGCCCGGCGTTGTTGATGTCGAAGCCGAGGCCGGCGCCGGCCACGGTCCGCGCCATGGCGACGCCGCCCGGTAGGAGCTTCCTCGCCGGTGTCTCCGGGAAAAGCCATGGCTTCTCTCTGTGACTGTGAGTAGTGCGTGTGTGTAGTGTAACGACTAGAGACCAAAACAATTATAGAAGCACCACTCCGAAAGAAAAGCTTAAAAAAAATCAGGGCTTGTTTGATTGCCTGTCCAGACGTATTAGGTTTTTTTATATTTAATTTTGATCCGTATTTACGGGCCTGAACTAGCAGCCGTTTCGTGCTGCTGTGCTAGTACTAAATGACAAGTACCACTTGGAAAACAACCGTACATTCAGCGATAAAGATCCACCGTCCATCGGTCATGCAAAATACATACTCGAACATGTATAAGCGCCAGTGTAACTATGGAAAGGGTTATTGAAAAACTAATATATACATATAGCAGATGCTTTAGACAGAGGAACTTGAAACTCGACGCACTCGATACTTGGGGATAACACTAACTTGGGCCTTTATTGCACCATGCATATAGATCTCAGCCTCCCACACACGCCCAAGGCCCCAAGTACACAAGACCGGCCGATAAACTACTAGTGCTCCGCTGTCAAGCAACGAACGCCAGACGCGCGTGCGTCGCCTCCCTACAGAGCGAAAGCGACGGCGGCCGCCTTAGCGCCGACCGTGCGGAGGAGATGGAAGTAGAGCTGCGGGTTCGCCAGGAACGCCGCGCGGGGAGATGACGAAGCCGGCGGCGCCGGGCGCCTTCATCATGGCGACGCCCGTTGCAGCCACGGGCCAGAAGAAGTAGGCGCCCGCGGCGCCTGCGGTGGCTAACGCTGCAACTGCGAGAAAGTTGTAAACCATCTCCGCTTCTTCTACTTCAATCTGTGTCTTCCTTTCGGTTTTGTGGATGCGAGTGAGATCGACGAGGTAGACGTAGCAGCGAGGATTAACTTATAGAGGTGGAGGTGCGTGATTGCATTTGTTGCTTTCTTCAAAGGAGACGATCGAATCGGGGAGTGGAGTGCTCCGTGGCAAAGCCGAAAGCACCCGAGTGGTGACTATTGTTAGCTTACCCTGTAAGTTTCAGTAGTGAGGATTCTTTTTTTCTTCCCCGTACACCTCGATATGTCGGCAGAATAGCATGGATTAGCTAAGTGTTTGTTAGCCATATCCCATATAGATTGATTTTTGAACACACGAAAACAGATTACAGCCAGGTTACATAACAGAGTACGCACATGTACATGCTATCGTATGTATGCACCCGTAAATAGCTCGATTTTTAGTACGAGTACCTGGTAGTACTAATGATGCATGTACGTGTGTATCAACACGTGAAAATTGTTAGGAAACCCTAGGCCAAATCTTGCAGGCCTAGTCTACGATGGGCTCTTTATCTGCCCTGAAGACTATATAAAGGAGAGGATACCCAACCATTGTATTAATGTTTACAGAAAAACAATAAAGAGAAGCAAGAAATCCCCTCATATCTCTGTGTTCAATAAAGAGAAGTCGATCGGTGGATTATATGAAAGAGCAGATATCGATTGCACCATTGATTGTAGATTGCAAATTCCATGTAACCTCCGCGAGCCGACTTGCAGTCGCCGGCACAATACCGATCGGATGATTAATCGAAAGAAAAAGGGATTGTTGAATGCATAGTAGATCCTACATCTCATTGCATCAACAGTAAAAAGAAAAAAATGGGGCCGCAACCCCGTATGGCCATGTTGCCGTCGGCCCGTAGCACGGCCGCACCACGCCTCTCCGGCCCTGCACAGCCATCGAGCAGCCAGCCTGGAGCTGCTCCGCCACGAAGCTACGCCGTGCCCGCACGCGCCGTCGGTCACCCAAAGCACCACAGGAAAAGCAAAGAGAAAAAAGGGGGTGCCACCGGCTCCCACGCACCAATCCCACACGGGCAATACGTATAACGCGTCTTCCCGACCGCTATACCAGAAGCGCACCGCCACTCCAAGCGCCGCCCCTATACGGGCCCTCCCGTCGCCGACTCTGCGCCACACGAAGATGCGCGCATGCGGTCGGCCACCAAGATGCCCGCGACGCCACCGCGACGCGTCTCGGTCGTCGCCCGAAGGCCGCTTCCACACGGCACCGTTCGCATGAAGCTTGAAGCGCCGCCGCACCACACGCTTGCCCACACTCCCGCCGGCGTCGCCGCCGCACCAAAGACACCGTGCTCCCGAGTGTGTGCCGCCGGTATCGCCGCTGCCAGCCACCGCATCGCATATAAAGATGGCCATTACCGCAGGACGCTGCCACCGCCGCACAACGCCACACGCCAGATGTGCATGGCTGCATGCCGCATAACACCATATTTCATACCGCTGACTCCGACTCGCCACCTCCCTGTGATGGTCAGATGGCCGCACCGACCGACCGCCAAGCGCTCTGTCACCTCACAGCCCACCACGTGTGCCTCCCAAGCATGGAGCCACCGTCACCATGAGGAGCAAGGGTAGGGAAACCCTCGCCTCCCCGCTGATCAAGTCGACATGGGCCGAATAGGCCGTATGGGCCCGGGCCCAATGAAATTCCCGGTAAAAAAACGGGAGAGAAAATCCCGAGAGAAAAAGGGGGAAAGAAAAGGAAAAATCCTAAAAATTTGCAAATAAACCCTCGAAGTTCTGAAAATTACGATAACATATTTTGGAAAAGAAATTCTTGCAGAATAACCCCTCGGAAATTGAAAAATTACGTAGATAATTTTCTCAGAACAGAAAATTAGCGGTTTAACCCCTGAAAATTAGAGAATTCACTGAAAGTTCATATTCCAACAGAAAAGGGCCTCAGGAATTCAATTTTTGAATCATTTTGAGCATTTGAAGCAGGTTTAACTCTGTTATTATTATATCTATGCAATTTATATATTGTATTTACTGTTTTGATTATTTGTGATTGTTTATATTACTTTTAATCAGTAAAAATAGCAGTAAATCATGTAAAATGCATAGAAAAATACGGGTTCACGAACTGGGAGTTTGAAGAGCATTACGTGAATTTTGCAACCATTTTACGTAAACTACCAGTTTTAATCTTATGAACTCTTTGCATGAATATGAAGATGACCGGCGTCACAAACCAGGAGTTCGAAGAACTGACCCAGCATGGCTAGAATTTGTATCAGTCTTCAATTCTGTGGTAAGGTGAGATATCGATAAGCAGAAGATTGAGAAGACTCTCTCTCTCTACCTTTCACCCAAATGCGGTGCAATCCGCACGCAACTATCGTCGAAATGGCTACAAGAAGTATGCCTAATTGATTGACATCATGCAAGTTGCAGATGCTCAATATGATGTTCTAAGGAAGAACTACATCTCACAGCCGTCTAGTAGCAATATTGGCCATGAAGTCGATACTAACAGTTACAAGGTGAGGAAGCCTCTCACAAAGGAGAGGGGTAAGAAGGGTAAGGTCGTGGGTTGCATGTTATTGATGCTTTCCAGTCGAAGAAGAAGGACAAAGGATAGCATGAGGCACACCTCGCCATTGCAGGCATAGAGGATCCACAGTCATTAGTTGCACTCATAGATGTGGACAGCCCAGTAGCAGCCCCATCACTCCTACTTTGGACATCGCAGCGGATATGGTAACTGCATACCTTGATGGAATATTGGACTCAGACATTTATATGAAGGCACCTGAATGTATCCCTATCCCGAACCATGATAAAGCAAATAGAAATCTGTACAGTGTGAAACTCAGAAAGTCACTGTACAGACTTAAGCAATCAGACAGGATGTGGTATAATCGCTTGAAGCGACTTTCTATGTAAGAAAGGCTACATGAACAATGAGAATTATCCCTATGTATTTATACGACGATCCCAGGATGGATTTTATATAATCTCAGTGTATAAAAATGATCTGAATATCACCGGAACCCTGGAAGGTATTTAGAAAACAAGCTCTTACCTGGAGTTAGAGTTCGAAATGAAAGATTTGGGTAAAACCAAATATTACCTAGGCTTGCAGCTTGAGCATTCCCCTGAAGAGATATTAGTGCATCAGTCAACCTACACTCAAAAGGTGTTAGAAAGGTTTGATTTTGAAAATGCATATCCTTCGAAAGTGCCAATGGTCGAGATCCTCGCAGAAAGACAAGGATCCGTGATAGATCTAGAGAAGAGGGGGAGGAAGTCCCGAGACCGAATTCCCGTACTTAAGTGTAGTAGGAGCACTTATATATTTAGCAAATTGTACTAGACCAGGCATTTGCATTTGCCGTAAACCTACTAGCAAGGTATAGTACAGAACCTACCAAAGGCATTGGTAAGGAATAAAACGACATCTTTCGATACCTCCAAAGGAAGCAAAGAACTTGGTATGTTCTACAGAAAGAACCAAAACTTGTCTATGAATGGCTATATAGATGCCGGGTACCTGTCGGACCCGCATACAGCTAAGTCGCAAACATGCTATGTATTCCTATGTAGTAAAACTGCAATTTCATGGAAATCGTTTAAGCATTGTCTTGTATCGACTTCAATGAACCACTCGAAAATCATAGCAATCGCATTTGAGGCCTCGAAGAATGTGCTTGGCCGCGGATGATTCACCGCATCCAGCGATCGTGTGGATTGAATACTGCGGCAAACCCCTACTATTATCTATGAAGACAATGCGACTTGTGTTGCACAAGTGCGTATGAGTTATGAGAAGAGTCATCTCACAAAGAATATCAACCCCAAGTTCTTCTATGCTCAAGAATTGCAAAAGATGAACAAAATTAAAGTACTGCATACTAAGTCATGTGAAAATCTTGCAGATTTATTCACTAAGTCACTTCCAGCATCTACCTTTGAAAGGTGCATACATGGAATTGGAATGATGAGACTTAGAGAAGTGCAGAATTCAGGGGAGAATCTTCATGAACTCATTATTAAAACTTGATCATGAAGATCGAGTACCCAAAGAGCAAATCCTAGAGATTAAATGAAACTGAGTGGATTGTACTCTTTTTCCTTTATAGAGTTTTCCTGAAGTTTCTCAGCTAAGGTTTTTAATGAGGCAATTCGTGCAATACAGCAGAACGTGTTTCATGTACTCTTCCTCTAAATTTTTTCCACTGGGTTTTCGTGAAGTTTTGACGAGATATGAACATGACAGATGAGTGCTCAAGGGAGAGTGTTAGGAAACCTTAGGCCCAGACCTTGCAGGCCTGGCCCATGACAGGCTCCTCATTCACCCTGAAAACTATATAAAGGAGGGAACCCCAACCATTGTATTACCGTTTATAGAAGAGCAATAAAGAGAAGCAATAAGTCCCCTCATATCTCTGTGTTCAATCTACTATTCTGTAATGTTTGTTCTTGCATTGTTCTAAGCGATTCTACGCTTGTCTATAATGTGGTCGATTTGGATCGACTCGCCAAAGAATTCCTCAACAAAAATATAGAGAAAGCATGCATACAGACAGATACCGACAGGACACATGCAGTTCACGCAAAAGAGCACACAACAAAAATATAGAGAAAGCATGCATACAGACAGACACCGATAGGGCACATGCAGTTCATGCAAAAGAGCACACACTTACCGCGGCGCGGATTCAATCACACATTTGATCATTACTACGCACACGCGTACGTACGTGCTACACAGTACAAACTAACAGCATGGTTGATTAGGCGCGAAAAAGGGCGGCGACCAGCGTAGCGACCACTGAAGCGATGGTCCTCAAGTAGGGGCAAACACAACACCAGTGCGTGCAGGGGCGTGCACACCGGCTCCATCCGCCGTGCCCCTGGAAACCCACCATGCCACATCTCCTCCACCTGGTCCCTTCAATGGAGAAAGCACCAGCTGGGCGTCGAGGAAGGAGCTGCAGGCAGTAGCGAAGAAGCGTATTTGGGCTTTTGGGCTATATTCTTTGCATAATCCAATGTCATAGGCCCATTTTCGCACTCCCCAAAGGCCAAATCCTAATTCCCTATTCGGCCATTCCCCATTTTGCAAGGCTCTCGAAATCCCATTCTCCATTCCACTCCCATTCTACCAAATCCCTAATTCCCAAAGACAACTCACTCACCTAGTGTCTGTGACTGGGGCCTGCCGCACGCTGGGCACGCACGTGTGATCGATGGTGACGGCGGGCGAGGCGACGAAAGGGCGGCCGGCTGGGGCGAGGCGATGAGCGAGCCTCACCACGGAGATGCGACCAGTGGGCGACCAGCCGTCTAGCAACCAAGAGGTCGAGAGCGGCCATGCCGAGGTCCGAGCCGACCAAAGCCGGCGGCGAGCAACCAAAGCGTAACGGCGGGACCACAGAAGAAGAGCCTAGGCACCGAGCAACAGGGGGCGCAACCGTGCAAGAAGAGCCGAGCTCGGGCGGCTGAGCCACCACGAGCGGGTGCGGGGCCGAGAGCTAGACGCCGGCGATGCTGGGTTAGGGGAGGCGCGGCCAAGAGGAGGTGACTGGAGGGTAGAGGCCAGCTTGGGGAGGGGTGGCACTAGAAGAAATGGGGGTAAGGGAGTCACGCCGGGCCGTCGGGGAGTAATGAAGTTGGAGAGGATAAGAGGAAATAGAATGGCTGAATGGGGAATGTGTTATGTGTGTCTGAGTCACTGAGATTATCAAATAAGGTCACAACTCACAACTAAGAAGGTGAACCGAGGTAAAATTCACAATTCACTCAGTTAATATCAATGTGATGTTGAGATGATGTTGTGAACAGAATATGTGATGTTATATTGTTGTCTACTTGTCTAGTCTAGTTACATGTATTTAGTACTCATGGATTATATACAATTTATTGTATATTTATAAAAGATGGACAAACGAACTTTGTATAGTTATTTGTTCAACAATCAAAATACAAGTACTACTCCTCAAACCAATGAGAGAAAAACTCAACCAAAGAAGCCTCGGATTGATTTTAATCCCGATGACACCATTGGCGATCTAGCATGTCGCATACCAATTGTCGATGAGCAGTTGTCACCGTCTCGAGTAGTGTCAAAGCTATTACTGATTTCTTCAATTATATTCCCCTAATAGTGAGCACTATTAGTTCACCTTGCAAGAGGATGGATGCTTTGATTGAAAAACATTGTGAAGTCTTATTGCGAATAAAAGTGAATGGCTTGATTCTCACCGAACGGGGTTGCATCGTAAAAACTAGCCTAGCTAGACACGAGATACTAGATGGGGCTCACATCACAAAACCTTGCTCCGTTTGTATGAAATGTGGGAGGCAATTGAGGAGGTGCTAGAAATTGTAAGTGATGATAGTCGTCAACTATCCAATTCTGGTGGAGCATATGGTTTAATAAGAAAATTGGAAACCTTTGAATTTGTGTTCATATTACATTTGATGTTGGACTTGTTGGGCATTACGAATGAATTATCACATGAATTCCAAAGGAAGGATCTAGACATTGTTCATGCCATGGGTTTGATTATGGATGTGAAAGAGAAGTTACAAAACATGAGGGATAATGGGTGGGAGCCATTGCTCAAGCGAGCAAAAAGCGTTTGTGAAGCAAATAGCATCACTGTTCCGGATATGGATGAAAGCACCCCAATTATGGGTCGAATGTCACGTCGAGGCCATATAGTGACTCAAGATCATTTTTATAGAGTTGACATCTTCTATGCGGCTATCGATGCCACTAAGTCAGAGATATATCACTGCTTCAATGAAGTTTCTACAAAGCTATTGATATGTATGTCTTATCTTGATCCAAGGAACTCATTCTCCAAGTTTGATGTGGATAAGCTTTTGCGACTTGCTGAGATTTATGCTGATGATTTCACCATAGGTGATCGTGTATTGTTAAGAACTCACTTCAAAACTACATTCTCAATGTTAGGAGAAGTGTAGAATTTCGTGGATGTCGTGACCTTGCAAGGCTCGCCAAAAAGATGGTTGAAACCGAAAAGACAAAACATTCTCATTGGTCTATCGTCTCATTGAGCTAACATTGATTCTTCCTCAGAGCAACAAAGATCGCTTGAAAGAATCTTTTCAAAGAATAAAATTATCAAGACAGACTTGCACAATAAAGTCTCCGATGAATAGCTCAATGACTTGATGGTGTGCTACATTGAGCGAGAGATATTCAAAAGCATTGATGATAAAACAATCTTGGATCGTTTTCAACAGATGAAATCTCGTAGAATGGACTTGCCTCCCGCTCCTAGTCATAGCTAGCGGTTTTGCGATATGTTCCATACTTCCATTTCATTTCAATATTTGTAATTAGTCACAATTTTCTGATTGTCTCGCTAATTTAGCTACTTTTGTTCCATGATTGCTACTGCACGTATTTATAGGCATTTGGATTGTTACGCTCATTAGCCGTGTACTATCTTAAGTTCATTTTACATTCTCGCTTTGTCTCTTATTTATTTATGTATGAATTTGAATTGCATTAGACATTCAAATGTATTATATATGTTTTGTACAATTTTATCATATTAGCTTGAGCACCCCCTCTATTTTAGTCCTACGTACGCCACTGTCCTCAAGCAAAAGACGGCCACGGCCACGACGGGCCAATAAATGCAGATCCGGAAGTAGAGCGTCAGTTCGCCATGAACACCGTGACGTGATATCAGCATCCGTGGCGCCAGTTCCCTTCATGGTGACGACGCAAAGAAGGCTCAAAGTCAGAGGAGAAAGGCGAGTGCCCAAGCCACCACCACGGCGATGAAGTACAGGCTGTGCCCAAAGTAGTAGACCACGCAGACGAGCACCTTGCCGACCCCCATGCCGACTGTGAATAGGGCCGGCTAGCAGTACGAGACGAAAGCGACGAGGAGGATGACTAAGCGAACGAGGAGGATGACGAGCGCGACAGGAGCAAGACGGCGACGACGGTCTAGCACCACCTCCAGAGCACCTCGAGCGGGAGGAATAGCTCATGGACCACACTCGCGGGCATGGGGAGGAGGCTGGCGAAGATGTCCTTGACGAGCTGCCACAGGCTGAAGCTGTTGTCGCCGGCGGTAGTGACTCCTTGTTGGGTTAATCTTGTTGCATGTGTCTAGTTATGCATTGGTATGTTGAGTCTGCACACGTGCATGTGTGCACGTTAGTGTTGTTTTTGGCTTTTGCATGCTGTGTGCATGACGAGTACTTGATTCATTAATTTGTGGTTTGTTAATCAGGTCATGCATCTGTTAGGAATGACCGAGTCACACGGAGCATCTGCGTGCATGGCATGGCACCATGTGTGAGTGAGTCATGGAGTTTCGTCTAGTGCGGATCTTGGATGGCGCGATCAACTAGGCCGTTAGCTAGTTGTTAGCTGGTTAAATATCTCAAGTCATGTATTTGTTTTGCTAAGAAGAGACACTGGAATAAGAAGAAAATCACCCCAAACGTCTTCTGTGTTTCTTCTTCCACTCTCTAGCGTTGAGTTAACCATCGTGTGTGAGTGTCTTCTTGTGTTCAGATCCTAGGATAATCCCACATTTGGTATCAGAGTTTGTGTTCATGTACACCTTAATCCATATCGCGTCCGAGCTCATCGACAAACATCACCGGCGACGGGGGCGTTCTGAAGATCAGCGATGGGAGCATGCCGAAGGCGTCGGCATGCGAGGGCAGCATCTTCCTCCCGTATCTCATGCTCACGAGGAGCAACTACACGACTTGGGCTATGAAGATGAAGGTGTTCATGTGCGCTCAGGGTGCGTGGAATGCAATCATGGATGAGGAGGTGAACGAGAGGCAAGATCAAATGGCGCTCGCGGCAATCTTCCTCATGGTGCCGGAAGACATGCTACTGCTCCTAGCAGAGAAAGAGACTGCAAAGGAGGCCTGGAACACCCTGAAAACGATGCATCTCGGCGCCGATCGCGTCAAGGAGGTGCGGGTACAAAACCTCAAAAGCGAGTTTGAAAACTTGCGCATGAGGGACACTGAACAGATCGATGACTTCGCGATGAGGTTGACGACAATTGTCAGCAAGATACAAGGTCTAGGCGACAAGATGGATGTGGCCTACGTCGTGCGGAAGTTTGAGCAATTCGGCGACATAAAAAATATGTCGATCGAAGAGCCAATCGGCCGCTTGAAAACGCATGAAGAGGGAGAGCGTCGCTACAGCAACGGCGACGAAGACGAGGAGCACTTGCTCCTAATGCGCGCAAAGTGGGAGGCTCGATCGTTGAAGCATGAAGTTGAAGGCTCCTCAAGTGGTTCTAGTGGTGGCAGTGGCCGTCGATACTGAAGAGTTGACAAGGCAAAAGTAAGGTGTTTTAATTGTAATGATTATGGACACTTTGCTTCAGAATGTCGTAAGCCCAACAAGAAGGAGAAAGCGGAGGCGCATCTCATTTAGGCAGAAGCTGACGACAAACCGACGCCGCTGCTGTGAAGAAGATGCAACAAGCTTAAGGGGGAGATTGTTGGGTTAATCTTGTTGCATGTGTCTAGTTATGCATTAGTATGTTGAGTCTGTACACGTGCATGTGTGCACGTTAGTGTTGTTTTTGGCTTTTGCATGCTTGTGTGCATGACGTAGTACTCATTAATTTGTTGTTTGTTAATCAGGTCATGCATCTGTTAGGAATGACCGAGTCACATGGAGCATTTGCGTGCATGGCATGGAACCGTGCACGAGTGAGTCGTGGAGTTCCGGCTAGTGCGGATCTTGGATGGTGTGATTGGCCAGGCTGTTAGCTAGTTGTTATTTGGTTAAAATCTCAAGTCATGTATTTGTTTTGCTAAGAAGAGACGTTGGAATAAGAAGAAAAATTGCCCCAAACGTCTTCTGTGTTTCTTCTTCCACTCTCTCGTGTTGAGTTAACCATCGTGTGTGAGTGTGTTCTTGTGTGCAGATCCTGGGCTAATCCCACACTCCTCTGGCGCTGGCGGCCGCGACACCTCAGGCGATGGCGGCGACGACTACCCAGGGGCTGGCGGCGGTGACGCCTCGGGCGCTGGCGACAGTGACGCCTCGTTGGAGCTTCCTTGCTGTTTTGTCAGCGAAGTCCATGCCTAGTGCCTCTCTTGAGTCTTGAGTGGACAGTGGAGTAGTGGACCAAGTGGAGTGAGTAAAATGTTGAGTCTTTTGGCTTGGCACTTTGAGTCTCGACTACTTTCTCGTGCAATTACACAAACACACACTTCATGTAAGAAAACCCTCATATGCACGCCCGCTTACTAGAGCGGTTTCATGGGGTCACCTTTTTCGATGTTGTTTTTTAGTGGAACGGAATTTCTATGGATATTGCTATGGGCCGGGTGTCCGATGTGAGCCATGCGCTCTGACGGCCCATTTCTCTTCACCATCACACTACATGTGACTCGTTCGTCCACTTCACTTATCCTCTCTCCTTCATCCTCCACCTCACCTCCTTTGGCCTCAACTTTGTCGCCTGCCGCCTCCCCTCCACACCCGACCTTCTCCACCACACCCCGGCTACACCCGCCGCCTGCCGCCTGCCTCCCCACGCACGGCCGCCTCCACCACACCCCCACCGCCCCGCACACCCGGATTCCTTGCTCCCTGGTCTCCTCCACCGTCCCGTCTCCACCACGCCTCGGACACACCTGTCGCCCCGCTGAAAGCATCTAGGCCCCTAAAAATGATTTTAGTAATTAATGACAACAATGTGTTAAGAGACTAACATGTGTACTAAG
The DNA here is from genome assembly GCA_036346405.1 of Phyllostachys edulis. NCBI lineage: Eukaryota > Viridiplantae > Streptophyta > Magnoliopsida > Poales > Poaceae > Phyllostachys > Phyllostachys edulis. The sequence goes on along the minus strand of JAYEVD010000713.1, from coordinate 7,869 downwards.
ATGTCTTAAAGGTTTAGTTCCGGATTATGGATGACAACGTGGAAATAGCAATGCAAAGACAATAGAGGATTAACATGGCTCAAGACAAAGGTATAATGAAGCCTAGGGACCCTCTTATAGTTTTTACCGGTCTCAGTGATTTGTGAAAAGACTGGATTTATAGGATAAATACCGTACTATAAACAGAGATCATGGCTAGTAGCTTGAGAATTTATTTTGTGCCATCTTGATCAACTAAGAGTCATGCATTGCATCTAGAATAGCTTCTGGAAAAATTCTTTCAGCAAAAACGATAGTACCAAGATTCGAGAAATGGTAGTATCTGCCAGAAGGCGGTCTGTTGATTCTAGTTGGTGGCACGTAAATTCCAGAGAGCATGTTTTTGGGCGTTTTCCTCCCCTGGAAATCGGTAGTACCGATTGAGCCGAGTGGTACTGCCGCACTGCGGTAGTATCGGACCTTTTGCGGATATGTGCATGATCTTAGGATGATGATACAATTGGTAATGGCTTTTGCGGCTTGTCAAATCAAGCGTTTTTGGCAAAGTGTTAGTTCTGTCAGGTCACTAGCGGTCTGACCGGCCACTTTGGCGGTCAGACCAGCCATGCCTCGAGTGGAATTTTGGCTAAGTCCCAGGGGGCAGTCAGACCGGCTTTCAGGCAGCGGTCAAACCGGCAATGGATCGGTCAGATTGGCAAGAGTGGTAGTCTGACCGATTTTGTGCTATTCATCGTCCAAATTGTTGCGATGAGTTTTTTGTTAAGTCAAGGACGTGGGCTTCGGTGCTTTTGTCTTGCATGATGCATGTTTTCAGTAACGTGGGTCAAGTTGTGAAGAACTTGTTCCCGGATTCGATTTCTTTATCTACTTGTTGTGCAGGACGCTTGGAGGTCAACGACGGTCAACGGAGAGGATGATCGGGACTAAGCTTGGAGAGCTGAGGTCCAGAACGATCAAGGATGTCGGGTGAGGTCAATGGACTCAAGCATAGCGCAGAATGGACAAAGGTGACCGAACGGACAATTCGGTGCGACTAGTTGGATCAAGCAGCACGGGGGTCGGTGCAAGTGCCATGGTGGCTTTGGCGGGTGCCGGACGGGAGAGACTTGCCGACATGATGAGAGCCATTGATCTACCTACACGTGGCGAAGCAGGTGATTGCTTCGCCAAGATTGGACTCGGTCTTCGGAGAAGGACCGAGAAGGGCTATTTTGGTAATTTCACCAAATACTGCCTTGGTGACCCTTTTGGCTAAACCACGGCGTGAGACAACGCATGGAGAAGTGGTTTAGGTCAAGAGAAGATGAAGACGACGCTTTAAGATGCATGTGTGTGTCCCGTTTGTGTGTGGGCCTTAACGGGAGCCCATTAGGGTTAACTCTTCTAGAAGCTAGGCCTCACTATAAATAGGAGGGGGTGCTGTCAAGCAGCCCCCAAGTACTTTATTTGCAAAACCTTAGTTTGTCTTAGGGCTTAGAGAGGAAAGGAGAGGCTTAGGGTTTTCGAGAGATGAGTTGAGTGAGTGCTCATGGATTGAGCTCTTGCCCTCCATGGATGGAGTGGTTGTAAACCCTCTCAATCTCAAATCAATCTATGCACGATTTCTCAAAGATGAGTTTTCTTGTGTTCTTCATCTCTATTTGGTCATTTTGAGTCATCTTCTGATCCACGAGTTTTTGCTTGTTTTCTTCTCTTGATCTTACTTGCTGTGACATGTGGGAACCTATCTAGAATCATCTAGATCATCATTCAACCACGAGCAAGTTTCTAGATCTCGTTTTCGTTTTTGCCCGGTTTTGAAACCACCTTCGGTCAAATGGAAAAAGGTCAGGACTTTGGCATAGATCTAGACGATCGTTGCTTGTAATAGGTTCCTGATATCCTTAGGAAGGTGTGTCTCAAGTTTGGTCAAATTTCTTCGTGTAGATCAAAAGTTAGACCGATTTTCGTTTTGGATTCCGTGTTGTTCCTGACTGTTTACTGTCAGTCCGGCCAGACTCACAGTAAGCCGGTCAGACATTTCACCGGCCTCGACTGCTTGATAGCCATCGGTCAGACCGGCCCGAGGGTTGATGTCCGTGTTTTGGGACTTTTGCTTCGGGGTTTGATCGGATTCAACACAGGTCACCCACTGTGCTTGTATACAGATCTTCATAGCTTTTATAGCTATTGGAGTGAAAGTAGTGTTGAGTTCGATCGAGGTAAAAAAATAGAGAAAGTGTCTATTCACCCCCCCCCTCTAGGCGCCTTTCTGGTCATACAAGTGGTATCAGAACCCGGTTAGCTCTTCTCATAGACCTTAACCGGTCTAAGGAGCCATGGCGTCTAACAAGTATTCCACCAAACCACCTGTGTCTGATGGAATCGATTTTGCTTACTGGAAGGCTCGCATGCATGCCTACATCGAGGCTCAAGGGCACACAATTTGGCTTAAGGTCAAAAATCCTTATGTTATGCCAGCCAATGACGATGTGGTCACTCCAGATGTGGAGGCAAATAGCAAGGCTCGAAACTTCTTGATCCAAAGGCTTAGTCGATCTAAGTTTGAGCATGTCGCTCATTTGAGGTCTCGCTCACGAGATCCGAAGACCCTCTCGTGATTACCACGAGGATCTATCGCAATCAAGGAAGTGAGACAGAACCAACTCAAGAAAGAATACTCTAAGATCGAATAAAGGCCCGTGAATCTTTGGATGAGTTGTGGGGAAGATTCTCAAAATCCTTTATGACCAAGCGTCTTTGTGGATCTTGTGTTTATCGAGTCGAGAATGCACGCCGGCTCTTGGGTGCACTTGACATGAGGGTTTGGGGATGAAGATCACTTCCATCAATGACAACATTGTCATGAGTGAGCTTACCATGGATAAGCTCTACTCAAGGTTGAAGACGCATGAGATTGACTTCACCTCGCGTCTGCCCAAGACAGAGTCGATGGCTTTAGTGGTTGACCCATCTAAGGGTAGTTCTTCTAATTCTTTGGATTTTGGCTCATATGGGTTTTCATTGTCCGCTTTACACTCTTTGAGCGATGAGCAGCTAGAGAAGCTACCTGAGGATGACTTAGCCCTCCTATCCACAAGATTCACGAGAGCCTACAACAAGGTGAGGAGCAGAAGGAGAGGTAGCCATGTTACTTGCTTTGAGTGTGGTGAGCCAAACCACATTTGGGCTAAATGCCCCAAGCTGAAGGGCAAGGAGGAGAAGGACTTCCGGAGGCATCCTCAAGCTCGGGATGCGAAAGCCAAGAAGCCCAACTACAGGAAGTTCGTCAACCGGGTCCTTGCCGCTCTTGAGAATGTTGATATGAGCGATGTGGACTCGAGGACGGAGGACAACGATGATGATTCTCATGGCAAGAAGAAGGCCCAAGACTTCACCGCATGTACTTCATGGCAAAGAATGCCCACGACATCGACTCCTCCAACGACGATGAGCTTTTCAAATGATCCCGACGAGGTCCATAGTGCAAGAAAGGAGGACATATGGCTTGTTGACTCCGGTGTTCTCGACACATGACCGGAGATTCTAGATGGTTCTCTCCTCACACGCATCCGCAATAAGTTGATCACATTTGGGGATGCTTCTACTGGGACCGTGATGCCAAGAGGCACAAGTCTTGGCGTCAACAACAACTTCATGCTTAAGGATGTCGCTTTGGTAAGTAAGCCGAGGTATAATTTGCTATCTGCTTTCGGTTTCTTGATGAGGGCCTCGGAAGTGAGGTTCAAGAGTGGTGAGTGTAGAGTTCTTGACTCCTCTAGTGAGCGTGTATTTGGGATCTCTAGGTTTGAGAAGATCTTTGTGTTGATTTCATATTTCCTCTTCATCCAAATTTCTAGGTGTCTTGTAGCCAGACTCTCATAATCTTGTGTTGTGGCACCGTGAGGCTTGAACATATAGGTTTCACCATTTGACCGTAATCGAGAGCAAAGATTTGATTAGAGGTTTGCCTAAGCTTAAGATTGTTAGAGACCTTGTGTGCACTCCCTGTAGACATGGTAAGATGGTTTCTGCTTCTCATCCACCTCTTACTTTAGTGATGACTGATGGACCTAGTCAGCTCTTGCACTTAGATATAGTTGGCCCCTCTAGAGTCCAGTCTGCAGGAGGGAAATGGTATGTGCTTGTGATTGTGGATGACTTCTCCAGGTATTCATGGGTTTATTTTCTAGTTTCTAAGGACGAGGCTTTTGGCTATTTTAGAGAATTGGTCCTTAGACTAGCTATTGATCTTCCCCGGAGCTTTGAGAGCCATTAGGAGTGACAATGGGACGAATTCAAGAACTCTTCCTTTGCCACTTTACTGACCGATAGGAGACTTGAGCACCAGCTCTCTTCACCTAGAGTTCCCAAAGAGAATGGTGTTGTAGAGAGGAAGAACAGACCCTTGTAGAGATGGCTGTGACCATGCTAGATGAGCATAGTACACCGAGGAGGTTTTGGGTGAGGCGATCTCTAATGCTTGCTATGTATCCAATAGGGTGTTCTTGAGATCTCGTCATAGGCAAGACTTCTTTTGAGCTTAGATTTGGTCATAGACCTAAAGTCTCTTATTTTAAGATTTTTGGTTGCAAGTGCTTCATTCTTAAACATGGCAACTTGGATAAATTTGAATCAAGATGTTCTGATGGCATTTTTCTTGGATATCCTGCTCATTCTCGTGGCTATCGTGTGTTTAATTTGGATACTAACAAAATTGTTGAGACTTGCGAAGTCACTCTTGATGAGGCTAGTCCTGGTACTAGACCCGATGGTGCAGGTACACAGGTTTCTGAAAGCATCTTCGTCGACGACGACTCTGAGGATGAGGACCCAATCCATCCTTCACCACTTTCGAGGTGGTTGGAGAGCCTGCTTCTACTTCTCCAACTTCGATGAGCGGCCTCTTCCCACCTTCACCGACGATCCGATGGCTCGCTCCTACCTCCATAGTCCATGAGGTAGAGGCCACTTCGCACTAAGACCTCCTCTTCACATTCAGCGACAACACCCAACTGAGCAGATAATTGGGGATCTCCATGAGCGAGTTACTCGCTCCAGTTTATCTCTCCGATTTTCATGCACATTCTACTTTTGTTGCGTCTTTTGAACCCCGAGATGTCACCCATGCTTTATCTCGATTCCTCTTGGGTCAATGCTATGCTCAAGAGCTTGAAAATTTTGAAAAAAACCAAGTCTGGACCTTAGTTGAACCTCCACCTAATCACAATGTAATTGGAACAAAATGGATTTTCAAAAATAAGCAAAGTGAGGATGGGTTGGTAGTTCGCAACAAGGCTAGGCTTGTAGCTCAAGGATTTTCCTGTAGAAGGCTTAGACTTTGAGGAGACCTTTGCTCCTCGTAGCTAGATTAAAAGTCATTCATATTTTGCTAGCATTCGCGGCATCTAAGGGCTTTAAGCTTTATCAAATGGATGTCAAGAGTGCTTTCCTTAATGGCTTCATAGAAGAAGAGGTCTTTGTTAAGCAACCTCCTGGTTTTGAAAATCTCAAGTCACCAAACCATGTGTTTAAGCTTTCTAAAGCCTTGTATGGATTGAAGCAAGTCCCTAGAGCTTGGTATGATAGGCTTAAGAGTTTCTTGCTTAAAAATGATTTCAAAATAGGAATGGTAGATAAAACCTTGTTTACTCTCGTGCATGGTAGTGATTTCTTCTTCGTTCGTAATTATGTGGATGACATCATATTCGGTGGTTCTTCTCATGCTTTGGTTCCAAATTTTCAGATTCTATGAGCAGGAAATTCGAGATGAGCATGATGGGCGAACTGACTTTCTTCCTAGGTTTTCAAGTCAAGTAACTGAAAGAAGGCACCTTCATTCATCAAAGCAAATACATCAAGGACCTTCTTCGGCACTTCGACATGGGAAGCAGTAGGCCAATGTCTACTCCCATTGCCACATCCACTATGCTGGACCCTGATAAGGATGGAGAGCCCATGGACCAGAAGGAGTACCGCAGCATGATTGGCTCTCTTCTCTACCTCACGGCGTCGAGGCCGGACATACAGTTTGTTGTGTGTCTGTGCGATCGATTTCAGGCTTCCCCTCGTGTCTCTCATCGTCAAGCAGTGCATCGCATTTTCAGGTACCTCCAGGACACTCTTGACTTTGAGCTTTGGTATTCTTCTGATTCTGCTCTCTCTATTTGGGCTTTTTCTGATGCTGATTTTGTGGGGTGTAGGGTGGATAGGAAGAGTACTTCCGCACTTGTCATTTCTTAGGCACATCTCTTATCTCTTGGTCATCTAGGAAAGTCTTCTATTGCACAATCCATCGCCAAGTCGTTTATGTAGTCACAACCAGAGTTGCTCTCGTGTTCTCTAGATCTTGTCTACTCTGCATGACTATGGGTTGTCTTTGGGTAATATTCTCTTTTCTATGACAACACTAGCGCCATTAACATTGCTAAAACCCAAAGGCAACACTCTAGGACCAAGCATATTGACATTCAATATCATTTCCTTAGAGACCATGTAGAGAAGGGTGATGTTGTGCTTCACTTTGTAGAGTCCGGCCCAAAGAAAGTTGCGATATTTTCACTAAGGCTCTTGATTCTTCTCGCTTTTGCTTCTTTGCGAGGAGATTTGGGGTTATTAGTCCTCTTGGCCTGTTTTGAGGGGAGTTTGATCTTTTGCATTCATTGTACCATATTGCATTTTAAATCGGCAACTTGCATTGTAATATAATTTCAAAGCCTTGATTATTATCCTTGTGTGACATGCTTTCATGCTTTATACCTTGCCATGTCTTGTGCTAGTTTGCTAGGTTTATCATGACTTTCCATGTGTAGCTTAGCTTTTGCTATGCTAGCTCTATTAAATGTGAAAAACTTGAATTAAAACATGATTTGTTGGATCTTGTGATTAGTTTTGCCATAGTGATCCTCTCATGATTCATGCCATGTCAAATAGGCTAAGTTGAGTCTTGAATCTAATTTGAGTTTTAGATTGAGCTATACTATTTCCTAAGTCAAGCAAATGAAAAATGATCTTTTCTATGCGAAAAAACTGATCTCACCAATTCTTTCTCATGAGACGGCTTGCCATTGCACTAGGCATGAACTCAAGGGGGGTTTTGGATGACCTAGATCACTCTTTTAAGCTTCTTGCTTGGGATGGTCATGCAAGGCTTGAGATCTAGCACTTGGCTAAAAACAAAACAAATTGTGAAAATAGGTTGAAGCTTAGGAGGCGCCAGGATGCCTCCTAGTCCGAGACTTGCTTTACTAAAATAAAACCAAAAATAAATTTTAGCAAGTGCTAAATGTGCTAAATTTCAAAGTGCTTGAACAAATTTCAACTTTGAACTCATAGCGCTCTAAATTGGCTCAATTTTAGCTTCTTGGTTCCATTTAGTTTATTGACATGGCTTGACTCATTTTTGGATACCTTTGGCTAAACTATGATCTTGAACACCCAGTCATACTAAACGATCATTTAATCTCAGATTATTGTTCATCTGGCTTTCGCTTTGCTATATATGATTTGTCATGATTTACCATAGCTTATTCACATAATATGGCTTGGTGTAATACTTGTCAAGTCCTCTTGGATAATTTTCATAGCTCCCTGTGCTAAAAATGAATTAATTGCAGCCATTCCATGTCATTCATACTCTATCTTCCTATATGCACCTTGATGAATCCATTGTCAAAGGGAGAAATGGTAAAAATAAAGAGGGAGAAAATAAAATTTTTCATGAGGATATGAGGATCATAGTGAGGGGGAGCATCTCATATGCTCATGAGGATCATAGTGAGGAGAAGCATCTCATATGCTTTTTATGATCTTATTGCCATTTCTGAATTTGAATTGCAATTCTTGCTTCCTCATAATGATCCAAGGTCAAATTGAACAATTGTTCTCTCA
>JAYEVD010000781.1:0-205791 GCA_036346405.1 Phyllostachys edulis | reverse complement strand
AACTAAGCATGTCTAAGCAATTTAAACGAAACTACTAAGTGATAAGAGCTCATCCAGCGAGGCTCCACCACAACAAATAACCTAGGCTCATTGGTAGTAGAGGATAATCAATTCCTACAGATTATGCAACTATAGGATGCGCTAGCGATATTTTAACACAAGATAGCATGCATACATACAAGTAAAACAATATATTAACCTTTAAAGTAATGGGGCGCTAGAGAAGTATGATCAAACTGCTTGCCTTGCTGTTGCTGGTCAAATTGTTGCTGAGGATCGCTCACGGGATCAACACATTAAATCAACACCTAATCGAAAAGAGCGAAAAGAATCGATAAAACAGCGAAAACAACAAAGACAGCACAGCAAACAAACTCCAAATACTCTGAAATTTCTACAGCAGCAAGAGGATGATTTTTAGGAATTTAGCAATAAGAACCAATTGATTTGGATTCTCAATGCAAAAGTTATGAGCAAAACAAATCTGCTCAGCCCTAAAAATACCAAACTGCCACTATTCACTAATTTAATTATGAGGCAACATTTTCTAGAAGGGTGGTGATACTGAGATTTTTACAGTAGAACAAGAACCTCATGAGATGAATAACACAATTGAGTTCACCTCATTTGGAGCTATATTGCATTTTCTATAATTTTCCAAAAACAAGAACTTGAACATAATTATAATGCACAAGTACTTATTTTGATAACAGCAACATGCTCAACACTAATTTTCCCAGTAAGTTCATTAATAGAGGAAACCAACAAAGTTGGATTCACTCAAAAATAATCTACAGAGCATTACCTATGCATTTTACAAGTTAAACACTATTTTGAGTGTACATTTAAAGTTAGTTTTAAATCTAATGGCAAATCTGTGCTCTGGAGCTGAACTCAACTTACAATCATTCTTAGATTAAAGTCAAGTCCAAGACAGAGCTACAGAAATTTGAATCACTTTATTTGGATTTAAAATGAATTAGATATGAAATTTTGAAGTTATACCTTTTTAGATTCACAAATTAACAGTTCACTTTGTAATTTCTAAAACCCATAAAGACATGGGAGGGCGTGAGCCACGGATCTCGAGATCTAGCAGCTCAGACCTCCCGAGGAGATGCTGCATCCGCTCGCTCGAGGTCAGGAGGTCATGGACCTCCCGGCCGCCTTGAGATGAGGGAGGTTGTGGCCGTTGATGGTGAATCAGCGGGCCTAGCGATGGAGAGGTCCTCAGGCTGCGATCAACACGGGGAGGGCGGGGAATGGTGAGATGACCTCGGGGAGGTCCTAAGCGGAGGTCCAACATCCACGAGACCTCGGGGAGGTGCAGGCCAGGCACGATTGAGCAAGGGAGGTCTGGGCGTTCCAGATCTCCTCGGAGGAGGTCATGGGCCCGTCGAGCCAGCGACCACGTGCTTGCGCCTTGCAGCGCTTTCGGACAAAGGTGTCTTGCAGCAGGAGAGTCACATGGCGAGAAATCTTCATCTGGCGCAAAAGGCGGGATTAAGAGCGATAATGGCGAACCCAATGATTAATGAGGTTGGCCAATGATAGCGCATTTAGAGGAGGATCTTTGTCTTAGCGACCTTGTGGGCGTCCGTTGAAACAAAACCTAGCACAAAGATGGGGGCAATGCGGCGAAGGCAAACCTCGCCAGCGACCACCAATGGTACCTGTAGTGCGCAATAATGTTGCGCACACCATGAACCTCTCTCCAGCGGCGGCCTAGAAACGCCGGTGGCCGTGAAGAACAAGTTGACCACCACGGTCAAAAGGCAAAAGCAAAATTTGAGCTCATGAACGCCATTCAGCGGGTGCCCAAGCAGCTCATAACAACATGCCTTGGTGCGGCATCTAAGGACTATCGGGAATGTTACGGAGGTCGAGAGGATCTTGAGGAGGTCGTGGAGGGAGGGCCGGAGTTGGAGAAGATGGGGTTGCTCCACGGCCAAAGCTCGGCTCGGCTCCCGGTGAGGCCTCCTCAAAATGTCAACCTAAACAAGGTTAGGGTCAAAACCGAAGGCAAGGGAGCACAAAATGAGCAAGAAGTTGAAGAGGAGCCCTTTGGAACAATGGTGCCACCGAGGGCTCCAAGCTTCAACAATGGCGACCAAAAGTGGAGGTCGGTGGGGAGAAAGCTCAAAAGACACGGTGCAAGCTAAAGCTTGGAAGTGTGCCAAAGAAGCTAAGGGAGGAACCCCATGGGGTTTTATAATTTGGATAAGCGGGCACATGAGCTGGGTTAAGCTCATGGTGAGCTTAACCCATGGCTTAGTCCGAGGCTTGGACAAGGCGAGGTTGACATGGTGGCTGGTGCATGCGGTTGGAGGCGAAGGCTGACCGGCATTTCTTGGTCGGCAAAGAGTCGTTGAAGGTACACAATGTGAGCCGCCCTTTTCTCCTGCCTTGAGAACACGCATGTGTGTGGGAAGGAGAAGAACAAGGGAGATCTTTGACCGTTGGATAAGACTAAGGAGGTCCTAACCATCGGATGCTCTTTTAGAACCGTTATGTTTTAAGTGGTGGGAGGAGGTCCCGGCCACACGATCTAGGGCGGGAGGTCATGGCCCTCCGATTTCCATAATCGAATCATGCGTGGAAAAAGGGGGGGAGGTCAAGGCGTTGATCTCAATCAGCAGTGCATACCTCTGTGAGGATTTCTTGCACCACGACCTAAGGCGGGGGAGGTCATGGCCATCAGTTAAGATCTAATGGTGATGAGAGGGCAAGGGAGGTCGGGACCTTTGGATTTTGATCCAAGTTTGATCAAGAAGAGGTCGAGTTGTTTGATAGCAAGGGAGGTCCTTGCGGTGTTGGCCATGAAGTCACAGCACACAAGTTGACAGGAGGTCCACAAGGTCAAGAGGACCTCGGCGTGTGGAGGTCTGGGCGCAAGACATTGAAGGAGGTCATGGCTTTGTTGGATTGTGATCCAGCGATGACCTCAAATGGAGTGAAGGAGGTCGATGGGGTTGGGCTCAACCCGAGGAATGAGAGGCTCGGCAGAGAAGCAGATGTAAGCTTTTAAATTTAGTTTTTACGGTGAGACTTAGCAGAATTGTTTGGGATAGCAATTCAACTCCAAAATTTATGAAATTTTAACAGGGCTTCTTGACAACATGATTAACCTTACATAAAATTTCCAGAGGTTATTATGCAATGCATTTTCTCAGGAAATTCATGAAGGCTGTTCAAGATTTGTTTTACCTCCAAAATTATCAAACAAGTTTTATAACTCATGATATTTTTGAGAGGGCTCCACAACATTTCTAGGGCCAAGGAAAAATATCTCCAAGGGTTTGGCACAAGATTTGTGACAATTGGGAAATGAGTTTGACTTTTGGTCAACAAGAGTTGTGTGTTTTGGATTACACAACTCTTGGACAAGAATTACATGAGAGTTTAGGGGTTTTCAAGATGTGAGAAAAGTTTTAATTTCTACACATATAATTATATTTGAACAAACCATGTTTATACGATTGGGATGTTACAAAATCTCCCCCTTACAAAAATCTCGTCAAGAGATTTTGGCTCACTTCGATAAAGATGGATAGTCCGCGAGAGCGATCTTCCCTTTCCCAAGTAACTTCATCCTCGGAATGGTTCGACCACTGAATTTTAAGGAACTTAATGGAGCGATTCCTAGTTCTTCGTTCGGCCTCTTGAGTATCGACAGGGTGCTCGCGATAGGTCAAATCGGGTTGGACATCGAGTTTCCAGCAGAGCTTCCTCGGTTGGAACAGGAGGCACTTTTTAGTTTGGGACACATGGAACACATCATGTACCCCCTCAAGTGCAGTTGGCAACTCCAACTTATAAGCAGCTCCTTCTTCGTCATAGCGGTAGGGACCGACATATCGAGAGCTAACTTTCTGCCTTTGGGCGAAGCGTTGATGGCCCTTCAAAGGAGAGACTTTGAGATAAACAAAGTCATTAGGCTCAAGCAACTCACGTCGTGGCGATCCGCATAGCTCTTTTACTGGATTGAAATTTGCGGCGGCATACAGAATAAAAATTGGACTTGGCGCTCGGCCTCATTGATTAGTCCGGGCCCAAGAGAGTCTTTCACGGTCTCGACCGGTTCAACGGGGTTCTACACTTTCTCCGTACAAGGCCTCGAAAGGTGCCATCTGAAAGGCCCTAGAAAGTATTGTTATAATAAAACTTCGGCGTAGCAAGCATTTCTCCCAATGCTTCCCATAGGAAAGGACACAAGCACGAAGCATGTCTTCCAAAACTTGGTTGACCCTCTCGATCGACCATCGGTTTAGGGATGATATCTTGTGTAAAAAACAAACGGGTTCCCATGGCCTCTTGCAAGCTATCCAAAAGCGAGAGGTGAAAAAAGAACCACGATCGAGACAATCGTCTTGGGTACACCATGCAAGCACACGATCACGGGAGACATAGAGGTGGCCAATTGACCAGCAATCTTAGCCACTTACGGCAAGAAATGTGCTACTTTAGTCAGCCGATCAATGACAACCCAAATGGAATCTTTCCCTTTTGTGTTAAGGCGGACCGGTGATAAAGTCCATCTTGGAATCCCACTTCCATTAAAGCACGAGCAAGGCTGAAGCGATCTGCGGAGATGACGATGCTTTCGACCTTGACACGACGACACCGTCGCACTCGACAACGAACCGTAATCTCCCTCTTCATTCGGGTCCACCAAAATCTCTAGCGGAGATCTTGATACATCTTTGTGGCCGGGATGAATGGATAAAAGCGAATCATGGGCTTGCGGAGGATCAAATTCCGCAACTCCATGTCCTTTGGAACCTGGGCGTTGCCCGAACCTCACAACACCATGCTTATCCTCAGAGAAGCACTTGGTTATTCCGTTCTTGACATTTCCCTTGATGTGGCTCACTCCAACATCCATTGCTGGCGGACTTGATCCGATCCACCAAGGTTAGTTGCACAACCAAGGCGTGAGAAGAACCATGCCACTCAACCAACCCAAGTTGAGGCAGCTGAAACTCCTCAACGAGGGTGAAATTTGAAGCTCCTTGAGCAACAAGGCATTGCAATGCGCTTTGCGACTAAAGCGCATCGCCAGCGACATTAGCCTTGCGGGTGGTAGTGAATACCCATATCATAATCCTGATCAACTCCAACCATCTCCTTTGCACGAGGTTCAGGTTGAATTGGAGTGAACAAATACTTAAGGCTTTTGTGATCCGAATACACTTCTAGCGATTCTGATTAGGTAATGTCGCCAAATCTTAAGTGCATGAATCACGACACCAACTCCAAATCATGGGTAGGGTAGTTGAGTTCATGAGGTCTCAATTGCCTTGATGCATAGGCCACTACCTTGCCTTCTTGCATAAGGACACTGGCAAGGCCTCGAGAGAAGCAGCCATAAAAGATATCGAAGCCGATGGATATCGGGAAGAACGAGAGCGGAGGCGTGGTCAAAGCGCTTTTGAGTATTTGGAAACTTTCCTCACACTCGGCGGACCACCAGACTTCTTATCCTTCTTGAGCAACTCAAGTCATCGGCCGCGATCTTGGAAAGTTCTCGATAAGCGGCGATAGTATCCGCTAAACCAAGAAAACTCCGCGCCGGTGACCGAAGCGGTGACTCCATGAAAAGAACATCGTTGACCTTGCTAGGATCAGCAGGCTCGCCTCTGCTTTGAAAGAATATGGCCTAAAGCCACTTCCTTCAACGAGAATGCACACTTGCTAAACTTGGCGTCTGCAATGGTTGCTCAGCGACACTTGCCCACAAGCTTCGGATGCTCGGCATGTTCCTCATCGTTCTTGGGTAGATAAGAATATCATCGATGAAGACTCGACAAACTTATCCAAATACTCCATGAATACGAATTCATGAGGTTCATGAACAAAGCGAGGAGCATTGGTTAAGCCGAATGACATGACGGTATACTCATACAAGCCGTAGCGAGTAGAAACGCCGTCTTGGAATATCCTCGGGTCGAATCGAACGATGATACCTCTCAAATCAATCTTGGAAAACTCGAGCTCGGTTAATTGATCGAAGAGATCGTCAATCGGGGCAATGGATACTTGTTCTTCCGTCACTTCATTAAGTGGGCGGTAATCAACTTTTATCGTAAAGTGTCGTCCTTCTTCTTAACGAAGATTCTTTGGACAACCCCAAGGAGATGAGCTAGGGTGGATGAAACCCTTTTCTTGAAGCTCACTAAGTTGCTTCTTCAACTCTACCAACTCGTTCGGTGGCATCCGATAAGGCCTCTTTGAGATAGAGGCGATGCAAGGAGCCAACTCAATGACAAACTCGAGGTCTCGAATGGGTGGCATCCAGGAAGATCTGCGGGAAAGACATCAACGAAGTCCAAACTATTGGGACCTCGCTAATATCTAGGCGGGCTTCGCTTCAAGCCTTGAAAAGGTCGCGGACCTAGCGACCCGTGGCGAACACCTTTCTGCCGGAGGACTAGACGAGATAGATGAGCTTCTGGCGTGTCGATTTGTCCCATGTCTTGAGACAACCAATCCATGCCAAGAATCACATCTAGACTTCTTTGAATGGAGAAGGATAAGGTTTGCTAAGAACCCTACTCCCGATCTCGATAGAACATCCTACACTCGATTCACTCTCAACTCCGAACCGGGAGAGCGAATGAGTAGCGGGACCGACAATGGAGAAAAAGCTCACCAACAGTGGCAAAAGATTGAAACAAAGGAATGAGATGCTCTGAATCAAACAAAGCGATGCAGGATGAAAGTTAACGAAGCGTACCTAACTGACGTCGGGTGCCTCTGAGCCTCCTCTGCGGTGATGGCGTTGGCGCGACCACTACCCCGCCAGGTGGCGGGGACGATCTTACGGTCTGAGATGCACCACCTCTGCGCGTCCTCCATTAGGGCGAGGGGCTCTGTCTTCTTAGGGCATTGGTTCGCATAATGCCCCTACAGTTGCAAGAGAAGCAAGTGACCGGCCGGCAGGTTCAGGAAGCGCTCTGTGACTCACAGTGCCGTGGTAGGACCACGGCCTGCGATGAACGAGGGCAGGCGAGTGACCTCGAAGCGTGAAAGAGGCCCAGTACCCCTGAGGTATTGCGGGCGGGGCCGGAAGAAGCAGCCTGGATGACTTGTGGGCCTCCACTTGCTTCTTGCGGGAGTCCATAAGCTCTCGAGCATGCTTTCGGCGATGATGGCCTTATCGACCAAGGTCTGAAAATCGGGTCGACAATGGATAGCTTGTCCTTGACTCCTCGGACAAACCACGCTGAACTTGGCACCTTAGCCATATCGGTGGCCACATCCTCGGGGAGCATAACGAGCTAGATGGTTGAACTCATAGACATACTCCATGGTGAGCTCGCCCTTGGCGCAAAAACTCCCTTCTTGATCTCCATCAAAAGCAAGGGATAGAGAGATCGACGGAAGAAGCGATCTGAAACTCCTCCCAAGGGCCAGTGTGGTCTGCGGGCTGCATGGCGAAAGTTCTCCCACGGGACAAAGCTGCACCCTCAAGGCCAGTGCGATGCAAGCAGCGCCTTCTGGTGCTCGGCACTCATAATCTGGCTTCCGCTCCTGGCAAGCCAATAAATGCATCCAATGGGTCCTCGGGCCAGGGAAAAGGTGGGAGGCTGGAGTGCGAAGAAACTCCGCGCGAGTCCTCCACAGCGGTGATGGGCATTCCTTGCCCCGATCACGAGCTCCGTGAAGGGCAGCGGTGGTGTGCAGCGATGGCGTCGATAGAAACTCTCCTGTCATCATTGCGGTTGCGCTCTATCTGAAGAACCTCGGCCATGGTCGGAGGAGGAGGTAGCTCCTCGTCCGGACCAACTGTCTGGCCTTAAGCCGCTACGTCGCGTCCGAGCCATCTGTTACAATTAAATTTGGTTAGCAACTAAACCCAAAAACAAAGCCTTAAAGAAAGCAAAAGCTAACGACTAGGGGAATGGAATATCGCCCAAATCGAAAGCCAAAAATAACGAGTAATTAAACTTTAAAAAGCTTATAAAAGACTCTAAAAACAGCAAGGATCACCAAAAGCAAGGCTCAACTTCTCAACACAACTAACCCGTATTGAATGAGCGAGTAATTGATCGAGAAGATAAAAATCAGATTGTAGGTGAGACCTAATGCTACTAAAGAGCAAGGCTAAATCAGCGAGATAAGTGTTAGATACTTAGCTAACTAGTATCACATCTTACCCTTTTATTCCCACAAGTTTTAGTTGAATTAACCTCTCATTTTCTACCTTAATCACTAGCTTGAGCTTGCTGTCCGAAATTGCTTGCTGCCCCAAATTTCCAGATTTGATTTCCATCTCCAAATACTTCCATTCTTCACCAAAAGACAGCCAAGATTTCAAATTTAGAACTCTCATAAGTTCCCCAAAACCCATTTAACCGATAACAACTATCTTTTGGAAGGAAGAGAGAAAACAACTTTTAAAACTCAAATTGGAGTGAGATGAGAAAAGAAAGAAAGATAAGATAGGTAAGGAGTAAAATCTGAGAATTACTTAAGCTTTCAAAACTCATTTGATACTTTGAAAATAAGTTTTCAAAAATATCCTAAAGCGACCAAGCTTGGGTTACTACGGTCGAGAATGGCTCTGGTACCAACTCTTGTGAGACCCGATTTATTAGGCTCATAATACTTGGTCATCCAATTGACCTAGTATTATCAACTAAATAATCGATGCTCGAGATATATGTACTTCCCAAGAATGCAGTACACACAACTCATTACAAAAGATTGCATCAATTCCATTCAAACACATAGAAACGGAACAAGCAACAAACCAGAAGTTAATATATATAAAGGATAGTTATTACAAAAGAGAGGCCGACCGCCAAATAACAACAAGTCTACTAAGATAACGGTGGAAGCAAAAAGTGCCATAGAGATGGCCCAAAATAAGAAACAAACCAGTGTGCCTTAGCCCACAAGGCAAGCAGACCAGGACCGCCAAGCTAGTCGCTTTCCCAACCACATACACGACTCACAAAAGTAAAGCCCTTTGGGCTCTACCTCCTCTGCAACAAAGTTATTAAGCAAAGCAAATGAGTACAAAAATGTACTATATAAGGCGGCGTGTAGAATAACGAGAACTATAGTTTAACTACATGCAAGCTTTATTTAAGTGGATGAGGCTTTGGACTCATTTTTAGCGTAAAGCAAGTTTTCATTTGCAATAAGGTAATAGATTGAAAGCAATTTGACAAAGCATTTTTAATTGTTGAAGTAACAACGAGATAATACATATTAACAACAATATGAACAACCTGGAAGTGACTAACCCAATAGCCACCACAACAATAGCATGAATTACCCATTCATACCACCCATGTCAAGTTTTAATTAAAGGTTGTAGTCTAGTTCTCACGGGGCGTATCCGAGCGTGTCCATAACCTAGGACGAGGCTATTCGAATAGTTTTATCCTGCGAGGGTGTACCAATGTACCCACACGTCAGACCGCCTTTTAAGCACATGATTTAGCACACTTCCTTTGGTATGCCAAGCACGGCTAAGTCCTCTGAGACATTTCCAATGGACGATGCTAATTAAGACACGCAACCCACGGGGATAAGGACACATTAGGCGTACCTAGCCGGATGCTAATGCTCCTCCCAACACCACACACACACATTTATTTAAACATACCCACCAACCAGCTCATAATTAACACCTTCCAAAGTACTTAGTCAAGAGAGTCCCATATCCCCTCGTGTGGTTAGCACATAAAATTGCTCGAGCGATTGTGGTGCAAGTAACTCGGTCCTTAATGACTCAGGCATACTACCACATTCCAAAAACCACACCATCCATCCAATATGCCCAAGTCCAAATCAAACTTTTATTTTCAGATTTGACTTTACAAAATAACAAAGCACAAGTGCTGGACATAAGGGAGTACTAATTAGTTTTGAGTGATCAAGACCATCGACTAAGTCGATGATCGCCCATTACTACCGATAACTAAGCATGTCTAAGCAATTTAAACCGAAACTACTAAGTGATAAGAGCTCATCCAACGAGCTCCCACCACAGCAAATAACCTAGGCTCATTGGTAGTAGAGGATAATCAATTCCTACAGATTATGCAACTATAGGATCGCTAGCGATATTTTAACACAAGATAGCATGCATACATACAAGTAAAACAATATATTAACCTTTAAAGTAATGGGATGCTAGAGGGGGTATGATCAAACTGCTTGCCTTGCTGTTGCTGATCAAATTGTTGCTGAGGATCGCTCACGGGATCAACACATTCGTCAACACCTAATCGAAAAGACGAAAAGAATCGATAAGAACGACGAAAATAACAAAGACAGCACAGCAAACAAACTCCAAATACTCTGAAATTTCTACAGCAGAAAGAGGATGATTTTTAGGGAATTTAGCAATAAGAACCAATTGATTTGGATTCTCAATGCAAAAGTTATGAGCAAAACAAATCTGCTCAGCCCTAAAAATACCAAACTGCCACTATTCACTAATTTAATTATGAGGCAACATTTTCTAGAAGGGTGGTGATACTGAGATTTTTACAGTAGAACAAGCACCTCATGAGATGAACAACACAATTGAGTTCACCTCATTTGGAGCTATATTGAATTTTCTATAATTTTCCAAAAACAAGAACTTGAACAAAATTATAATGCACAAGTACTTATTTTGATAACAGCAACATGCTCAACACTAATTTTCCCAGTAAGTTCATTAATAGAGGAAACCAACAAAGTTGGATTCACTCAAAAATAATCTACAGAGCATTACCTGTGCATTTTACAAGTTAAACACTATTTTGAGTGTACATTTAAAGTTAGTTTTAAAATCTAATGGCAAATCTGTGCTCTGGAGCTGAACTCAACTTACAATCATTCTTAGATTAAAGTCAAGTCCAAGACAGAGCTGCAGAAATTTGAATCACTTTATTTGGATTTAAAATGAATTAGATATGAAAATTTGAAGTTATACCTTTTTCGTTCACAAATTAAGCAGTTCACTGTAATTTCTAAAACCATAAAGACATGGGAGGGCGTGAGCCACAGATCTCGAGATCTAACGGCTCAGACCTCCCAGGTAATCTGCATCCAGCAGCTCATGCGAGTCTCCAGAGGTCATGGACCTCCCGACCAAGCCTTGCCAAGAGATGAGGGGAGGTCGTGGCCATTGATGGTGAATCAACGGCCCCAGCGATGGGGAGGTCCTCAGCGGCTGCGATCAACACAGGGGAGGGCGAGAGCGGTGAGATGACCTTGGGGAGGTCCTAAGCGGAGGTCCAACGTCCACAGAGACCTCCAGGAGAAGTGCGGGCGGCCACGATTGAGCAAGGGGAGGTCTGGGCGTTCGTGATCTCCTCGGAGGAGGTCATGGGCCGGTCGAGCCAGCGACCACGTGCTTGCGCGCTGCGCCGCCTTCCGGACAAGGAATTAATGGCCGGGAGGTCTAGGCGAGAGGTCTTAATCTGGCGCAAAAGCGAGATTAAGGGCGTAATGGCGAACCCAATGATTAATGAGGTTGGCCAATGATAAGCGCATTTAAGAGGAGGATCTTTGTCTTAACGGCACGCGTTGGGCGTCCGTTCCGACAAAAACCACAGCGCAAAGATGGGGGCAATGTCGGCGATGCATGCGCCATGGCGACCACCAATGGTACCAGCTTAGTGCGCAATAATGTTCGCACACCATGAACCTTCTCTCAACGGCGGCGGCGGCCTAGAAGCAGCCAGCGAGAGAGAGCAAGTTGACCACCACGGTCAAAAAGGCAAGAAGCAAAATTTGAGCTCATGGTGCCATTCAGCGGGTGCCCAAGAAACGCTCGCAACAACATACCTGCAGGTGCGGCATCTAAGGACTATCGGGAATGTTACGGAGGTCGAGAGGATCTTTGAGGAGGTCGTGGAGGGAGGACCGGAGTTGGAGAAGATGGGGTTGCTCCACGGCGAGCTCCGGCTCCGGCTCCAAGTGAGGCCTCCTCTGAAAATGTCAACCTAAACAAGGTTAGGGTCAACACCGAGAAGGCAAGGGAGCACAAAATGAGCAAGAAGTTGAAGAGGGAGCCCTTTGGAACAATGGTGCCACCGAGGGCTCAAGCTTCAACAATGGCGACCAAAGTGGAGGTCGGTGGGAGAAAGCTCAAAGACACAGGTGCAAGCTAAAGCTTGGAAGTGTGCCAAAAAGCTAAGGAGGAACCCCATGGGGTTTTATAATTTGGATAAGCGGGGCACATGAGCTGGGTTAAGCTCATGGTGAGCTTAACCCATGGCTCGATCCCGAGGCTTGGACAAGGCCTTGAGGTTGACATGGTGGCAGTGCATGCGGTGGAGGCGGAAGGTGACCCGGCATTTAATGCGGTTGACAAGAGTCGTTGAAGGTACACAATGGCAGCACGCCTTTTTCTCTCTGCCCGAGAACGCATGCGTGGCCGAGGAAGGAGAAGAACAGGGAGATCTTTCGGCCGTTGGATAAGACTAAGGGAGGTCCTAACCATCGGATGCTCTTTTAGAACCGTTATGTTTTAAGTGGTGGGAGGAGGTCCCACCACACGATCTAGGGCAGGGAGGTCATGGCCCTCAGTTTCCATAATGCGAATCATGCGTGGAAAAAGGGACAGGGAGGTCAAGGCGTTGGATCTCAATCAGCAGTCGCGGACCTCTGTGAGGACTTTCTTACCGCACACGACCTAAGGCCGAGGGAGGTCATGGCCATCAGTTAAGATCTAATGGTGATGAGAGGGCAAGGGAGGTCGAGGACCTTTGGATTTTGATCCAACGGTTCCGATCAAAAGAGGGGAGGTCAGGTTGTTTGATAGCAAGGGAGGTCCTTGCGGTGTTGACCATGAAGGAGGTCTGGCGCAAATTGACAGGGAGGTCCACAAGGTCAAGAGGACCTCGGCGTGTGGAGGTCTGGGGCGAAGACATTGAAGGAGGTCATGGTTTGTTGGATTGTGATCCAATGGCGATGACCTCAAATGGAAGTGGAGAGGAGGTCGATGGGGTTGGGCTCAACCCGAGGAATATGAAGAGCTCGGCTCGAGAAACGATGTAAGCTTTTAAATTTAGTTTTTAACAGCTAAGACTTAGCAGAATTGTTTGGGATAGCAATTCAGCTCCAAAATTTATGAAATTTTAACAGGAGCTTGCTGACAACATGATTAACCTTACATAAAATTTCCAGAGGTTATTATGCAATGCATTTTTCTCAGGAAATTCATGAAGGCTGTTCAAGGATTTGTTTTACCTCCAAAAATTATCAAACAAGTTTTATAACTCATGATATTTTTCAGAGGGGCTCCACAACATTTCTAGGGCCAAGGAAAAATATCTCCAAGGGTTTGGCACAAGATTTGTGACAATTGGGAAATGAGTTTGACTTTTGGTCAACAAGAGTACATGTGTTTTTGGATTACACAACTCTTGGACAAGAATTACATGAGAGTTTAGGGGTTTTCAAGATGTGAAAAAGTTTTAATTTCTACACATATAATTATATTTGAACAAACCCTGTTTATACAGTTGGGATGTTACACTCGAGCATTGATACTCTTTCCCTACTTGATTTGCTACTAGTTGAGAATCGCCTTCCACTAGTAATCTGCGAATCCTTTGCGAGCAAGTTGCTTTCGAGTCTGTCGATAAACCTTCATATTACGCCACATTATTTGTGGCGGGAAAATTTAACTGGATGGCGTACTTGATGTGTTCGCCAGTAGGGGATATGAGGATCACTCTAGCCCCCGACCATTTTAACATCAAGGAACCGTCAAAGTACATTGTCCACTCCTCGTGGTGTTCGTACTCAGGCCCTTGGGTGGGTTCAGGGTTTGTCTATTCGGCAATAAATTCTGCTATTGCCTAGGACTTTATTGTTGTTAAGTGAAATGAAATGGAGGTCAAACGCCCTAGCTCAATCACCCATTTTGCTATTAGTCTGATGATTCCTGTTTCCAAGGACTTGACCAAGGGATATCCAATCGATGCGACCACTTTGTGGGCACTGAAAGTAGTGCCTTAGCTTCCTTGAAGACATAAGGAGACCATAGAGCAACTTTTGTACCGTGGGTATCTTTCCTTTGGTCCATGTAAGACTTAAACTTACGTAATAAACTCGTTTGATGTTATCCTTTCTCGACCCAATTACACGCTTCTTTGTTTGTGGTGTTCTTGCCACGTACATTAGCGGTGTTTCTCCCGGTCTCGGAGAGACTAAGACCGGGGCACTTGTAAGGTACTTTTAAGTTTTCAAAGGCATCGTTTGCCTCTCTAGTCCACTCGAAACTCTCATGTTTCCGAAGAAGTTTAAAGAAAGGTAATCCTTTTTTCCCCTAACCTTGCTATGAAACGACTTAGCGCTGCCATACAGCCGGTTAGTTTTTGGACTTCCTTCTTCAGTGGTCGGAGGCATCCGGTCGATGGTCGCTATTTTTCTTGGGTTTGCTTCAATACCTCTAGCCGAGACTAGGAAGCGAGCAATTTTTCGTGAAACTCCGAACACACACTTTTCTAGATTCAACGAGGTTATGCCTTCTCAAGTTGTTGAAAGTTCTTGTAAGTCGAGAGATGTGATTGCGGCGTTGGTGGTCTTTACGACCAGATCGTCAACGTAAGCTTCTAGATTCCAACCTATTTGTGGACTAAAGGTTTTTTGCATCAACCTTTGAAAAGTTGCACCAGCGTTTTTGAGACCAAATGGCATCTTAACATAACAATAAGTGCCATATGGAGTGATGAAGGAAGTTTTCTCCTCATCCTCTTTACACATACTAATCTGGTGGTACCACGAATACGCATCTAGAAAACTTAGTAATTCGCGCCCGGAGGTAGAATCTACCGGTTGATCAATGCGTGGAAGGAAAATCATCCTTCGGACAAGCTTTATTAAGATATGTAAAGTTGATACACATTACGCCATTTCCCATTATTCTTCCTAACCATTACGGGGTTGGCGAACCTTGAGGGTGGTTGACTTCACGGATGAATCAACCTTGAGAAGCTTGTCAATCTCATTGAATTGCCTCCTTAGATCGGAGTGCAAAACGCCGTAGCTAATACCTTGATCGGTTTCTTATCGGTGGAGAGCTAGCACATGCTCGATCACCTCCGGGGACTCCGGGCATATCGGACGCCGCCGGCGAATAAATCTGATTTGCTCGGAGGAAGAGACGAGCAACTCTTTCTATTTAGGATCGAGTCTTGCTCTAACGAGAACCTTGCGGCGGGTGGGCGGCATTTTTGGCCCGGTAGTGACTTAGCGCTATCAGAAGAAGCGCCTTTGTCGAAAGTGATACCTCTTTTGTTGGTCGGAGGGTTTGGGTGTCACCTTCGTCTCGAGTGTTTGGCTTTGCATGGAAGATGGATTAGCCTCTCGGTCGGAAGTTCATCGACCGAGTTCAAAGGATTTTCGGTCACATACATAAGCCATTTTTCGATCTCCTGAATAGTGATGACTCCTTTGGCCCGGCATTTTCAAACTTTGATAACCGTAATGCGTGGCTATCAAGAACTTTGCTAATGCCGGTCGACCAAAATTCCATTGTATCGGATTCAAAGTTTACCACATCAA
Source organism: Phyllostachys edulis (assembly GCA_036346405.1). Classification (NCBI taxonomy): domain Eukaryota; kingdom Viridiplantae; phylum Streptophyta; class Magnoliopsida; order Poales; family Poaceae; genus Phyllostachys; species Phyllostachys edulis. Next base: position 190,266 of record JAYEVD010000781.1, on the reverse strand, counting down.
ATGAAATTTTTACATTCGAAAGTTATCGAGCCTTCCGAACATAACGGTAGGGAAACTTGCCCTATCGGTTTAGCGGTGGAGCAGGAACTATGCCATGAAAAGCATATTTCACTAGTTTCACCTTTGACATAGGGACCTACATTTCTTCTAAAGCTCCATAAATAATATATTCAAAGAACTACCTCCATCTACTAAGACTCGATTAACCATACAATTATTAATGGTTGGTTCAACAACAATAGGAACCTACGAATTAGAGTCGAAGGATGGGGCGATAAATCTTCTTTGAAGAAATGCCATGTCGACCACTTGATTGCTTGATAATGGTCGGAGATTTGTGAGGTTGACCTCTGCTCCATGGCCTTGGATAGCGTTTGGATTCGTATGAAAAAGATCCTCTAAAATCATGTTGACTGTGTGTTGGGGATCTGGTACTCCATCTCTTTGTCGCCATCTTTGTCCTTTTTGGGAGCTCGTTTCTCCGGGTTCTTGTATTGCGGGAAATGGTCCTTCACCTGCATAATAATCCTCCAGTTTCTTTTGCGGACTCGGCGGTGAGCAAATCACACCACTTCTTCTTTTTACGAATCCCTCGGTCGGACTTTCGTCTTGCCCCGGCCGGTGTAGTCCTTCTTACCCTTCATGAATTTATCGAGAATGGCTAGGACCTCCTTGTCATCGGTCTCGGTTCTTTTCTTCTTGAGAGACTTCTTATTCTTTTTCTCTGGTTTGTCGGGCGGTGAGAATCTTGTCTTTCAGATCAATGGCTTCACCACTCGATTGCCGCTAGCGGTGGCATACTTGTCGGCCATGTCAAAAGCTCAGCGGTTGTTCTTGGAGGGTTCATTCCTATGTCCTCCGTGTAAACCGCCGATTCTCGAGACTGTTTTGAAAGCTTTGAATAACAGATGACTCTGCGACCTCGGGTATAGAATTGCGAACTGGTGAACCTCTTGATGTATTAACGTAAAGTCTCATCGAGAACCTGCGGATTCGGTGGAGATCATCCTCCTTCCTGTAGGCGATCGTGCGTGCCACGAAATTTGCAATTAGAAGATCACGAGTTGCTCCCAAGTATAAATTGATCCGTTGGTTGGTTCAACAACCACGACCGGCGCACCCTTCGAGCACGGTGGGTAGATAGTTGGCCATCACATTCTCATCACCTCCAGCAGCTCTAATGGCGGTGGTATAGATTTGGAGAAATTCAATGGATTTTGAGTTCCATTGAACTTGTCCAAGTTGGCGGTCGGAACGGTTAGACCAACGCCTGACTTGGAGCCCATGAAAGGCTCGGCAACACTGTGATTGATTCATGGCGCCTTCTCGGGGGTCTTGGATATGTCGATCGGAGACCGGTTTCTAGATTGGAGCAGCTGGAACTCCGGTGTCGATTCGGTCGTATGAGCGATGTCGGAGATCGTCGAGTCAAGCGATGGTTCTTCTCGGCGTGATGGGGAGTGGCTTCTGAAATAACCTTCTCCCTCGTGACTCCTTGGTCGGAATCGTCGAGGAGGCCTTGGTATCGATTGTTCCGAGCATGACCATCTTTGTCCCCTCTTGAGGAGGAACATTTGGGATGAGGTCATAGTTTGACTCCTGAAACCCTTTGTTCTCGATGCGCTTCCGTCTGTTGCATGATGCTGTTGGAGAATTTGAATACTTGACATCTGGAAATGTACAAAACACAGGTCTCTGCTAAAGTAGGATCAGAATTATTTAACATATCTTGAACACGTCGCAAGTTTTGTACAGTCACCGAAGGTCTCAGGGGGTTCATACTAGTTGTAGGTGTACGCAGACCTGAACCTTCCCCGACCTTCGGATTTGATCTGTCCTATCGGTTACTCTAGGTGAGGCAGCATGACGATTTAAGCGATGGGCGTCGATCACTCCGTGGACTCGGAAGTTGGTGCACGATGGCGGATCATCTCTAACAACACGTGATGGCATGGTAGAGAATGTAGGACCGTGCGATTATATCTTGATTTTCATCTCGATCGCGTTGACTTCATGCCTCTAGCACCGATCTTAGATGAGCTTCCGCCGTAACTAATGGAAGCTTCTCGGTTATGCGCGGAAGTTTCCACGGCGAGAGCGGTCGAAAATGAGCACTTCTAAGGTCTCCTCGGCTGATTCGTGACTGCCGATCGTATCTTGGCGTGATCATCCCAGCATGGCCTACGACGATGGAGGCTTCATCGACACCGTTACGGATGTCGGTTGACTCTGGAATTGCCGAAGCCATAGGAGAATATCTTTCGACCATGATTTCATCGAGTATAGAGATTTTCGGTGGTGGTGCTAAAATTTCTTCACTGTTTCTTTGGTCGGAAAATAGGGCTTGAAGAGGTCCCCGACATCCCGATTGATCGGAATGGTTGGTTCCTTTGATTGCGCCACGATAGCGGTGGCACATCCTCGTCCATCCGGTCGACCTCGCTATCGTCGGCGACGTGCGGCCGGGCGGAGGAGGAAGAGGAGGATGATCTGCCATTTTCCTCCATAGCGCGAATGCATCCTTCCATATCGAGGTCGGCGTAGTCCGCCAAGTCGAACCAATTCTCCTCATTCCAAACTCGGGCATATTCGTATTAGCGATTGCGGGAACTTGGGCGAGATTTGTATGAGCCAAGAGTTTCTTGAAACTTCGTCCTCTTCCCCACAGATGGCGCCCATTTGTCGGCGATCAGTCGCCGATCTTACTGAAAATAAAAAGAAAAAATGACATGGAGTATCACGGAAGAGAATGGGGCTGCTCTTTATTAATATGGTGGGATTTCAAGACACGACTAGGGACTATCTCTAATTACACAAATGTATTGAATACTCTTGCTTTGGCTTACGAGTTGCCTTACTTTTTGTGTGTCTTCATTGTTCGTTGTCCCTCGTCTTACATGTTCCACCATTAAATAACTCCGAAGAAGCGGTAGTTACTCTGGAGAAGCGTCCACGATGAGGCGTTACGGTTGTCGAGAGGTTTAAGGTAGTTAACAATGTGCTAACTACTTTGCGATTAAGTGCTTGTGAGAAGCTTAAGCGCAAGGTGGTTATTGTCGATGTCTTGTATATCATCGCATGGTATGGAGCGTTACGCGTGTTCCATTCATCATACGATTAAGGGTGCTGTTCATAACTTTTAGGCGACTACGGTGAAGCCTAGTCGACCGGTACCCATCGTGTAACCTCTGGAATCCTTACGACCCGGTGAAGTCGTTAGCCTTAGGGGTTATGACCATGAAGATGTATGGTCTTCTATGTATTAAATTAATACATCGAGGTTTTAATCCTCGTCACTCTGGGCGTCTTGAGGGCATTAAATCGGCACCCGGCGTAGTAGCGAAGCGACAAGCGGCTGAAAGGAGGTTTTTGGAGGGTGGTGGCCTCAAGGGAAGCAACGGTGGGGCCAGCGACCCAGTGGAGCGGTGGCGTGCCGAAAAGCAAGCGGCGGCGGTGGCGCAGCTAGCCGGCGACTGGGTGGCGTGAAGGAGAAGGGCGCGCGTGCATGAGCTGCGCGTGGGCGTGGGGAGGCTGAAGGCGGGGTCGAGGCGGCTCGGCGATCAAGCGGCATTAACGGCGGCGGCGGCGAAGGAAGGGGTGGTGGCGGAGGAGGTCCCTGGCGGCGGAGAGAGAATGGTGGCGGGGAATGGCTTCCTCGCATCGTGGGGCACGAATGTGATGGCGGTGTGCAGGCGCCTTGGGAAGCGATGGCGGCAGGGAGGTGGCGCGGTGAGCAGAAAAAGGAGCTCGGCTTTGGCTTGTTTTTGCGCCTGAGGAAGGAGGGATGAGGTGGGGGAGGGTCAAGGGCACAAGGGCTCTTCTTATAGGCTCTCAAGGGGGATGGATCCATTGGAGAGGGGGCTCGAGCATGCGCGCGGGTGATGATGGCGTCTCGGTGGTGGCCTAGTGGCAAGGGGGGGTGGACGCAAAGGGGAGCTCGGGGATGGGACAAGTCCTTGTGAGCACGAGTCAGGAGGCGTCTTGAGAGAGCTTCGGGCGCGGCGAGCTTTGGCGAGCGATCTGAGTGGCGATGAGGGTGTGGCGCTCGGCGGAGGACAAGGCGAGGGCGAGGCGGCATAGTGCGAGGACCCCCGGGTTATCTCCGTAAGACCGAGACTAATCATGGTCTTAAAGACATAACTCTAGAGCCTCAAGTAAATGGATTCCAACTTAACTCGATCTTAGTGAAAGGCTTAACTACAAACTAGAGCCCCGGCGATCATGCGTGCTGCTTCCTTGCAAGCACTACATGATTGTCGGTTCTCCAACAAGTCGAGCACTACTCTTAGTGAGTTAAATAGGAAGCCACGAACAGCGAGCATAAGGTCATGTTGGCTCCCAAGATCAGCGACCAACATGCCCCACACTCACATATAGCATTGATCACATCCATACAACAACATACATAGATAGTTCAAAAGGCATACAACGTGATAGTTAAAGTTTACATCTATTACAAGCGGCCGACCGGCCAAATTCGAATGAGAGTCTTAAGTAGCAGCGGAAGCAAGTAAATAAACCAAAAGGTCCAGCATGGTATGCCCCATAACCCATCGACAACCGATTGGGAGTTAAATGCTAGCATTACTCATTAGCGTCGCCAAGATCGGCGCTAACAAGCTCAACAGGCTCATACACTTCCTCACCTGAAATTGTAGCAACCGGTTGAGTACAAAGGTACTATAAGTCTTACACAAATAAAAATTAGTCATGCTAGAGGTTGTTCCAAAGGATGGCTCATATTGGCTTAGTTTTGCAAAAGAGGCAACAATTACCACCTACACATACTAGATTTTTAAGTGCCATTTCAAAATCAGATTTGAAGTAAAGTAAAGCATATGAATAAGTAATCAATTGAATAACAAATGAATCATACAAATACCAAAGTGGCTGTCCACTTTGATACTACAACAAGCATGAACATCCCATTCATGACAATACCAAGTTATACCACAATTTTAATTCCAAGTCTAACAATAGCGACCACAAACTCAGCGGTGCGTCCATAACCGTGGACACGGCTATTGAATAGATTTATACCCTGCGGGTGTACTACTTACCCACGACTTGATTAGCCCGTAAGCCTCCGGATGCCTCCGAATATAGCATACTTCCTATGGTATGCGGTAAGATAAACCAAGACTTAGCATTTTTCAGCAAGTTGATATCATTGAGTTGACTCGCCCACCGCGGCGTAATCTGTTTAAGTGTAGGCTACCCACCTACAACTAAGCAGACGCATAAGTTGTGCTGGAAATGCCAACCCAATTAATAAAGTTTAAAGAGGGCTCACCCTCACAATAAGTAATTGCAATTGGCACCCTTATGGAGCATTATATGTGATGGAACACATATCGCCCTCACCACCAGTCATCAACCCAACAATACCAACCCCTTACTTAACTAAGTAGTGCCCATACACCACGTGTGATAGCACGAGTTTTGCTTGAACCGTAGGTACTCAAAGTTCGGTCCTTAATTGTCGGACAAGCCGACCACATACCCAATCTAGTGCACAAGGCACCATCACTAACCATCACTTGTCCAGACCAAAGGTTCATTTAAAATGACAAAATTTTAACTCACAAAACGAATCGAAGATCTGAAATAAACAGGAAGTAATAAAGATTGTATTTCCCATAATTGTCGGGTTATTCAAACAATCGATTCTGTTCTAGACTTGCATGGCTAAGCAAACACATACCACGTAAATCACACATCTTATCTTAGCATTTCAGTACAGGAATAATTCATGGATAGCCACAATGACAAGATAATAGGATGTATCTAACTATCCATCACAAAAATAGCGACATTATCAAAAATAGCATGCAAGCAATTATCATTGCACTAACTTAATAAAGCGGGATCAAATATGATGCAAAAGAAAGTTCAAATGATGCTTGCCTTGCTGGTAACTCAGTTGCTCTTCCTCAGTAGCGTATAAGTCAATATCAATAGGCTCGGTATCTATATAAATACAATACCGAATAAACATCGAGAAAAACCCAAAAATCCAAAGTACTCAAAAATGCATGATTTTTATACAGTAGGTAAATCATGATTTTATATGAATTTAGGTGAAAGAATTATTCCATTTGGATTTAGCATGTGAGAGTTATAACGATTTGAATTTCAGCTTTCAAAATGCCCTCTTTGAGTAATTTAATTATGGGGTCAAAATTTGTAGAGCAGTAGAGGGTATAAGGATTGTATGGGTAAATTTAGAATATTAATACAAGACTGAATCAGTTGAGTTTGCCTCAATTGGAGTTTTCATGATTTAGTTATGAATTTCTAAAGTTATCGGCATTTCCTTTTGTAAAAATAATAGTTTTAATGGATCAATTTCACAATAATACTCTCTGCTACAGAGAAAGTTTGAAACCAATTTTAATATAAAGTTCAATAAAATGAAAATTACGAAGTGGTTTCATCCATTTTGGAGTTAAGATGTATTTGTTATGCATTTTTAAAGTTGGTAACATTTTCTAGTATACCAATAATTTGGGTTTTGGGTTATCCTCCACCAATTACTTTCTCTGGAATAGTGATGTGTGTGAAACCAATTTTATAATAAAGTTCAGTTAATGTCAAGATTAACGAAATTAGTTTCCTTTGTTTTGGAATTAAAATGAGTTAGTTTTGTATTTGTGAAGTTATACATATCTTTTAGTGTGCAAATAAACAGATTTTGAATTTTCTAATCTATTTATTACTTTTCTTACCGAGTGGCTTGCTAGCCGTGGTCCTTGACAGCGGGACCCCGGTCGGCGGTGGACTCGGTCAAAACGACCAACCGAGCTACCTGAGCGTATTAGCTAAATCGTTTTCTTAAACTCAAAACGTATTTTCTATTTAAGCCGAGAAGAAATACGTTTTCCTTAAAGGAAAGCGTATCCCACAACTCTACACTACCTCCTAATCACCCATGGCCCACATGTCATACTCTGCGGGTTCACTTAATACGCTTTAAGCACGTTTTCCCGACAAAGATCTTCATTAAATGACTAATCATCGTGATTATCCTTAATTAATGTGCTACTGTGCCGGTCGGTAATCCGACACGCACGCACAACCATGGGAGGCTTCTTGCGTATGATGGTCCTGACAGCGTGATCCACGGGCATCCTTGGAAGCACAATAGTTGCGCATCTCATAGAGGTGGTGGCGGCTACACCGCCTAGAACGGCGGTGGCCGGGTTAGCGGCGGACGTTCAATCGGGAATGAGCAAAGCAGCAAAGTGAAGCTCATGACTCAATCAGCGGGTGCAGGGTCTAAGGGACTATAGAGGTTACCTAAGTGAAAAGTATTGCTCGGAAGCGTTGGAGTCTGCGGGAGGCGGTGTCGGCCGAGAAGAAGATGGCGACAAGCTTCAACGATGGGAAGGCTACAAGGACAACCAGAGAAACAATGGGTGGTCAAGGGAGCTCAAGTATGGTCCAAATAAGGTACACATGCAAGGAATCGAGCCATAGCTTACCCTCTTTGGAGTTGGAGAAGAACTAGGGCTCCTCGGCCGACAAGAAGGAAACTTCAATTTACCAACATCTGCCGGGCATTCAAGAAATTTATTGAGGAAAACACTCTAAGGTATAAAGGCACCTAGTGACACGCTTACGCCGAGGATAATACTTACAGTATACAACAAGGGCTTGGTGGTGTCGCAGTGCAGCGCTCCAGGCTGCCGAGAAACACGTTGGTGTTCCTCGAGCTACAAGCGAAGGCAAACACCGAATCGGCTCAAATGGACACGGCAAGGATAGGAGAAGGCGAAGACACCAAGAATGGAGCTTACGCGAGGTTCACCCGAACAGCGTCCTCTCCTCTCGCCAACGGAGGAGAAGTGAGAAATGCGAGGCTAGAGTGACTTAAGCTCGGAGAAACGAGACGGAAAGGAAGCGGCGTCAAGTGGAGAAGCACTAGGAGTGGCGAGGATGGGCGGTGCAGTCCTGGCGCGTGTGGAGGCGGCTTGCCAGTCATGGCGCATATGTAAGCTTTATCTGCTCTGTGGCGTCGGCGGAAGGAAAGACAAAAGTCGACAAGCGGGCGGCGTGGCGGCGACACATCGCTGGCGTGAAACGAGTTTAAGACGCGATCTTGGCGTTGGATTTCAGATGGTAGCGCCGAGATAAGAAAAGGGTGTTTAGTTCTCCCGAAGAAACGCACGATGGACCGTCGATCTTTAGTCGGATGACTTCAGAATCGGCGAGAGGTTGAGCAGCGAAAGCGATGGAGTGATCTGGGCGTCGGTCTTTGATCCAACGTGTGCATGTGAGGTGCATTTAGGCGGTTGGGCTGAGCCAGATCGCTGCGTTGGGCTCGAGCAGGTGAATAGTGCTGACGACCGTTTGGGTTAGGGTTTGACGAGTTTTAAATTTGATCCTCCAGTTTGACCAAGGTGCTAAAAATAGAAATAAAATCCTAAAATTGTGAAATAAATCACATAGGTTCCTGGGAGGTCTAGTGTCTATAAAAATTATAATATCACACTGTTCATGTTATAATTTGTATTTTACAAATTCAAACTTAAGCTAGGTCATATAATTGTGTTTTGAATTTTAATAGGGTTGAAACCTGTCCCAAAAATTTGGGAAAAATTATATCAATTCATTATAATTATCATAGTATTTGAATAAATTATTTCAGGAGATGTTCATGAGATTTTGTCCTTGTTTCCTTTTTGGAGTTCAATTACAACACATATTTTAATCTCTTTCACAGATTTTCCTAGTGCAATATATAATGTAAATGCTAGAAATCATGATGCATGCTAATGAGATGCATAATAATTCTCTTTATTAACTTGAGGATGTGACAAACCTCCCCCTTACAAAAGATCTACTTAGAGATCGGGTAGAATGGAAGTTGGATGGAATGGTTCTAAGAAGTTTTAGCATCTGCATGTCTTGATTTCTTTTAAAGATAGTGCAATGATGCTTGACAAGGTTCGACAAACTTTAACATTTTCCTTACCGTTGCTTTGTTAACCTTTCCTTTCTTGATCTGAAGGCACTTCAAGGAAAAGGTTTGGATAGGCTTGCGGAATTGATCCTCACGTTCCCATGTAGCTTCATCCTCGGTATGATTACTCCATTGCACTTTGATGAACTTGACATTGCGATTCCTTGTCTTGCGTTCGGTTTCTTCAAGAATGCGGATAGGACGCTCTCGATAAGAAAGATCGGGCTGCAAATCGAGTCTTTCCAAATCGGTCGCTTTGGTTGGGACACGAAGACATTTCTTCAATTGCGAAACATGGAACACATCGTGAATATCTGATAGTGATGGTGGTAATTCCAATTGATAGGCCACCGATCCCACCTTTGCTAGGATCGGAATGGTCAGATGTAGCGAGGTGCCAATTTGCCTTTGACTTGAAAGCGATGCATTCCTTTCATTGGAGAGACTTTAAGATAGACATGATCATCCACCTTGAAATTCAACTCACGTCTACGACGGTCGGCATAAGACTTCTGACGAGATTGAGCCGTCCGAAGTCGCTCGCGGATGACACGGACTTGTTCCTCGCATCCTCCACCAAGGTTGGACCATAGACGGCCTCTCTCGACTTGACCCGGTTCAAGGGTGTCACGCAAGCTCTCCCATCTGATGCCTCGAAGGGGACATTTGTATACTGATTGGAAGCTATTGTTGTAGGAGAACTACTGCAAAAGGTAGGCATTTCTCCCAATTCTTCTTGTAGGACAGCACACATGCCCAAGGAGGTCTTCTAAAATTTGGTTCACTCTCTCGGCTTGTCAAATCGATCTGGGTGATAAGTTTGGGCCGAAAGATAAATTGGTCCCCATTGCTTTGTGCAAGCATCCCCAAAAATAGGATGTGAATTGAGGGCCTCTATCTGACACAATCACTTTCGGAACACCATGGAGACAAACAATTCTTGAAATATAAAGTTCTGCCAACTTGTCTCCGCGGTAGGTGGTCTTGACAGGAATAAAGTGAGCAACCTTAGTCAGACGATCGACGATCACCCATATGGAATCGGACCCAGCTGGTGTCCTAGGAAGGCCGGTGATGAAATCCATGCCAACTTCTTCCCACTTCCACTTGGGAATGGGCGGGGGTTGTAGAGTACCGGCTTCAAATGCTCGACCTTGACTCTTTGGCATACATCACACCCGCAACATATTGAGCAATATGCGCTTCATTTGGCTCCACCAAAGCCTTTTCTTCAAATCTTGGTACATCTTGGTACTACTGCGTGAATAGAGAACTTCTTTGTCATGAGCCTCTTTGAGAATTAGCTCTCTTAATTTGCGATCAAATGGTACTACCAAGCGGTTTCGAAACAAAGGGCACCATGTGCATCTTCCTTGAAGCATTTGGCTTGACCTTTCTTCAATTCCTCACGGTTTGAGCTACTTCCAAGTCGATCTTTTGGGCTTCTCTAATCTGGTCCTCAAGTGTACAATTCACACTTAGAGTAGTAAGAGAACCTTCCCCAACTATTTCGAGATCTGGGCGTTGCATTGCGGCACACAAGCTTCAGAAAATGGAGTCAGCGACAAGCGATTGCGGTGAGATTTTCTGCTCAATGCATCGGCCACCACATTAGCTTTCGGGGTGATAATGAAGTCCCAAGTCATAGTCCTTGATCAATTCAAGCCACCTCCTTTGCCTCAAGTTCAGATCGGCTTGAGTGAAGATATATTTGAGACTCTTGTGGTGGGTGTAGATCTCATAGCGATTACCAATGAGGTAATGTCGCCAAATCTTCAAAGTATGAACCCTTCTTGCAAGCTCCAAGTCGTGTGTGGGATAATTAGCTTCATGAGGTCTCAATTGCCTCGACGCATATGCCACCACTTGGCCCTCTTGCATGAGCACACAGCCAGGGCAGTGGCGAATGCATCTAATAAATATCAAAGCTCTTATGAATATCGAGGCGGGATGAGCCTTTGGAGCTTTGGTCAGGAGATCTTTCAAGGTGCGGAAACTTTCCTCACATTCTGCTGACCATTCAAACTTCTTCTCCTTCTTCAACAATTGGGTCATTGGTCTCGCAATCTTGGAGAAGTCCTTGATGAATCTGCGGTAGTACCCCGCAAGTCCAAGAAAACTGCGAATGTCGGTGACGCTCTTGGGTTGTTTCCAATCAAGCACATCTTTCACTTTGCTTGGATCAACAGCGACACCACCCTTGGATAGGATGTGTCCCAAGAAACTAACTTCCCGAAGCCAGAATTCACATTTGTTGAATTTTTTCATAGAGTCGATGTTGCCGAAGCTTTTCCAACACAAGTCTTAAATGTTGCTCGTGTTCTTCATTAGACTTGGAGTAAATAAGGATGTCATCGATGAACACGACAACAAACTTATCCAAGTACTCCATGAAAACCGAATTCATGAGGTTCATGAAATATCTTTGGAGCATTTGTCAATCCAAAAGACATAACGATGTACTCGCAATGCACTCGTAGCAGTGGAGAAAACATCTTCGGTATGTCTTGGCTCGACCTTGATTTGATGGTAACCCAACCTCAAATCAACCTTGGAAAAACCTGTGCTCCATTCAATTGATCGAACAAATCATCAATCCTAGGCGCGGATATTTGTTCTTGGCGGTGACCTCGTTCAATGGGCGGTGAGTCGACACACATCAAGTAAACTCTTATCCTTCTTCTTGACAAAAAAAACTGGACATCCCCAAGGCGAGGAGCTTGGCCTAATGAATCCTTGTCTTGAAGTTCCTTGAGTTGTGCTTTCAATTCCACCAACTCATTAGGGGCATCCGTCTGACGCTTGGAAATTGGCGGCGATCTGGGCACAAGCTCAATAGCGAATTCAACTTCACGGTCGGTGGCATGCACAGGAGTTCTTCTGGAAAAACATCTGGATACTCACATACCACTTGGTACCTTCTCCAATTCAATGGAAGTCTTGGCTTCAAGGCATAAAGATGAGAATCGCCCATTGAAGGGTAAAGACAACTAGGCTAAGTCATCACTTGTGACGAAATAGACCGTTGAGCACAATCGATCTTTCCTGATTTTGGACAGCCAATCCATCCCTAAAATCACATCAATACCCACTGAATTTATCACAATCAGATTAGCCAAGAAGTCATTCTTATGAATTTCCACCTTCATGTCTCAGCAGACTTGATCGGTTTGGAAAACCGATCACGGTGACTGAATTTGATATGGTGGCTGAAGCTTGACTATCTCAAATTGATTAAGTGCAGCATAATCCTTTTAATGAATGAATGAGATGCTCTGAATCAAATAAAACGATCTTTGGACAAGAATTAACAAGTGTACCCAAAGCAGCGTCAGAGCATCGCTTGCCTCCTCGGCGATGGCGTGGTTGACTTCGCCACGTCTTGGGGACACAGGGAGGGTAGATGCTGCCCTCGGAGGTGGTGAAGGTCTGGTCACACTGAAGATGTAGGAGCTCTGTAAGTCTGAGGCATCCCTCGTTGCTTGGCGAGGCACTTATCGGCATAGTGGCCTGGCGACCACAGTGAAAGCAAGTGACATAGGGCCTGAAGGGGCTGCTATTTTGGGGCTTCTTACCCCATTGTACCGCTGTGCTACTGGAAAAGAAATGCGTGGAGTCGTCGAGAAGCCCTCGGTGTACTGGAGGCGGGTAACGAGATGCTGAGGTTTTGTCCGGTCTTGTTCTTAGAAAATGCCCGCTAATGGACCTGGCGACCTTCTTCCTCTTCTTGGATTCTTCTCTGTTTGCACTCTTGTGCTCCACCACTATGGCCTTGTTCACCAAGTCTTTGGAAGTTCTTGAAGTCATGTCTGACTAGAGCTAGCTGCATCTCCTCGATCAAACCGTTCATGAAAGCAGTTACTGGCGTGGCGTCAGTGGAGGCGTCATCGGTGCATAACGAGCCAAGGAGTTGAACTCATGAAGATACTCGATGTGATCTTCTTTTCTTGCTTCAAAGCAAGCTGCTTCTTCTTGATGGACATGAGCCCATCGAGAATATGGGCCTCCACGAAAGTCTGTCGAAAATCGTTCCATGAAGGAGCGTCTCCGTCGAGTTGCATGGCGGAGAAGTTGTCCCACCATGCGCTTGATGCCCTCGGTGATAGCTAGCAAAGAGCACCTTCTCAATGCCGTGCACTTTGAGCAATAGCTAGCTTCTTCTCAATGTCTACAGCCAATCCTCGGCATCCATTGGGTCTTGATTGCATAAAGGTAGGAGGGTTAGTCCGCTGAAAGTCGTGAGACCTCCTGAGCTCTGTGATTCCCACCTCCCTGCTGCTGCGGGGAGGCGGGAGAGGTGTTGCGGCGATAGCCTCGAGGATCTGGTTTGATCCATCTGGTTCCTCTCTATCTGAGCCAACACTTCCGCCATGGTAGGAGGTGGTGGAAGTGTCTCCTCGGGTGTGCGACCCCGTGATCTTTGGTGAGAAGATTCACCCAAAGCGGTGGAGCAGCGGTTCTAAGGGTGGAGAACCCTCATCACAGCTGCGCTCTCGGCGAGTGTTGGGACTGTCATCTGTAGTGACACGGAGGGTTAGGAAGATTTAAAAGTTATACATAAGCATGCATAATGATAAATATACCAAAAATACATAAGAACATAACACCAAATGGGGTACAAAGGCTTTGAGGCGGTACAAGATCAATAGAAACCATACATAGAGTTCTAGTACAATTACATTGATTAGCCCAAAGGCGAATGGTAGCCTTGAGAATAAAAGTTCTTGCAAATAACACAAAAGTTCCAACCATTACTAGGCTATTACAGAATTTTAAAGATACAAGCATCGTTGAACACATGACAGACAATGAGCTAACTACCTAACATCCTAGATATTGTTCGGTCGAAGTTCACGGAAACTCATCGAAGGTGACATCGAGGATCTGTATCATCGGGGTCCCCTAGGTTAGAGAGCATAAAAGCGACCCTCGCCATTAAGATGGCCTTCGACCACAGGAAGGCGATACTCGGTGGTGCGAGAATGGTAGGGGAGATCACATTAGCACCATCTGACACATCGGTATGAATAAGCCTCATGTCATGCATAAGTCGCGAGTGCTCTGAGCTATGATGAGGCGGCGCGCGTCTCCCATAACTCATGCGCGGTGCAACGATGCATCGAGATCCATAAGCGTGCACCGGCCTGCATGGCTGTCCGGACTTGGGGATCCTCCCGGCTGAATCTGGCGAACTGCTCACTTCTGACATGTGCTTGCATGGGGAAATGGTCATAGGGAGGCTGGGACAGCTCGATCAAATCATAGCGAAGGCGACTCATAGCCACCAAGCGACCTCTGAAGAGCCATGGCCTCGAAGTGCCGCGTGCACGAAATCGGTATGGGATGCTCCCGATAACACGCCTAGCAATGATGTCACTCTGACGGTACTCCTCCATTCACGGCCCTCGGTCTCGGCGATAGATGGAATCGTCGGTGGTAGGTGAAGTTGGCCCTCCACATCATGTCTCGTAGTAACTCGGGTATCCTCCACATTCTCAGCTTGAGTCTCCCGAATAAGGTATTGAGGATTCATCTAAAGGACAAGAAGGACAAGGTAAGTTAGTTTTGTAAACAAAACCAGAATAGGGTAAGAAATGATTCTAAGATGGATGAGGAACAAAAGATATCCCTAACTTAACTTCCCAAAGTAATTTTGATAACAAAAATATTTTGACCAAGAGACTTGCTAAACTTAACGCCTATGCTAACTCTAACCTACAGTCAGTATGGCTCTGATACCAACGCTGCGAGGACCCCCGGGTTATCTCCGTAAGACCGAGACTAAGCATGGTCTTAAAGACATAACTCTAGAGCCTCAAGTAAATGGATTCCAACTTAACTCGATCTTAGTGAAAGGCTTAACTACAAACTAGAGCCCCGGCGATCATGCGTGCTGCTTCCTTGCAAGCACTACATGATTGTCGGTTCTCCAACAAGTCGAGCACTACTCTTAGTGAGTTAAATAGGAAGCCACAGCGACATAAGGTCATGTTGGCTCCCAAGATCAGCGACCAACATGCCCCACACTCACATATAGCATTGATCACATCCATACAACAACATACATAGATAGTTCAAAAGGCATACAACGTGATAGTTAAAGTTTACATCTATTACAAGCGGCCGACCGGCCAAATTCGAATGAGAGTCTTAAGTAGCAGCGGAAGCAAGTAAATAAACCAAAAGGTCCAGCATGGTATGCCCCATAACCCATCGGCAACCGACTGGGAGTTAAATGCTAGCATTACTCATTAGCGTCGCCAAGATCGGCGCTAACAAGCTCAACAGGCTCATACACTTCCTCACCTGAAATTGTAGCAACGGGTTGAGTACAAAAGGTACTATAAGTCTTACACAAATAAAAATTAGTCATGCTAGAGGTTGTTCCAAAGGATGGCTCATATTGGCTTAGTTTTGCAAAAGAGGCATAACAATTACCACCTACACATACTAGATTTTTAAGTGCCATTTCAAAATCAGATTTGAAGTAGAAGTAAAGCATATGAATAAGTAATCAATTGAATAACAAATGAATCATACAAATACCAAAGTGGCTGTCCACTTTGATACTACAACAAGCATGAACATCCCATTCATGACAATACCAAGTTATACCACAATTTTAATTCCAAGTCTAACAATAGCGACCACAAACTCAAGCGGTGCGTCCATAACCGTGGACACGGCTATTCGAATAGATTTATACCCTGCGAGGTGTACTACTTACCCACACGACTTGATTAGCCGTAAGCCTCCGGATGCCTCCGAATATAGCATACTTCCTATGGTATGCCGGTAAGATAAACCAAGACTTAGCATTTTTCACAAGTTGATATCATTGAGTTGACTCGCCCACCGCGACGTAATCCCGTTTAAGTGTAGGCTACCCACCTACAACTAAGCAGACGCATAAGTTGTGCGGAAATGCCAACCCAATTAATAAAGTTTAAAGAGGGCTCACCCTCACAATAAGTAATTGCAATTGGCACCCTTATGGAGCATATATGTGATGGAACACATATCGCCCTCACCCACCAGTCATCAACCCAACAATACCAACCCCTTACTTAACTAAGTAGTGCCCATACACCACGTGTGATAGCACGAGTTTTGCTTGAACCGTAGGTACTCAAAGTTCGGTCCTTAACTGTCCAGACAAGCCGACCACATACCCAATCTCGTGCACAAGGCACCATCACTAACCATCACTTGTCCAGACCAAAGGTTCATTTAAAATGACAAAATTTTAACTCACAAAACGAATCTGAAGATCTGAAATAAACAGGAAGTAATAAAGATTGTATTTCCCATAATTGTCGGGTTATTCAGACAATCGATTCTAGATTCTAGACTTGCATGGCTAAGCAAACACATACCACGTAAATCACACATCTTATCTTAGCATTTCAGTACAGGAATAATTCATGGATAGCCACAATGACAAGATAATAGGATGTATCTAACTATCCATCACAAAAATAGCGACATTATCAAAAATAGCATGCAAGCAATTATCATTGCACTAACTTAATAAAGCGGGATCAAATATGATGCAAAAGAAAGTTCAAATGATGCTTGCCTTGCTGGTAACTCAGTTGCTCTTCCTCAGTAGCGTATAAGTCAATATCAATAGGCTCGGTATCTATATAAATACAATACCGAATAAACATCGAGAAAAACCCAAAAATCCAAAGTACTCAAAAATGCATGATTTTTCTACAGTAGGTAAATCATGATTTTAGATGAATTTAGGTGAAAGAATTATTCCATTTGGATTTAGCATGTGAGAGTTATAACGATTTGAATTTCAGCTTTCAAAATGCCCTCTTTGAGTAATTTAATTATGGGGTCAAAATTTGTAGAGCAGTAGAGGGTATAAGGATTGTATGGGTAAATTTAGAATATTAATACAAGACTGAATCAGTTGAGTTTGCCTCAATTGGAGTTTTCATGATTTAGTTATGAATTTCTAAAGTTATCAGCATTTCCTTTTGTAAAAATAATAGTTTTAATGGATCAATTTCCACAATAATACTCTCTGCTACAGAGAAAAGTTTGAAACCAATTTTAATATAAAGTTCAATAAAAATGAAAATTACCAGAAGTGGTTTCATCCATTTTGGAGTTAAGATGTATTTGTTATGCATTTTTAAAGTTGGTAACATTTTCTAGTATACCAATAATTTGGGTTTTGGGTTATCCTCCACCAATTACTTTCTCTGGAATAGTGATGTGTGTGAAACCAATTTTATAATAAAGTTCAGTTAATGTCAAGATTAACAGAATTAGTTTCACTGTTTTTGGAATTAAAATGAGTTAGTTTTGTATTTGTGAAGTTATACATATCTTTTAGTGTGCAAATAAACAGATTTTGAATTTTCTAATCTATTTATTACTTTTCTTACCGAGTGGCTTGCTAGCCGTGGTCCTTGACAGCGGGACCCCGGTCGGCGGTGGACTCGGTCAAAAGCGACCAAGCCGAGCTACCTGAAGCGTATTAGCTAAATCGTTTTCTTAAACTCAAAACGTATTTTCTATTTAAGCCGAGAAAATCGTTTTCCTTAAAAAAGCGTATCCCAAAACTCTACACTACCTCCTAATCACCCATGGCCCACATGTCATACTCTGCGGGTTCATTAATCGCTTTAAGCACGTTTTCCTCGACAAAGATCTTCATTAAATGACTAATCATCGTGATTATCCTTAATTAATGTGCTCTTGTGCGGTCGGTAATCCGACAACGCACGCGCTGGCTTCCATGGGAGGCTTCTTGCCTATGGTGGTCCTGCACCGCGTGATCCACGGGCATCCTTTGGGAGCACAATAGTTGCGCGCATCTCATAGAGGTGGTGGCGGCTACTACACCGCCTAAACGGCGGTGGCCGGGTTAGGCGGCGGCGTTCAATCTGGGAATGAGCAAAGCAGCAAAGTGAAGCTCATGAGCTCAATCAGCGGGTGCAGGGTCTAAGGGACTATAGAGGTTACCTAAGTGAAAAGTATTGCTCGGGAAGCGTTGGAGGCTGCGGGGAGGCGATGTCGTGGCCGGAGAAGAAGATGGCGGCGACAAGCTTCAACGATGGGAAGGCTACAAGGACAACCAGGAGAAACAATGGGTGGTCAAGGGAGCTCAAGTATGGTCCAAATAAGGTACACATGCAAGGAATCGAGTCATAGCTTACCCTCTTTGGAGTTGGAGAAGAACTAGGGCTCCTCGGCCGACAAGAAGGAAACTTCAATTTACCAACATCTGCCGGGCATTCAAGAAATTTATTGAGGAAAACACTCTAAGGTATAAAGGCACCTAGTGACACGCTTCGCGAGGATAATACTTACCAGATACAACAAGGGCTTGGTGGTGTCGCTGTCAGTGGCGCTCTAGAGTGCCGAGAAACACGTTGGTGTTCCTCGAGCTACTAGCGAAGGCAAACACCGAATCGGCTCAAATGGACACGGCAAGGATAGGAGAAGGCGAAAGACACCAAGAATGGTGCTTACCCGCGAGGTTCACCGAACAGCGTCCTCTCTCTCGCCAGCGGGAGAGAAGTGAAAATGCAGGGGCTAGGAGGCGACTTAAGCTCGGAGAAGCAGCGGAAAGGAGGCGTCAAGTGGAGAAGCGCTAGGAGTGGCTAGGATGGGCGGTGCGATCCGGCGGTGACGGAGTGGCTCAGCCGTCGTCATGCCGCGTGGCGGCTAACATCTGTGGCGTCGTGAGAGGAGAAGACAAAAGTGACAAGCGGGCGGCGTGGCAGCGACACATCATGTGGCGCGAACGAGTTTAAAGTGTGCGATCTTGGCGTTGGATTTCAGATGGTAGGCTGAGATAAGAAAAGGGTGTTTAGTTCTCCCGAAGAAATCGCACGATGGACCGTCGATCTTTAATCGGACGACTTCGAGAATCGACGAGAGGTTGAACGGCGAAGCGATTGGAGTGATCTGGGCGTCGGTCTTTGATCAACGTGTGCATGTGAGGTGCATTTAGGCGGTTGGGCTGAGCTAGATCGCTGCGTTGGGCTCGAGCACGGTGAATAGTGCACGACCGGTTTGGGTTAGGGTTTGACGAGTTTTAAATTTGATCCTCCAGTTTGACCAAGGTGCTAAAAATAGAAATAAAATCCTAAAATTGTGAAATAAATCACATAGGTTCCTGGGAGGGTCTAGTGTCTATAAAATTATAATATCACACTATTCATGTTATAATTTGTATTTTACAAATTCAAACTTAAGCTAGGTCATATAATTGTGTTTTGAATTTTAATAGGGTTGAAACCTGTCCCAAAAATTTGGGAAAAATTATATCAATTCATTATAATTACCATAGTATTTGAATAAATTATTTCCAGGAGATGTTCATGAGATTTTGTCCTTGTTTCCTTTTGGAGTTCAATTACAACACATGTTTTAATCTCTTTCCAGATTTTCCTAGTGCAATATATAATGTAAATGCTAGAAATCATGATGCATGCTAATGAGATGCATAATAATTCTCTTTATTAACTTGAGGATGTGACACATAGAGGGTGCCTTGGTGTGTGAGAGAGAGCAGGGAGGAGCCAGAGGCTTGTCGTCTTGAGGTAGTGGCTTAGCGAGCCTTGAGGGAGAGGAGTAGAAAGCTTCGGCGATGGCGTGCTGGCTAGAGGAAGAAGACAAGTGAGCTGGCCAAGAAATAAGAGGCGAGCAGGCCAAGGAATGGCGAAGGAAAAAAAAAAGAAATTTGGGTGGTTCTTTGGGCCAAGAAGAAAAAGGCCGAGGGTGGGGGCGTGGGCGAGCCAGACAAGGAGGAGGAGGAAAGCGGGCCCCAAGGGGAAAAAGCAGGCTGAGCTAAAAAGGAAGGAAGAGCGAAAGAAAAAGGCCGAAATTTGAAAAGGAGAAATTCAAACTTGAATTTGAATTTCAGGTTTCAAGAATATTTGAAACACAAACTGAGCTTAAAGAGGCTAGAAGGTTTTGAAAATAATTTGGAATTTTGAAATCTGTGAAGACGAAAACCAAAATAGTATTTACTATCTGTAGTCAAAAAGCAGGCGTTCAGATTATCGCCAACAAGAGGAGGGATAGTAGAGATAAGTTAGCAAAGAAAGTAGGGAAGAATCACCTAAATTTATTATCGCCGAGAAACAATTGATTGATTTGCCTCGGTATCCAAGCTCGGTGGAATCATCTGTTAGCATGCACCTGAAGGTCAAGTGACTAGGGAGGTAAGCTTGGTGAGATTACCAAGCCTTGATTGGGATCAGACCAACAAGGTTAGTATGACTGCATAAATGACATGAGATCGGTAGTTTGCCCAACCATCTTGTACTTGGGCCCTCGAAGAAATTCAATAACAGGAAAATATTTGGAGGTATTGGCATTTTCAAAGCTCAATGGAATCGACAGTGAAACTGTTCTTGGAGAGAAAATATTTGTAGCATGGGTAGGCTCATGGTTTGGTTCTGGTGAAAATCGGCAATATGGGTCTTCTGGGACCGTAAGACTTCAAAGCGGCCAAAATTGGCCCTAAAAGGTCAAATTTGGTTGAATTTTGCTAGAATTTGATCTTTTAAATTTAAAATCCAAAAATTCAAATTTTGACTGGGTAGGCTAAAGCTTTCGTTGCTACTAAGGATAGTCCCATGTATGTCGATTGCTGCAAAGATACATGGATTACGGCTTTGGACATGGTGAAAATGGTTGGAAGTCTTGGCGGAGAAGTGGTTTACTTGCAAGCAGGGTTTTGAACATGGCCAATGAGCCAATGGCATGTGGAAGTGTTCCTAACAAAGCTGTTCTTCCCAAAGTCGAGATATCTTAGCGAGACAAGTGTTGTTGAACAAATCATTTGATCTTGGCCGGTTAAGTAATTCGTTTCGAACTATGTGCACGAGGTTGTGCAAATTTTGCACTTCATGGCAGGATTTGCCACGAGGCTTGTTGTGCCACATATCAATGAACTCAAGCCGTGTTAGGTTCCCTATTGTAGAAGGAATGATGCTAGACAAGGCTTTCTTTGTTGAAAAGAAAAAAAAATTTAAGGCGCGCAACCTTCCAAGATCGGGTGGGATGGTGCTAGGTGAGCTCCGTCTTTGGTGAGGTTGAGGGCAGACAAGGAAGGAGAGGTTACCAAGATGAGGAGATGTTTCCTTGGAGCGGCACGTGGTGCGGCCGCGAGCGGTGACTTCGCGGCCGGCGTCTCTTGCACGCGAGCCAGACCGATGGCGAAGGAGGCGGTCGTCGTCGATTGGTGACAAACGCCGAGAGGTCGGAGCTGGGCTCTAAAATCGATGTGGGCGACATCGAGTACTATCACTACCATTGCGGGAAAAGCAGCGGCGGTAGTACTGAGGCGCCCGGCAACGAGCGGCGATAGTAGTACTAGTATGATGATGGTGGTGAAATTTGGTGGCCTTGCTTGCGAGTTTATTCGTGTGTTATCGGGAGTTCACCGGGAGGACGGAGAAAGCTAATTGGCTACCATATATGGGAGTTCTCGTTAGCAAATTTAGCCCTCTCTCCGAATTGCAGCAAAAAATGGCACCGCCAAGTCCCGGGGAGGCGGTGGGAGGTGGTGGCACAAGCGAGGGCACACAGTGGCGAGCTAGGCGGCGCCAATGGTGGCTCAAGGCACACGGTCCTTGAGGCGGCATGAACACAGGCACGGGGAGCACGCCGGGTCGCTTGGGGAGGCCGGAGGGGGTCTGAGGCGGTGCGGTGTTCGGGAAGAAGGGGCAACCAACAGTGGCGGCCGGCTACCGTGCACGCAACGGCCGAACCAAGATGGGGAAGAGAGAGAGGGGGTCGGGAACATGATATGACGCAAGAGAATAAGCAACGAGATCACCGGAGATGGAGATCGGGGTGAGGGAGGTGCGAACTCGAGGAAGAAGGTGGCGACCGGCCTCTGGCGAGGTTTGGGCCAACCGAGCGTGGCTCGGTGCGATCGTGAGCGGCGCTCATTGTATGATGCCCCAATCGCCGATTCGGCGCTCCGTGCCCCCAGAGTAGAGTACGGACAAGGGCTCCGTGCCCCCGGCGCGGACAAGGCGACGTGTTGCTCGCTAGCTGCTCCGTGATGCCATTTTGCCTTTGATTTGGAGAGGTGACTAAATTTGCTAATAAAAGCATTACCAGTGCTATATTAGCAAAAAAAAACTCATATATAAATGGGTTTTATACGCCTGGATTTTGAGATGGCGCATAGTAATTGTTGTTCTGATTATTGTTCTTCACCGTAATTCAATTTACCAAACTAATTTCAAAACTTCCTTTCTTTTCTCTCTGGTGTGTGTTTCAAATGTAATGTCCGTAACATTTGGAATTCAAATTCAGTTAGAGTTCCCCTCTCTTTCAAATCCTCGGGCCATTTTGAGTTGGGCCTCCCTTCTCTTTTGGGCTCAGCCCATCTTCTCTCTGGGCCAAGCCCATCTCTTCCAGCCCACCCGGCCTATTTCTCCTACGGCCCAACCCCTACCTCGGCCCGACCTTCCCCCCAGGCCTTCGGCCTTTTCTTCTTGGCCTGCCCGGTCATCTTCTTCTTGTCTCTCCCCCCCCCCGGGGGTCAAACGCCGGGCGCTGCTTCCTCGCTCTCCCGTGGGCGACGCCGCCGTCCTCGTGCCAGCATGGTCACACAAAGCCGTCACCGCCGTCCTCTCTCGATCGAGATGTCTTGCCATGCGTGTAAACTATAGCTCCACCGTCGCCGCCTCGCCGCCCTGGAGATCCCGTGTCGCGCGCCGCAGCCCCGAAGACCCGCTCCCTCACCCAGTCTTGTCACCGCTCCATGCACGTCATCACCGTCCGCCCCTCCCAGCCAGGCGCCGCCTTGCAGCGCGCTTCGCCATCGCTGTGTGATCGCCCAGACCCCCTCGCTTTGTCTTTTGACGCGCCTCTCGCCATGTCCTCTCTGCCTGCGCGCCGCGCCCACTACGCCCGCGCGGCCACCAGCTCCCCAATGGCTCTCTCCACCCTTGACCCCTATAAAGCTTCCCCCTTGTGCCCTTGCTCACCTTCACGCCGCCCCCGAGCTCCCGGGTAAGCCTGGCGAGCACCGCCAGAGCTTCCATTGGCCAGTCACGCGCCTCCGGGTCCCTCGCCGCCGTGAGCCTCGCCAAGGAACCCGTCACCCGTGCCCGTGTGAGATTCCACCCTCCTCCTTGCTCCCTCCCCGCCATCCACGGCGCCCCTTCTTCTTCGCCCGACGCCATTGCCGGACCAACTCGATCTTCCCAGAGCGCCCGACCACCGTCCGGCTTCCTCTCGCTGCGCGCAGCCATGCGCGTGCCACCTCCTCTCTGCGTCGCCCGCTTCATCGGCGCCGCCTAAGCTATGGAGCCGCCGCCTCCTTGCTCATGTTGCTTCCAGCCCTCTCTGGAGCAGCGCCACCTCCCTGAATCCACCGCCAGGAGGCTCCGCCCGCTGCTGGCCTCCCCTTGCCCTCAACCACCAGCGCCGCCACCGCCCAATGCCGCCGCCGAGCCCGCCTCTGCTCCCCATTCGTTTCTCTGTGAAACCGAGTGGGTGGGGATAAATGGCCATGGCCCACCTGTCATTTGGCTTAATCCACCCTTCCTCTCTCTTAGTGTGTTCCCCTCTTTTCTGTGCAGTGAACCGGCGCCCCTTGTGTGCATGGACCTGGTTCAAGCACTGTGCCGTGGACCATTCCCTTTCTCTCTCTCTTTTAATTCCCGTTCAATCCTCGGAAGTTCCGTTCTCCTCCGTTTTAGCTCTAAAAATTATGAAATAAATTTCTAAAAATTTGTTAATTCAAGATCTTGCTAATGGCATAGGTCTTGTTCAATTTGGAGTTCATTTGTTATCTCTTGTATTTATTTGCTCTCTTTGCTTGTTTGTGTCTTTTTCCGGTACGATCACCCGATTAGGATTCGCAGACGCGGAGGATCTCCACTTCGATCAAGCACAAGATTATCAAAGATTCTCTTACCTTTAATCCAAGGCGAGTCAATACTTTGATCATGTTGAGCCTACATTTTATGCAAATTATATTCATTTAAATTAGCAAAAATTGCATGCTTTAATTCTTTATCAAATGTATGTTAAAGCTTAAGGTAGTTAAACACCCACTTGATGATTAATTTAATATGCCATCCTTGACAATTTGAATCCATTAATCCTTGTCACCCTAGTAACTATATGGTAATACTAGTTATAGGTTGTACTTAAGCGACATGCTAGTCTTGCTTAAGTACCGGGGCATTAAATGTCCTAATCATCATTCTTCAAACATAAAAAAATGATTTGGGCAGTCATTGGTGGTCCATTGACTAAAAGGAATGGTTTAAATTGGTTTTACTCCTCAAAAACCCTAATTGCTAGTTCTATCTGGGCGGATGGTGAGGCGGTGGGTGCTTGGGGAGCACGAGGATGGTTGGTTTGTGGAATGAACCGCCCAGATAACCCTAAGGACTTAATCTTGTCATGACCTCCCGTGTTAAACAAGTACAACCACAAGTGCGCAAAGTGCAACTTGGCTTAGTAAAATTATTAAACCTGGATGTGTCTCACACGGTGGAGAAAGGGAAAAATCATAGCGTCATTTGTACATCGGCTTGAATGGGTGAGGTTGCCAACGTTGTGGGTATTCCAAATCTACACCCAACGCGTGTACAACGATCCCACTTTAGCGTATGGGCAACCCCATATGGGTGAGATAACGAGAAAGGGCAAGGTAGTTTGAAAGGTTCTTTGTGGCGGTGGCCCAACTACATGACTACGGAATCATGTGGGGTATGGTATGACTATCTCTTGTGGGTAAAGTGTGCAACCTCTGCGAGTCTAAAGCTGTTTAAAGCAACGTGTCTATGGTCAAAGGCGGACATGGGGATCATAACTTGAGTTAGTTCTATTTCAATACTTTGTGGGTGGTATGAAAATGGTGGAAGGGATCACCTAGCCATGTGTTGGATTTTCCACGAGACTTGAGCTCGGTGGGTGTGGTCATTGGAGGTAGCTCCAATTAAAAAGATGCATGTGTAGAGTTCCGACGGATGGGACCTCTACTGTTATTAATTATTGCACATTACTCTCTTTATTAAAATACAATTTGTTAAAATGCTAAGTGATAGGACTTTGTAAGTATGATATTTGAAAAGCTTGCTTTAGCAAATAAAAGAACCCGAGCCGTCCTTGTTAAGCCTTGCATGTATATAATTGCATTGTGTGTTGGCTCGCGAGCACGGTAGTTGTGCTCATTCTCGCTCTTCCCAAACCCTTCAGATAATGAAGACGAAGGAGACTACACTTTCTACGAAAGCCCAGGAGATGATGGACAAGGCTATGATGAGGAGTAGTATAGTTCTGTAGTTTAGGTCTCGCCCGGTCTAAGTAGACTCGTTGGTACTCGTGTACAACCGATATTATCGACTCTTGGTTAATATCTGTCAGTACCTGAGTCACCGATCGCTTATGCATGTGAGATGAGCCCTACCTCACCTTTTGCTTCCTCTGTAGACTTCATTATCTTCATGTAATGTAATCAAGTTGGCCTTACGTGGCCCCTTTTGTAAAACTTGACCCGATGAGGTCTATGTTACTTTGTGTTGTAATATATTTGTGCTAGATCACGCTTTGTATGAATGATTCACAATGTGTCTTTGTGAAGTGCTAGCTCTTGATCCGAGGAATATACGATGATTTCATAGAGGACTTGGATTCTCGGAATCCGGGTCCGGCGAGTTTTAATGTTATTTGGTGAATAGCTAGTCCTTGGAGCCTAAAGGGAAAAGAAGGCGAGAATGGGATGACCTTGGCTTGGCGAATTCGTGCAAATCATGATGGCTCCTTCGGGTAGTGGATGTGCTGAGTGTGCTAATTAAATATTGGGAGCAACTAGCGCTCGGACGTATGGTCCGAGCGCTAGCGCCGTACGCCCTGAGCACAATTATAGGGATGCAGGGACGCTTGCTCCCCTGCAAGGCGCACTCCCAGAGTCCCTCCTCCACCCTGCGGCGGTTGGAGGCCAAGTTGGTCGGGCGCAGTGCAGGAGCCGAGACGAGGGGGCGCGGGGGTGCGGGGAGAGATACATCACCGTGAAAACATCATCTCAAAAAACATCAGAAATGCAACACAGAGGAATGCACGGTGCAACACTTTTTCTCACTTGGTGCAACATATCAAACAATGACATGCAACAGCATCTCAGAATCTCTGAATTCTTATAAAAAATATAAAAAAAAATCTCAGAATCATATGCAACAATCATATGTAACATTATCAACCATCCGAAGGACACCAACATATCAAAAAAAATGCAACATCTCATAATTCGTATACAACATTTTCCCTCCTCGTGTGCAACATTTTTTTGCACGGTTGCAACAATTTTTTACCAAGGCCGTAACATATCAGAGGGGGGCGTGGTGATGTGGGCAGTCACAATGGTGGTGAGGAGGGCCAGTGGTCGGCGAGGTAAGGGTGGTCCTGGGCGAGATGCGGAGGGAGTCGAATGAGGTGGATGAGAAGAGCGAGCAGAGCGATGGGGATAAGAAGCGAGTGGATGACAGGAGCGAGTGGATCGGAGCGAGTGTATATGTTGGGAAAGAACCGAAGCTTCGCGTCCGCAGCTGTGTAGGGGCGTTGGTGTTCGTTCGATTGAGACAAATGGATGGTGGATACAAGCGTACGGCAGGAGCCTAGTATCGGACGTCCTCAGCTAATCATTTCCCTTATATATTTGTAGTGCTGAAATGATTTGGCGTTTAATTTGCTCCGTAACCAAATTTTGCTACCGTATAGTTTGAGGTTGGGTTTCTATATGTTTTTTTAAGGAAATACACTGATTTGTATTAGAAGGAAACACAATACAAAGTCCTTGATATTACAGTGAAGTCCAGGACAAGAAAGAAAATTACACCAAGTCCAAGTGGACTAAAACACAAATTACACACCTTCATCGTCTCACAAGAACAAGAAATGCCAGAGTTGGAGCATGTGGTCGACGCTGACTAGGTGGATAAGACGTCGCCGGAGATGGTGAAGACGGTCGTCGATGACCTTCTGGATATTCTACTGGACGGGAGGTGTAGCTTGAACTGAGACCGCTGATCTACCGTCCACAACAAAAGCTGGCTGAAGAGCATTCGCTGCTGAGTGCCACCACATCGGGTCATGCCCATGATAGAGGGATTCTTGAAGTCTCCGGATCAAAGTATTTGGGGGGAAATCTATCTGAAGGATCGTGGTAGGCAAATAGGTTGGGGAGGGGTGAATCGTAGCCACAAAATCTTTGTCTCAAAGTGTTCCAAAGTTCTTTCACTCTAATAGCCATAAAGAGTTATGAAGATCAAAACCTAAACACACACAACATAAATTATACTTAAGAAGACCAAACTAGTCTATCTACCTTGATGGAAGATCTCTCGAAGGGTCAATGGAACGTCTTGTAGGAATACGGGTAGGCTACGATAGCAACAATTCAAAAATTTCTACTACGTAAACCAAGAAGCCAAGTAAGAAGATGATCCGCGGATCGTTACCACTAGGCAGCGAGCGGCGAAAGAAGAGTTGGAGCGGCTGGTCCAGCGTGAGAGTCTTGTCGATGTAGTGGTCGTAGTCGATCGTCCAACGTCGAGCACGTCGATGTAGTAGTCGTAGTTGATCGTCCGGCATCCTCGCAAGTCGATTGTCTCCTCCAGCACCTCTACAGTTCTTTATGAAGATCGCGGATTGTCCTCAAGCGCAACAGCAATCGCAGTAGCGTCTCTATGGTATGCACACGTCCAGGGAAGGAACAATTGTACGCTAGTGTGCTAGCACCAAGTCGCACGGTAAGGCTCTTAGGAAGATGGCGGCTAGGGTTTCGGTAGAGGAACTCACGTCAACTCGTCTGCCGCCCAACAACCTCATGCATCTTCTTATATAGTGCCCATGACGGATCCTATCCAAACACGCTTTACGAATCGTATTCGCACTAGTTTGTTCTAACCCGTTAAGTGTGTGACCCTGTAGGTTCATGCGTAATCAGTTGTGACTCGGAAACCCTTTCCGACCACGAGTCGTAGAAGTTCCTAGCAGGACATAACGATTCCCGAATACACACAAATTATATCGGACAAACCTTAATGCAATATGATCTACGACCAGGTCCTCATCACTTACGACCAGATCCTATCTCTATATGACTAGTTCGTATGTGGTCACAACCAGTTCGTAACTCCTTACGACCAGGTTACGACCACTCTGTGATTACGTTTGACCAGTCTACGACCAACTCGTATCTCCATACGATCAGTCTGTAATTGATCGAACTAAACGACCTTCTCGTCTATTCTCCATTTGCCTCACGATATCTAGTTTGAACTCCAGGTGAGATATTGTGTCATCCATGGACTGTTCAATACTTTCTTGATCGAGTGTCGAATAACTTCATGTGGTCGAAACTTCGATCACTAGTGGCATAGCCATGCACTTTCTTTATTCGACCACAACAAAGGGCCTAGAGACATCTCTCTTGTTATGTTAGGAGAGGCAAATCCCATATCCGACCAGTCACATTCCTCTGCATGTTTCATAACATACTCGAAAGCTACCTTTATAACTACCCAGTTACGAGTAGCGTTTCACAACCCCTAAGAGTGCTATTACACATGTAGGAAACCATGCTGGTCTCAGGTCTAAGGATTATACATCATTATTGCTTGAGACCAACTAACGACACATAGAATCATAACAATCTCAATAGTGTCTCAAGGTGGGTTTTATCCAACACCATATTCTCTAGCATGTGTCCATATTATTGATTCGATATCCCTATATCCATGACCGGTGAAACATGGTCATCAACCAATAAATGTGCTGGTCGATAGAGTCACTAGTGTTCTGACCAGTGACATTCGACCAGGGATACATTTAGAACGACATCATCATAAGTTAAAAGAGCTTCACCAACAAGTCACACACTCATTAATCTTCAAAATTGATGATTCATTCAAGGAAAAAGATAACATATTATCAAATATTGTGAACATAACGAAAAATAATCATCTCTATGATTGCCTCTAGGGCATATTTCCAACAGTCTCTCGCTTGCACTAGAGTCAATCATTCAAGTATCTAATACTAATAGCTCTTGTGTGCGCCTCATGCTTTGGCTGTGTGAGAGGCTTTGTCAACGGATCAGTAACATTTAAATCCGTATGAACTTTGCATATCTTAACATATCCTCTATCCACCAATTCGTGAATGAGATGATAACGCCTGAGTATGTGCTTGGACTTCTGATGGGATCTAGGCTCTTTAGCCTGTGCAATGGCCCCATTGTTGTCACAATAGAGATCCATTGGGCCCGAGGCACTCGGAACCACACCCAACTCAGCAATGAAATTCCTTATCCAAACACCTTCCTTCGCAGCGACTTGAAGCCGCAATGTACTCGGCATCCGTCGTAGAATCAACAACTGTCTCTTGCTTGGAACTTTTCCAGCTCACTGCTCCTCCATTCAAAATGAATACAAAACCAGATTGTGAATGATAATCATCTTTATCGGTTTGGAAGCTTTGCATCGGTGTAACCATTTACAACGAGCTCTTCGTCACCGCCATAAACTAGGAACACATCCTTAGTCCTTCTCAAGTACTTAAGAATGTTTTTCACAGCTGTCTAGTGACCTTCACCGAGATCAGCTTGGTATTTACTCGTAACACTTAGAGCATATCATACATCTGGTCGAGTAGATATCATGGCATACATGATAGATCCAATAGTTGAAGCATATGGAATACCATTCATGCAGTCTTGCTCATTAGTTGTCGAAGGACACTGACTCTTGCTAAGACTTATGACATGTGACATAGGCAAGAACCCTTTCTTGGCGCCCTGCATGTTGAACCGAATCAACACCTTGTCAATATAAGTACTTTGCCTTAATCCAATTAGCCTTCTCGATCTATCTCTATAGATCTTTATCCCTAAGATATATGCTATCTCTCCTAGGTCTTTCATAGAAAAACTATTTTTCAATGATGCCTTAATGGATTCCAGCATAGGAATGTCATTCCCAATCAATAATATGTCATCCACATATAAGATTAGAATAACAAGCGCGCTCCCACTAACCTTCATGTAAACACAAGGTTCTTCTTTGTTCTTGACGAAACCAAACTTTTTGATCTCCTCATCAAAACGTATATTCCAACTCCGAGATGCTTGCTTCAATCCATAAATGGACTTCTAAAGTTTGCATACTTTACTAGCATTCTTTGGATCGACAAAATCTTTATGTTGTGTCATGTACACATCCTCACTTAGGTTTCCATTAAGGAAAGCCGTTTTGACATCAAAATATGCAGCAATAACTAGAATAATCTGTACAGATTTAAGCATCGCTATCGGTAAGAAAGTCTCATTATAGTCAACCCCTTGAACTTGTCAAAACCCTTTTGCGACTAGTCGAGCTTTATGAATGTGAACATTTCCATCCATATCAATCTTTTTCTTATAGATCCATTTACACTCAATGGTTTTAACACCATCAAGTGGATTGACGGAGTTCCAAACCCGATTATGCATCATGGAGTCTATCTCGGATTTCATGGCTCCAAGCCATTTCTCAGAGTCTGGGTCCATCATCGCTTCCTCATAAGTGTTAGGCTCATCATTATTCAATAATAATACATCATTCCCGTACCTTATAGGCAATTGACATGTCCTTTTAGATCTCGTGGGGTGATGCCTCATCTCTGAGTTCAACGACATTTTGTTAAGTCTTGTAGAGGTTCGATTGGAGTTGAAACACTTTCAGATGTTTCCCGAATTTCTTCGAGTTACACATTTCTCCCACTAACTCCTTTGGAAAGAAACTCTTTCTCCAAAAAGACACCATTTTCGGGCAACAAACACTTTGCCCTCTTTTTGGTTGTAGAAATAATATCCTTTGGTTTCCCTAGGATATCCTATAAAGAACCATTTATCTGACTTGGGTGTCAGTTTATCAGACATCAAGCGTTTAACATAGACATCACATCCCCAAATCTTTAGAAAAGACAAGCTAGGACTCTTCCCAGTCCATATCTCATATGGTGTCTTATCTACTGATTTAGATGGTACCCTATTTAAAGTGAAAGCGGCAGTTTCTAAAGCGTAACCCAAAAAATACAATGGCAGATCCGATTGGCTCATCATCGATCGAACCATGTCCAACAAGGTCCAATTACGCCGCTCGGACACCCCATTCTATTGTGGACTGCCCGGTTGTGTAAGCTGTGGAACAATTCCACATTGCTTCAAATGATCACCAAATTCATGGCTCAAAAATTCACCTCCACGATCAGATCGTAAAGATTTGATTATCTTGCCAAGTTGATTCTGTACTTCAGTCTAGAACTCCTTGAATTTTTCAAATGATTCTGACTTGTGCCTCATTAAATAGATATATCCATATCTACTATAGTCATCGGTGAAGGTAATGAAGTACTGAAAACCACCTCTAGCTGTCGTGCTCATTGCTCCACACACATCAGTATGTATGAGTGCCAACAAGTCGGACGCTCTCTCATTCTGACCAGTGAAACGTGTCTTGGTCATCTTTTCGAGTAGGCAAGATTCGCACGTTTCAAATGATTCCAAATCAAATGAGTTTAGAATTCCGTCATCATGTATGTGACCCAAACGATAATGCCAAAGGAAAGTGGAATTCAAATCATTAGGCCGAAGCCTCTTTGTATTAATATTATAGATGGATGCATCATCAAGATTCAAAATATACAACCCATTCAAAACAGGAGCATAGCCATAAAACATTTTATTCAAAAATATTGAACAACCATTGTTCTCAATAGTGAATTTATAACCCCTGCCATCAAACATGAGGCAGAGATGATGTTTCTACTTATGGCTGGAACGTAATAACAATTATTTAATTCATAATAGATCCTGAGGGAAAAAGTAATGGCAAAGTTCCGACGGCTAATGTAGCAACCCTTGCTTTATTCCCGACGCGAAGATCCATCTCGCCCCTTGCTATTCTCCTACTCCTTGTTAGACTCTGCATTGAATTGCAAATATGAGCAACCGATCCGGTATCAAATACCCAAGAGTTAACAGAAGAGTCAGCAAGAAAAACATCTATAACATTAATACCTGAAGTAGAAGTTTTAGTTCCACCATTCTTTTTTAGATCAGCCAGGTATTTCTTGCGGTTCCTCTTCCAATGGCCCTGCTCCTTGCGATAAAGCATTCATTCTCTTGAGTCGAGTCGGACTTAGTCTTGGGCTTAGGCTTGTTAGTTTGGATCCCATCCGAAACTTTAGTCTTGCCCTTACCTTTGACCCAAGTCTTAGCCTTCTTCCTGAAGCTTGTACCTTTGACCCCTAAGAGTGCTATTAAACATGTAGGAAACCATGTTGGTCTCGAGTCTAAGGGTTATACATCATCATTGCTTGAGACCAACTAACGACACATAGAATCATAACAATCTTAATAATGTCTCAAGGTGGGTCTTATCCAACACCATGTTCTCTAATATGTGTCCATATTATTGATTCGATATCCCTATATCCATGACCGATGAAACATGGTCGTCAACCAATAAATGTGTTGGTCGATAGAGTCACTAGTGTTCCGACCAGTGACATTCGACCAGGGATACATTTAGAACGACATCATCATAAGTTAAAAGAGCTTCATCAACAAGTCACATACTCGTTAATCTTCAAAACTGATGATTTATTCAAGGAACAAGATAATATATTATCAAATATTGTGAACATAACGAAAAATAATCATCTCTATGATTGCCTCTAGGTCATATTTCCAACACGTCTCACACAAGATTTCAAGTAGACAAACTACCTTGATGGATGGCCTCTCGAATGGTTGATGGAAGTAAAACACGAAGACATAGATCAAGACCTCAGAAACCTAGAGCAACAGACGATTTATCAAGAACAATCCCAAATTTAGACCTTTATGTAATTCATTGTTTCAACCCCAAAAACCGAGCAACCTAAATGGATGGTATTTGAACTCCAAGAGCCTAATACATCTGTTACACGTCCTTGGCACCAAACAAGATCAAGAAGGGAGAAAACACAAGGCAATCAAACACAAGACAAAGAAAAAGCACAAAGAACACAAGAACAAGCACTTGAACGAAATTCACTTCTCTATTTCCACTAAAAGAAGAATGATTATAACCACTCCTACCAGAGGACAAGATCTCACTTAAGAGCACACACAACTCATAATTTTTCTCATGTTCTCGCTCATCCTCTCAAGAATGATTATAACCACTCCTACCGGAGGACAAGAGCTCACTCAAGAGCACGGTGGGAGAGACACCAAGTGAATGAGCCCTTGTGCCATCTGTGTCACGCCAAATCACCCGCATCAAGAACGCGGCGCGCTGTCACCCGTCTCGCTCACCGCTCGGGCCTTTTTCTCCTTGCATCACAACTTGCGAGCACACTACGCCAGGTAGGAGCGCCCCAAGAACTGAACACCAAAAAACCTAAAATGA
This sequence comes from Phyllostachys edulis, assembly GCA_036346405.1. Lineage (NCBI taxonomy): Eukaryota > Viridiplantae > Streptophyta > Magnoliopsida > Poales > Poaceae > Phyllostachys > Phyllostachys edulis. Next base: position 156,855 of record JAYEVD010000781.1, on the reverse strand, counting down.
CGATAGGGTCGACTCCGAGCAGAAGAGCTGACCCGCTGAGACCGGTCTAAGCCCTAGGCTCATTTAGTCCTCCCTGCTTTCCATCATCACCACCACCGCTGTTCAGGTGATGCACACACACCACCTGGATTTGAGCTTCCACAGGTGGAAGAAGTGGAGGAGGAGAGGAAGGGTTGAGACGGGGAGAGGATGGAAGTTCTAGAGGACGGAGGGAAGCCGGGGGAGAGGCGACAAAGTCGACGGAGGTTTTTTTTGTGTGTGCACCAACGATGGCGGCGGCAACAGAGAGGAGAAGGGGAGATATGACGATGGGGTGGGGCGAGGCGACCAGCAGCGCCTGTGATGGTGGGATGAGGGCGATAGCTAGAGCAGCAGAGGCAAGCGCGAGGTGTCACCTGTCGCTGGCTGTGGGGTAGAGGAAGGGACGGAGGCAGGCGAGTGTGGTGTGTGGGCGGGGGACAGGATGAATCTGGAGAGGAAAGAAGAGAGTAGAGGGGAATTCAAGGGGAGTACTGAGAGGGGTGGGGAGTGGAGGTCATGTGGTGACGCGTAGGGAGTGGTGGTGCGGCACATGAGAAACGACGGTGGCGGCGGTGGAAGGAGGCCGGTGGCGATGATGCTCGATTGGGAGGGGGAGAGAGAAAGGGACGAATATGAGGCATTGAGTAGGAAGGAGGAAGGAGAAGAATTGTGGATGAGATCGTGGGAGCAGTTGCTATGAGTTGTCGAGGGATTTTTTTTCATGAGAGAGATGGCCCTACCTGTCATCGTAAAAGGTAGAAAGGATTCGTGCAAAGCAAAGCAACGTGGGTGGGAGGATGGATGACCACCAACTCTAATTTTTAAGAAGTAGAGATAACTTAACTTGACCCCTAAGAAACAATTTCTAAATTCTGGAAACAAACTAACCAAATCAATCTAATCCCTAACAAGGGAAACTAATCGCGGGTGAACACTGCACTCTGGCTACAGTCCCACGTTACAAAATCTCCTAATTTATCTTTTATCTTTCATAAAATCCTGACTTGATGGGAAAGGAAACGAACTCTTGGTACTTTAGGATCCGACCGGTGCATGTGTTGTTGCCCTAGGCCCACGCTACTGTTGATATGGAATTCCCCACATGACACCTTTTGCCAGACAATTCAATTGTTATTCTATTGAGTTAAATGCGCTATGTTTTCCCCTAGAAGGGCTTGCATACATTGAGAATATATTTCGAGAAGTTGAAAATTGGTGTGTATCTTTCCAGCGGCATGCGCATTTTAAATGTTGTCTATCAGATATGGCCACTCACACAATCCTGGATATTTAGTTTTATAGTAATTAAAAAAATGCTTGGCCTTTTTGTTGGGACCTATGAGCTACTTATGTTTCAAACAAATTTGGTGATCGATAGAACTAATATGTGAAACTTCAAATGTAACAATATTTAAGCAATGATATTCAATATTATGTTTTTTTCCAGCGACATGGATCCCACAACATAAACTATCTATCACCAATATATACAAGTGAGGAAATGTTGCAGATATTATATCTTTTTTATTCCTATATATTGAAGGGCATGAGCTAAGTTCAAAATTTCACAACAAGTTTTTGAGGGAGTTCCAAATTTGGGTGATAATATGCTGTAGATATATATTTGATGCAATATACATGGGCAAAACGTGCATTGCACGTGTACGATTACTAGTTGTAGGAAAAAAAAAGGGACCAAATCTTACCTATTACTAAGTGCGAAGGAAATGGCGCTCAGAGAATGATTCCGTACGTTTAGTCCACCGCTCCATTGCTGCCGCGCGTCGTGAGGCTCACGCGTTTTGTAACAGCCCCAGTTTTAATAAACATTAATAAGATGCTTTTCATAGTGTCACTGTTCATTTTTGCAAATTGGGCATTGTGTTACAATCTAAAACCTCCATTTTCTATCCCAAAATCTCAAAACTTGTTTAAAGCTTCAAAAGAAAAATACCAGTCAAAGTTGATATTAAGATCGGGAAGTATTTTTATTAAAAACCAGATGAATTATCTTGGCCAAAAATAATTTTTGTGAATTTTTAGAAATTATTTTGGGCTTGATAAAAATATTTGTCTTTAAATCAACCTATTCAGATTAATTGAATTATTTATGTATTTTACAAAAGTGAAACAGTGGTTTTTAAATTTTATTCGGGACATATATTATTCCAGTAGCATCTTTGCAAAATTTTATAATTTTACAAATTTATTTGCTATTTCTAAAGTCCCGGTCAAACTTTTGAAGATTTGAGTTTGTTTGGTCAACTCTCCGGCCTAACTCGGTCCTTGGCAATCAGAGCTTGTTGAGTTGTTCAGTTGAGTCCAAATCGTCGCTTTTGAGCACATTCTTGCGTGTGCCCCATCTCCCAGCAATCGCGAGCCGTCGATCTCCTCGTGAACGGGCGAGATTTGCGGAGCCTTGCGAGTCCTTCATGCGCGCGATGTAATATCACCATTGGATTTCTATCCTATCGCATCCAGCCGTGAATTCAAAAACCCTAACACACCTCTAAATCTCAGCCATTAGATCTTCTTGAGTGGACCAGATCCCGCGACCACTCGGTCCAGTCACGAACTTCATTCAATCTCCACCGTCGGATCTTCATCCAACGGCGTCGCATTTAAGTGCAGTCATCATAATGCACTTCAAAATCGTGAGCCGTCAGATCCTCAACGAGTGGACCCAATCTTGTGGGCTATTCGGACCGACCGAACTCACCACTCGATCTCCACCGTTGGATTTTGATCGAACAGACAACATTGATGGGCCATGTGGACCATCCTATCCTCTCTTCAATCTCAACCGTTGATCTCTGATCCAACCGTGCCTTCCTTTTTAATTCCAAATTCAAGGGCGCGCAATTAATGGTAACCGTTGGATTTGAATCCTACGGCACTCCTTCCATTCACGTGCGCTTAGGGCCGGATCCTCATATGACCGTCGGATTAAGATCGTGCGGCCCATATTGAAAGATACCGGTTAGTTTTTCTAACACCTATCTCCATCTCGGCCACTCATTTCTAATCGAACGGCTGTCATTCCTTGGGGTTAGCGATGTGGTGCGCGTTGCTGTGGCTGACATTGGGACCCGCTCGTCAATGAGGTCTCTCTCTTCCTCCTCTCGCCTGTGCATCACCGCTGACGTTGCTGCCGGTGTGTGGTGGCGTTACACGATGAATATGCGAATATTCCTTTGATATTTAGCATCAATTGCCACCGCATCAACTCTGGAGACTTCTCGGTTGCTCCGGAGGTTCAAACCCTATAAAAACCCCAGCCTTGTGCTCTCTGCCATTGTTGACCGAGTGAAGCTTTCTTCACCTCCTCTTCCTTCCCAGTGAAGATTTTCTTGCTCTCACTTCTTGTTCATCCATTCCGTTGCTTAAGTCACCTTGTAATATGAGTTTAGCATCAATTGTAGGTTGAGCCGTGATCTTGCTCTCTATGTCCAGAGCCGGTTGGAAGCACCACCGTGGTAATTTCTTGCCCCGGTAAGGTGTTCTTCACTCTTTCTTGTCAAGAACGTGTATCATGATCCAAATAGCTTAAGCCCTCCATTATTTTTGTTCTTGGTCAAACAGGTGAAGTGAAGCTTGCATCTTTCTTATTTCGGCCAAAACTTGACTTCATCTTCTCCAACTCCAGCAGGTGAGCTATTACCTTATCTCTTTCCATCTTGAGCTTCCTAGAGATCTTAGTAGCTCACCTGAATCACTCACTTGTGAATTCTTTGCTCAAATCTTGTTGTTACCAAAATGTTCCTTTTCTTACTTTTCGGTCTTTCATATCACCAGTGAACTCTAGAGCTTCTTCGGCCATCTTTCCAGCTTATATAGGTCTTTAGTAAACCCTAGTATCATAAGCAGCAACCCCTTTTACTAACAATGCTCTCAATCGGCTAAATGGTCAACTTCCTTCTTCTACTATTTTGTCGGATGAACCGACAGGAACTGTGGACTTGTCATTTCCTGTTAATCTTGTCGATTAGCGTTAGCAAGGGTTAAAGTGGGTTGCATCTCTATTAAGATTGGTCTGTAGCTTAAGCAAAGGTAGCTTCTGTTTAATATCCCTCTAAATCGATTTGAGTTTGAAATCTATTTCTCTGTGCTGCTGTCGAGCAAACCGACAAGAAGCTGTAGCTCCCTCTTTTCTATTGATCCTTGAAAGTTAATGTTAGCAAGGGTTGGTCTAGGGTATTATCTATTCTAAAGATCAGCTGTAGCTCCAAGTTAGATTTTTTTGCTTAGTATGTTTTTCCTTTAGCAAAAAGGAATCAATTTGTGACTTTGCTGATTTTGTCGGTCAAACCGACAAAAACTGAAGTCTTGCTCCTTTCTGTTAAGCTTGCTGAACAGGGTTAGCAAGGTTCATTTTGGGCTGCTATTCTTGCTGAAAGAATAATTGGATCTTTAGCAAGGATCTTTTACTTAAAGTGCTTCGCAACTTGACAATCGAGCGACCGGTTGATCCTCCGTCTTGTTGTCAGTTGAACCAACAAGGGTGGTAGCAAAAATCTTTCTGTTGATCCTTGAAGACTTATGCTATCAGGGGTTGAATTAGGGTATTATCTTTTCTGAGGAATACATTTAGCTCCAACAAGAATCTTTGGTTTAGAATATTTTGAAATCAACCATAAGTCTTCAATTCTTGTTTTGCTGTTTTGTTGCCAATCATCCGACAACATGCACAGCAAGCTTTTGATCTCTAATTTTTGTCACCTAGTGCTAATAAATGATAGGTTAAGTTACTACCCTAATTAAAGATATTCTCAGCTTAAGCAAAGAATTTTATTTATGTATGTATAGCTCAGTGCACCATTCTTTTGTAATCTATTCCCTTTTCAGTTTTCAAAACTTGAAATTATAGATCCAGATTAAACTTCAAAAATTTGATAATTAGTATTACCTAATGTTAAGTGATAAGCCAAACTTTTAGTTTTACTTATTTAGCTATAACTTAACCAAAAACATTATTTTCATAAAGCAGCCAGCTATGCTTCTGTAATCTGTCCTATTTTCAGTTTTCTAAAAATCTAAAACTGCAGCTCTAAGTTGAACCTTAAATCTTGTCAAATTGTAACAATAAATGTTAAGTTAGTCTTTTAGTTTTATTCACCTAACTGAAACTCAAATAAAAATATTATTTTACTCATCATATAATGTTGCAGCAACTTTTCTTTTGTAATCAACTCTATTTCTCAGTTTCAAAATCTGAGACTGAAGTTTTAGATTAAAACTCAATTCTTGGCAAGTAGTATCAACAGAGGTTAAAAATAACATATTATCCTTACTTGGGTTAGATATAACTTAAGCAAAAGTATTATGCTTATAAATCAACAAATTCTTCTAACTTGTCTGTTTGATTTCAAAATCTGAAACTACGACTTTTATTAAATCCTAATTTTGATAATTAATATCAGCAGATATTAAATATGGGGTATTGTCCTTGATTAAGTTATATATAGTTTAATCATGTTGTTAATTATGCATTGAGACATTGATCATGCAATCCTTTTCAATATTTTTGTTCTCTGCCAATTCTTGTTGTTTATTGGATTTTATTATTCTTTTAGATTCTGGTTCTTCTGAAGTGGTTGAATCTATTGTTGAGCAACAAGAACCTGAACAAGAGGTTTACTATTACCAAGGCAAGCATCCTCTTTGCACCATGTTGATCCCAAAATTTTGAATCTGAGAATTCCAAAATACGAGATATCTTGTTGCATGCTAATTTTCTAAAATTATTTGTGAACTGTCTCTAGATAGTTACAACCTAACATTTGAGGCTTACCTTTAATCTGATCATACACTCAAACTTAAGATAGTGTTTCTATACTTAAATACTTGTTTCCAGTTATTGCTTAGCCATGCGATCAGAGAAGCGTTAGCGTTTGGCAAGCTTACCTTGTCAAACTTGGGGACACTAAATGAACTTCATTTATTTTATTCTTTGTTCAGTCTATTTAAATCTGAAATGAAATCAAATATTGTTTATTTACATTAATTTTAAATCCGGACAAGTGGATGCTAGTGATGGTGCCTCGATTGCGAGATTGGGAAATGTGGTTGTCTTGTCTGGATTGATTAAGGACTGAACATTGACTGGACGATTCAAGCCCCAACGTACTTCCACACGCAGTGTATGGGCACTGTTTGGTTAAGTAAAAGGTTAATGCTATTGAGTTGGAAAACAGGAAAGTAAGGACATATGTGTTGTAGGTGTAAAAACCAAACACGAGTGAGGGGGTGGACGTCGGCCGTCTGACGGGCCATCGTCCACGAGAGTAAAAAATGACACGAGGATTTATACAGGTTCAGGGGTCCGAGAGGACCACCCTACTCCTGTCGGTGAGCCAACGGGGGGTTACCTCCGGGGAGGGAGCCCCCGAGGGCTCACCAGTTTGATATGCTTCTTTATTGCTCAAGAGAGCCCTCCCCACCAAATGAGAGGTACACGGGGTATTTATAGGCTCCTCAGCCTGTAAAATGACCAAAATACCCCTTAGGGGATGGCTACGCTATGAGTACAAGTGAGGGGTATTACAGTCTTCTATGAGTATAGCTGCATCAATTGGACCAGTATGCGTGTCTTCTGCAAGGCGGGCCCCATTAGTGCGATGGATGATTATTCTTACAACACTAGCCCCCCTACCCCTTGGTGTTTTTAGGGGAAACGCCAAAAGGGGTAGTCTTGAGCTGTGTTTTTCGTGCGGAGGTTGATGTTTCAGAGGAGTCCTGGTGGTTTTGAATAAATCGACCTATGCATACCGGGGTGACCCTAAAGCCGTCCGACAAATGCATCTTCTTTTATCTCTAGACCCCGCTGTTCCTCTGACCTGATGCAGTGAGCATCTCTGTGTTTTAGAAGAGGGCCGCGCGGGGCCGCACGAAGCAGCGGAGACGTCGAGAGGCTGCATGGGAGCCACGCGAGGCATTGTAGACGTCGAAGGGCCGCGAGGGGCTGTGCGAGGCGTCGTAGTTGTTGAAGGGCCGTGCGAGGCGGCAAGCGTTCCAGAGGCGCGAGGGGCCGAACGAGGTAGCTACAGGGCATTGCACGGCGCGCGCGGGCGCACGAGGGCGCTCTGGCTGCTAGGTGCGAAGGGGCATGCGCGGGGCACGTGGCAACTTATCCTCATGTCGGTTGGATGCCGTGAGGGTTGATGCCCAAGTGGGCTTCTTACTTTGGAATGGTAGAAAATCAGTCTGTCACTGCGTCGAATCAAAGCAAATATTGTGTGCTACACGGTTTGGAAACCCTGGCTTTTACCAGTCATCACTGCACTGAACGCACGGTGCTTTTTTCCTTTAGCAGTGCGGGGCGGTTTTGCTTTTTCACGTGGGCTGTGGGAATCCAAGGCATATGTACTTCCCCATCCCATGTCAGTTGAAGCTCTCCCTTCTTGCTTTGCGTTTCTCCTCTTTATCTCTCTCTTCTTTGTACTCCCAATGAAATATCACCCTGTCGCTCTCTCCTCCTTATCTTCTTCCTTTGCTCTTCTTCTTTAATTGCCATCTCCCCCAAGCCTCTTGCTTTCTTTCTCCTCCTCCCGCTTGAGTATAAATTTCCTAATCCGCAAAGGAAGCTTCCAGCACTGGTTTCCCAGATTGATCCCACGGAGGAGGCGGCCAGATGGCGTGGCTGATGGCTGGGAAGCTGACGCCAGCGAGCCTCCGGCTCGAGGAGGAGCACTTGCCGGCGCCGCGTCGCTCGCTCCGGCCTCGGCGGGAGCTCTGGTGTGGATGAGGCTTGGGTTGCCGAGGTAGTCAAGGCCGCCTCATTGAAGATCTGGGGCCGACCTTGAACAGACGGCCTCGCCGAACGTGACGCCAGCTAAAGCGGCAACTCGAGGAAGACGCCTTGGCCGCGCGCCGAGCATGGCCAATGGGAGTGGATGACCTCGAGCTATGGTTCTTGGTGAAGGTCTCGGGGTCGATGGGACAGCCGGTGGTATCGGCCGTAGTCGCCGGGAACTCGCCGGTGAGATAGCTCGGGGCTCACGGAGAATGGGCCGAGGTACTTCACGCGGTCGGGGCCATATCACGCCGGAGGCGGCGACCTTTGGCTTGGCGCGGACTTAAGATGGTGATGCGGCCCTCGCCAAAGAGCGCAAGACGGAGACCTTGACCGGGTGCCGCCATCGCGGGAGGAGAGAGCCATGGTGGCGGCGGCGCCATTGCCGCTTCTTCTGAGCGAGCGAACGAGTGTGTTGCGAAGTGTGTTGGACCGGTTGCTGCTTGCTGTTGTTTGATTTGAGGTACTATTTGTTCATGCATGAATGTTGTGTTTGCCTTGTTGATGGTGAACAATAAGGCTTAGACGTGCGGGTACGTGTGAGGGCACGCGAGGGCATGCAAGGGGCTCGGGCGCGAGGGCTTTGGGCATGAGGGTGCGTGCGAGGGCTTCGGGCACGAGGGCGCGCGAAGGCACACGAGGGCTTCGACGGTCCCGAGGCACCGAGGCCTCGAGGGTGCACGAGGGTGCAAGGCTTTGAGGGTCCTAAGGCCCCGAGGGCACGAAGGCGCGAGGCTTCGAGGGTCCCGAGGCTCCGAGGGCACGAAGGCGCGAGGCTTCGAGGGTCCCGAGGCTCCGAGGGCATGAAGGCACGAGGGTGCGAGGCTTCGAGAGTCCCGAGGCCCCGAGGGCACACGAGGGTACGAGGCTTCAAGGGTCCCGAGGCCCCGAGGCTTCGAGGGTCCCGGGGCTCCGAGGCCCTGAGGGCACGAAGGCGCGAGGCCCCAAGGGCATGAGGGCACGAGGGCGCGAGGCTTCGAGGGTCCCGAGGCCCCGAGGGCACACGAGGGTACGAGGCTTCAAGGGTCCCGAGGCCCCGAGGATTCGAGGGTCCCGGGGCTCCGAGGCCCTGAGGGCATGAAGGCGCGAGGCCCCAAGGGCATGAGGGCACGAGGGCACGCGAGGCCCCGAGGGCACAGCAAGGGCGCGAGGTCTCGAGGGCGTGAGGCCCTAAGGCCCCGATGGCGCGAGGCCTCGAGGGCACCGCGATGGCGCGGCAGCACGAGGATGCGAGTGCACAGGGCGTGGGGCACCGTGAGAGCCTAGGTGTATGTGATCATTTGTCTTCGGTTGAGCTTGTAATCTGCATAATACAAAGATCAAAACTAGAAACTCCAACTTTCTATGTTCTCTTTTCTCGAGGACTCCGCTTCGGAGAAAGGCGACGCGGTCGACGACTTGGCTTTGGAGAACCGTTGTGCACATCGCCAGGGCGCTCGAACATCTGGCTGCAGGGCGCCGGGCGCTGAGGGCCCGCAAAGCGCGAGGCCTGGTATAGTCAAGGATGTCACGAACACGCGTGTAGCGTCGAGTATCCAACAGCCTCAAACCACTTCTAGTGGGTTGGTAATAGCCTTCGGGCAAGGGGCTCACGACGCCCTTGTGCGACTTGTCGAGCATAGATCATTATCGGCAGGAGGTGGTCGGATTCCTCAAGCAGTGTAGCCCCCCGCCCCCTCGAGCGCCAGGGGTGCCCAAGGGCAAATAAGAATCTTTCGGCGTGAGGGCACGCGTGAGGGAACGCGAGGCGCCGCGAGGGTACACGGCGCACGAGGGTGCCGGTCTGAGGCGTGAGGCCTCGAGGTCTGGCAGCAGCTGGCCTCGCTGGCTACACGGTCGTGCGAAGGTGCCCCGAGGCGGGGCTCGTCGGAGGCAAGTTGGTAGGATTCTCAACATTCTAGCCCCCCGCCTTTGGGTGCATGCAAGGGCCTCGAGGGCAAAGAAGAGTGCCGAGGTCTTGTATCCTGTTGACGAATATGCTTGGCCAAAGACTTGGCCAAATTCCAGCATGACGAGAATGTAAACGCTCGAGGTTTTGCCAAATTCTGACTCGGTGCAGCGCGAGGCACGAGAGCTGAGGAATATGCGCAAGGGCACCTGCGACTTAGCCAATTTTGGCTTGGTGGGCACGTGGGTGCCCAAAGACTTATGCTTATTTTGTACTCCATATCGGGTGAGTGCTCCACGCGAAGTCAGGTACCAAATTGCCGCTTCTCGTTGGCCCTTCGTGTGGGGTGGTTTTTGTTGCTCCATCCCTGAAGACGGAGTACTGAATGCTGAGGCACCCCACCGAGGCACAACCCTCAGGGCAGGGGTGCGTCCGAACGGCTGTCGTAGGCAAAGTCATGGACGCGAGGCCGCCCATCAAGCACGACCTTCTAGGCGGGCGCGATCAGCCAAGCTTGTGTAGATGAAGTCATGGACGCAGAGTCACTGTCGAGGGATAGCCTTCGAGGTGGAAGGCATGTTGGAGCCGGGCCTATGTAGGCGAAGTCTTGACGCGAGGCCGCCGAAGCCGAGGATATCCTCGAGGCGGGTCGTGTCACAAATGGGTTTATGTAGGTGAAGTCTCGGATGCGAGGCCGCCGAGCCGAGGCATGGCCTTCGAGGCCGGCGGTGCGTCGAAGTGAAGCCTAAGTAGGCGAAGTCTTGGACGCGAGGCCGCCGAGCCGAGGCATAGCCTTCGAGGCGGGTGCGTGTCACAGCGAAGCCTATGTAGGTGAAGTCTCGGATCACGAGGCCGAGCCGAGGCATAGCCGAGGCCGGGCGGTGCGTCAAGTAAAGCCTAAGTAGGCGAAGTCTTGACGCGAGGCCGCCGAGCCGAGGCATAGCCTTCGAGGGCGCAAGCGCCAAAGTGAAGCCTATGTAGGCGGTTACAAGCGCGAGGCCGCCGAGCCGAGGCATAGCCTTCGAGGCGGGCGGTGCGTCGAAGTGAAGCCTAAGTAGGCGAGGTGTGAGGACCCCGGTTTATTAAGCTTGTAATACTTAGTCATCCATTGACCCTAGCATTACAAACATAATAATCCGTGTCTTTGAGATATGTGTACTTCCTAGAATGCAGTATACACACCCCTTTACAAAATCATGCATCAATTCCATTCACAACATAGAACCAAAGCACGACTAAAATAAAAGACATACAATATATAGAGTTATTACAAAAGGGGCCGACCGGCCAAATACAACAATAAAGGTAACACAGCGGAAGCAAACATGCCATAAGATGGCGATAAACAAAAGAGAGCCAAGGTTTGCCTTTAGCCCACAAGGCAACCAACCACGACGCCTAGCTAGTCGCTTCCCAGATTTATGCACATCTCACAAAAGTAAAGCCCTTTGGGCCTTACCTCCTCTGCAAAGAAAGTTATTAAGCAAAGCAAATGAGTACAAAAATGTACTGCAAGACCGACGGTAATATAACGTAACTATAGTTTAACTACATGCAAGCTTTATTTAAGTGGATGAGGCTTTGGACTTAATTTAGCATAAAGCAAGTTTTCATTTGCAATATTTAAATAGATTCCAAAGCAATTTTGCAATTCATTTTTCATTTGCAAGAAACAACGAGATAAGTAACAAATTGAGAGACAACAACAATCCTGGAAGTGGCTAACCCAATAGCCACCACAATAGCATGAACATCCATTCATACCAACCCATCAAGTTTTAATTTAAATGTTGTAGTCTAGTTCTTGCACGACCTTACCAAGCATGTCCATAACCTAGGACGAGGCTATTCAATAGTTTTAACCTCGCAAGGGTGTACCAATGTACCCACACGCCGAGACCGCCTTTTAGCCACATGATTTAGCACACTTCCTTTGGTATGCCGCACAGCTAAGTCCTACGAGATATTTCCAATGGATGATGCTAATTAAGAGTCAGAACCCACGGGATAAGGACACACTAGGTGCCCTAACCTGGCCTGCTAATGCTCCCTCCCACACCACACATACACATTTAAAACACACCCACCAACCAGCTCATAATTAACACCTCCCAAAGTACTTAGTCAAGAGAGGTCCCATATCCCCCTCGTGTGGTTAGCACGCAAGAGCGCTTGGCTTAGTGACACAAGTAACTCGGTCCTTGGGGACTTAGGCACCATTCCGTTCACACCCAAAATATCACACCAACATCCATTGTGCCCAAGTCAAACAGTTTTGTTTTCATTTTTGTTTTATTTGTTTACAAAGAAACAAAATACAAGATGAACAAAATGGAAATAAGATTTTAGTGTGATCAAGGTCATCGACATAATGTCGACAACCGCCCATTTCTACCGTTATCTAAGCATTGCTAAGCATTATCAACGTAAACTACTAAGCGATAAGAGTCCATCCAACGAACTCTAAATCGCAGCAAGATAATCCTAGGCTTAGTAGTAGAGAATGAACATTTACCTACAGAAGATGCATCTATAGGCTTACTAGCGACATTTCAACACAAAGTAGCATGCATACATATAAGTGAAACAAAGTAATAAGCTTTAAAGTAATGTGACAATAAATGGATATGATCAAACTGCTTGCCTTGCTGATCTTGCTCAATAAATTGCTGAGGATCACTCACGGTTTCAACCCACTCGTCAGCACCTAATCGAAAAGGCGAAAAGAATCGATAAGAACGACGAAAAACCACAAAGACAGCACAGAAAATGAACTCCAAATTCTCTGAAATTTCTACAGAAGCAAGAGGATGATTTTTAGGGAATTTAGCAACAAGAACCAATGGATTTGGATTCTCAATGCAAAAGTTATGAGCAAAACAAATCTGCTCAGCCCTAAAAATACCAAACTGCCACTATACACTAATTTAATTATGAGGCAACATTTTCTAGAAGGGTGGTGATACTGAGATTTTTCCAGTAACACCAGCACCTCATGAGATGAATAACACAATTGAGTTCATCTCATTTGGAGCTATATTGCACTTTCTACAATTTTCCAAAAACAAGAACTTGAACAAAATTATAATGCACAAGAAAGTTTTCTGAAAACAGTGACATGCTTAAATCCTATTCTAAAATTTAGAGCATTCTCAGAGGAAACCAACAAAGTTGGATTCACTCAAAAACAATCTACAGATCATTACTTATGCATTTTACAAGTTAATTGAATTTTTAAAGAGACATTTAAAGCTAGTTTTAAAACCTAATGGCAAACCTATGCTCTGGCGCTGAACTCAACTTCCAACCATTTTTAGATTAAAGTCCAGTTCAAGACAGAGCTGCAGAAATTTGAATCACTTTATTTGGATTTAAATTGAATTAGTTATGAAATTTTGAAGTTCATACCTTTTTCTGTTTGCAAATAAGGAGGTCACTGGAATTTCTAAAAACTAAAAAGGCATGGGAGGACGTGAGCCACAGATCTCAGATCTAACGGCTCAGACCTCCCAGGAGAACAACGCACACGCGCTGCTAGGAGGTCCAACGTGCGAGCAGAGGGGAGGTCGTGACCGTTGATCTTGCATCAAACGGACCACAACAAGGAGGGAGGTCCTCAACGGCTGCGATCAATCACAGGGAGGACATAAGTGGCTCAGATCAACGCGGGGAGGTCATAACGGCAGAGATGACCTCGAGGAGGTCCAACCGCGGAGGTCTTAACGCCTCAGACCTCCCGGGGAGGTCTGGACGGCCACGATCGCGCAAGGGGAGGTCATGGACGCCCTGCACTTGCACTTTTAGACTTGCGCGCAAGACGCCACGGACATAGAATTAATGCGCGCGGGACACTAGGAGGTCCGCGCACAAGGTCTTAAATGCGCAACAAGGGGTGGATTAAAGACATTTAAGGCACCACCAATGATTAACAATGATTTGAGCAATGATTAGCGCATTTAACGCGACGGATCTTTGTCCTAAAAACGACAACAGCGCTGCTGTTCTTGTCCGACAAAGATCCCGAGCTCAAAGACGCGATCATTGCCGGCGATACAGACCTCGCCGGCGACAACCAAGGACATCACCGTGTGCGCAATAGTGTTGCGCACACCATGGGCTCACTCTCGACGGCGACGACGGCCTTGAACGCCGGCGAGCCGGAGAGGACAAAGATCACCCGCACGGCCAAAAGACGCAAATGAAAATATAAAGCTCCGCAACTTCATACATGCAGGTGCCCAGCTCTAAGGACTAACAGGAGGTTACCTGGAGGTCCAGAGGAGCTGAGGAGGTCGAGGAAGGTAAGGATCGGAGCTGGGGAAGACAAGGTTGCTCCACGGCCAAAACTCCCACTTCAAGATCCACTTTGGCCACCTCTGAAAAATGCCCAAACAAATCAAGTTAGGGTTAACTTCCAAGAGGTTTTGGGAGCACAAAGTGAGCAAGGGTTGAAAAGGGAGCCACTGGAACTCTTGTGTCACTGAGAAGCTCCAAGGACTTCAACAATGGCAGCCACCAGTGAGGAGGTTAATGAGTTAGGAGCTCAGCCAAGCACTGGCATGGCAAGCTCCAAGTGTGTAAAAGAAGCCAAAGGGGAGCTCGAGGGGCTTAAATACCTAGGGCACAGAGGTCCTGCACCATGGGTTAAGCTCATGGTGAGCTTAGCCCATGGGGAGGTCCATGGGAGGTCCTGAGCTTGGACACGATGGATGGGACAGATTAGGTTCAGACAGGGCGTGGCCTAGGGGCAGATAGGGCTGACACGCATTTAATGCTTGCAGGGCAGAGCCGTTGGATGGGACAAGGCTCTGACTTTGCCCACTGCCATGGCTCGCACGCGCGCCCAAGGTAGGAGAAGAACAGGACCTCACATCCACCGTTCGATTAAGTGGATGGGGAGGTCCTGGCCCTCGGATTTTAAGTTTGACCGTTATGTTTTAAGTGACTGGGAGGAGGTCCCAGCCACACGATTTTGAAAGGGAGGTCGTGGCCTCCGATTTCCATAACGCAGCAAAGGATAAGGGTTAGGAGGTCCTAGCCTTTGGATTTACATCCAAGGGCTCGGACACGAGGAGGACTTAGACGTTGCGCAAAACGCGAGGGAGGTCAGGACCTTTGGATTTTGATCCAACGGTTCTGATCAATAGAGGGGGAGGTCCTGAGCCTCGGATTTTAGATCGAGGGGCTATGACCTCACAAGGATGGGAGGTCCGATGCGCATAAGGCCCCGGGGAGGTCGTGGCCGTAGATTTTAAATCTAACGGCTACAACACACGATGGAGAGGTCTGGTGCGCTAGATTTCGAGGGGAGGTCGTGGGCTGTTGGATTTGATCCAACGGCTATGACCTCAAGTGAGTGCAAAAAGGGAGGTCTGAGTAGTTTGAGCGCGAGGGGAGGTCATGGCCATGGATCGTTGATCCAAGGGCTGTGACCTCATGTGAGTGGGGAGGACCTGGCTGCGATAGCTGAGGAGGAGGTCGTGGCGGTTGGATCTTAATCCAACGGCTACGACCTGATCAAGGTGGAGAGGAGGTCTGACGCGCTAAGGGAGGCGGTTGGGTTGGACCTGCTTTGCAAAGCGGTTCAAGCCCAAGTCAAACCAGTTATTTAAATTAATGGACAAGCTGAGACATATGAGGATTTATTTGAGATAGCAAATGAACTCCAAATTTGATGAAATTTTAACTGGAGCTTGCTGACATAATGATTAACCTTACATAAAATTTCCAGAGGTTTCTATGCCTTGCATTTTTCTCAGGAAATTCATAAAGGCTGTTCAAAGAATTGTTTTACCTCCAAAATTTATCAAACAAGTTTTACAACTTGTGATATTTTTCAGAGGGGTCTCATATCAACTTTAGGACCAAGGAAAATTATTTTCCAAATGTTGGCACAAGAGTGATGACAAATGGAAAAAGGAATTTGACTTTTGGTCAATAAGGACTTTGTGTTTTAGGATTACACAAATCTTGGACAATAATTACATGTGAGAAAAAGTTTTAATTTCTACACATTTAATTACATTTGAAACAAACCTTGATTATACATTTGGGATGTTACACGAGGTCTTAGACGCGAGGCCGCCGAGCCGAGGCATAGCCTTTGAGGCCGGTGGTGTGTCGAAGTGAAGCCTGTGGTTGAAGTCGTGCTCTTCTTGCTCCGTGGTTTGATGAAAGTCGTCGAAGTAGAACTCATCAGAATCGTCGCAGTTCGACCTAGAAACATTGCAGGGACAGGTGGATAACACGAGCATCTCTGCGGGAAAGAGAGAATGATCAACACTTATTTCTTATAGCAAGGTAACATTCGCTCGACACGACGGATTATCAAAGTCGTTGCTGTGGGACAAGTAGAGTCCCATCACTTTAGATACTAAGATCTTCGAGGTGATAGCCTTATGCGAGCATGATAGTCCTTAATCAATATTCGAGCTAGGTTGACGGTAGATGATTCGAGCTGGCTATGAGACTGAGTCATGGACATATCGGAGGGGTACTCACGAGGCTAAGTCGTTGGGCACTGAATGGCGAACAAGGGTGGTAGCCCCCCAGTGGACTTGGAGACGCCCATGAGGCTAACTCATGTGTATCTTGAAGGTGTGCCCGCAACACTAGGTCACAGGCACGCGAGAGGGGAGTCCACGAGGCTAAGTCGTGAGGCACCGAATGGCCACTAGGGATGATAGCCCCCCAGTGGACTTGGAGGTGCCCATGAGGCTAACTCATGGGCACCTTAGACGTGTGCCCCTGACAGTAAGTCATGGGCACACTTGTGCCGCCCATGAGGCTAAGTCGTGGGGCACTGAATGGCCACTAGGGGTGGTAGCCCCTAGTGGACTTGGAGGTGCCCATGAGGCTAACTCATGGGCACCTTAGACGTGTGCCCCTGACAGTAAGTCACGGGCACACCTATGCCGCCCACGAGGCTAAGTCGTGGGGCACTGAATGGCCACTAGGGGTGGTAGCCCCAATGGACTTGGAGGTGCCCATGAGGCTAACTCATGGGCACCTTGGACGTGTGTCCCTGACAGTAAGTCACGGGCACATCTATGCCGCCCACGAGGCTAAGTCGTGGGGCACTGAATGGCCACTTGGGGTGATAGCCCCTAGCAGTCTTAGGGGTGCCCATGAGGCTAATTCATGGGCACCTTAGACGTGTGCCCCTGACAGTAAGTCACGGGCGCACCGGTGGCGCCCACGAGGCTAAGTCGTGGGGCACCGAATGACCACTAGGGGATGTAGCCCCTAGTGGACTTGGAGGTGCCTATGAGGCTAACTTATGGGCACCTTGGATGTGTGCCCTCGACAGTAGGTCACGGGCACACCGATGGCGTCCACGAGGCTAAATCGTGGGCACCGAACTATGGGGGCAATGAAGCCCTTTTACCCCGTAGGTGGGTTTTTTTTTGTTATGATCGGGAATGCATGAGAATGGTTAACCCTTGCGAAGCAATGAAGCTAGGTGTCTTGGGGACCCAGAGGTCGCTCGTGGCGTGGCACGAATCTAAGGGGACGAGTCCTCAACACATCCATCAACTTGGCATCAATAAAGTTGTCGCTCATGCCCTAGGTCTAGTAGGACACGAGCCGCCATGGTGGAGGCGACGGACGCCCAGGCCACCATGGACTTTTTCTAGGGGAGACCACGGAGGTCGTACGCCCTATGTACCACGAGGGTGGTCACTCATGACCTAGGGCTAGTAGGACACGAACCGCCATGGTGGAGGCGACGGACGCTCAAGCCACCATGGACTTTTGTTAGGGAGACCGCGAGGTCGTCGCCCTATGCACCACGAGGGTGGTCGCCATGCCTTAGGGCGATGAGACCACGAACCGCCATGGTGGAGGCGACGGACGCCCAAGCCACCATGGACTTTGTTAGGGAGACCGCGGAGGTCGTCGCCCTATGCACCATGAGGGTGGTCGCTCATGCCCTAGGGCGATGGGACACGAACCGCCATGGTGGAGGCGACGGACGCCCAAGCCACCATGGACTTTTGTTAGGGGAGACCGCGGAGGTCGTCGCCTATGCACCATGAGGGTGAAATCTCTTGGAGGAAAGTGTCTTGAGAGCCCATACAAGATTTATATGTCGGAATGTCCCTAACAATAGCGCTTAGGGGCGATCCTCGAGCGAGCCTTCATCGCCAGGCCGCATGGACGCTCAGCGTCCGGGGTGATGGCTGGCCTCAGAATCCTTAGCCTTCTGGCTGCGAGGGTGCATTGAACTGCTTGCCCTTGGCTGGGCCTTGCATCGACTCGCACAAGGGAGGAGGACGCGCATGGGAGCCCTAGGGCATGTAGGACATTGCCATCCCAAGGTGGATGGCCCCGATTTCGACGAGGGTGCTCTACCGGGCTCCTTCAAAGAGCGGATGGGTCGCCCATGATATCATTACCCTCCTGAGCCGAGGAGGTTTCGTGGACTTAGAGTATTTTTGGTAGGAGACATAGCCTTTCATCGATTAGCTACGCCCCCACGATCCGGGCGCCAATGTTGTAGGTGTAAAACCAAACACGAGTGAGGGGGTGGGCGTCGGCGTCTTCCCACGAGCCATCGCCCACGAGTAAAAATGACACGAGGATTTATACTGAGTTCGGGGTCCGAGAGGACCACCCTACTCTGTCGGTGAGCCAACGGGGTTACCTCGGAGGAGCCCCGAGGGCTCACCGCTTGATATGCTTCTTTATTGCTCAAGAGAGCCCTCCCCACCAAATGAGAGGTACACGGGTATTTATAGGCTCCTCGGCTGTATAAATGACCAAAATACCCCTTAGGGATGGCTACGCTATGAGTACAAGTGAGGGTATTACAGGTCTTCTATGAGTATAGCTGCATCAATTGGACCAGTATGCGTGTCTTCTGCAAGGCGGCCCCATTAGTGCGATGGATGATTATTCTTACAACAATATGTGTTTGATCTCATATCTGTATCATATGTTCTTAAGAGGGTGAGGACGTACATGCATTCCATCACATATACGCACCTTAAGGGCTCGATTGCGATCTAATATGTGCAGCTAGCACACTCTACTTTTCTGTCATTTAATTTTTGTCGATCGGCCTTGGCATTCCCAAAGACAACATGTGGACCCTCGTTGGCGAGTGTTCTATTAGTAACTTGAATCGAAAGCAGATCACCACACATGGGTATTCGGCTCAATAGTGTCAACTTGTTGAAAAACACCAAATCTTAGTTTACCCTACCGCATACCAAAGGCAAGTGTGCTATTATTCCGAGGCTTACTTGCCAACTAAGTCGTGTGGGTAAAGATGTACACCCCTGCAGGGT
Source organism: Phyllostachys edulis (assembly GCA_036346405.1). NCBI lineage: Eukaryota > Viridiplantae > Streptophyta > Magnoliopsida > Poales > Poaceae > Phyllostachys > Phyllostachys edulis. The sequence goes on along the minus strand of JAYEVD010000781.1, from coordinate 137,861 downwards.
TTAAAACTATTCGAATAGCCGTGTCCACGGTTATGGACAACGCTTGAGTTGAATAGATCTTTGTATAGATTTTGATTTACAAACCTTTGCATAGATTTTTGAATTACCAATCTTTGTATTGATTTTTAAATTACAACTGTGGTCTGGATACTATTTCGGCATAAATGTGTTCATGCAATACTTTGGTGTGGCCGGCAGCCACTTAAATTTTGCTATTAATCTTGATTACATTTCCTTTTATGCAAAGTTTTAGTCCAAATTGATTTATAAAATTGCTTTGTCAAAACTTAGTAAGTATAGGGATAAGATGTATCGCTTTGTGCAAAATTGAACCCTTTACAGCCTTTCTTTTGTCAACCTTAAGCATGTATGAATTCTAATCCTTTGGATAGGTACTATCAAACACTTTCTTTTCATAGTTTGTGTAAGTCTTGCGAGTACCTTCCGTACTCAGGTTTTATAACCTCTTGTTGCAGGTAAGGATGGTTATTTGTGAGATGCCCGTTAGCGTCGATCAGGGTGATGCTAACGAGTAACGCTAATTCTAATCTCCACTCAATAGCCTGAGGGTGATGGGGCCATTGGTGGCTTTTGCTGTTTACTTCAAGATTCCGCTGCTAAATTTTGTTGTGACCAAAGTCACATAATATTGTAAGTCCAACCGAAATGTAAAACTTTGTATAAAATGATGTAAGTTTGTGCCTTGTATGTCTGATGCAATGTTGTATAAGGATATATGTGCAATATTCACTGATCCTGGGAAATATTGCATGACATATATCCGGGAACCTGAATGTTGGATTTGTACCTAATTAAGAATTATGCTTCTAGTATGATTTTTAATTAAGGACCGGTTGTTCTTGGTTAAGAATTATGCTTTTGGTATGATTTTTAATTCGGTATAAACCTCCAATATTCGGGGTCCTCACACGTTTCTACACACGAACCAGCTAGCGCCTACGTTAGTCGGTTTCCCGGTTGCCTTCTATTCCTACCCGGTTGTGCACGTTGCGTTCCCATGAATTCAACACCTCGCCTGTGCGTATCACCTCGCACCAGCTGTTTCGATCGCTTCGTTCAGCACGGCCCATGTGCGCACACCAAACACTGCTTGCAAGGGAAAAAAATTCTCTAGGACGGGGCCTCACATCCTTCCTCCAGAGGCCCCGTCCCGATTGACTCCACGTGCCCCGTTCTTCCGCATCTCAAAGCACCAGGACAGCAGCAAGTGCTCCCAAATCCTGAACCAATTCCTTCCCTACCTCGGTGCCTCCTCTTCCCGTTCCCCTCCGTGCGCCCCGTTCGCTTCGATCGCGCCAACGCCACCCGGTCCAATCCGCCGTCGCCTTCCACCCCCATCGTTGATCTCGTGCCCGGCGGCGGCCATCGTCGATGGCGAACCCCTCAATGGCAGTGACGTGGCTCCCCGCGGCTTCGACACCAGCGACGCCGTGATACCCTAGTTCGTGCGTTGCTCACACCCGGCGGTGTGGCGACTTCGACGGCAGCACATCCCGGAGACAAGGGAGGCGGAGGAGCAGTGCATCCTCACCCGAGATGGTGCCGCCCCGTCCCGCACTCATGATCATGCTCGACCACACATCCCGGAGAGGAGGGAGGCGAGGAGCAGCGCATCCCCACAGGGGACGCCGCCCCGCCCCCTGCCGCTTTAACCACCTCGCATCGGCCGATAGCAAAGACATCCCGAGACGAGGGAGGCGTTGAGCAGCGCATCCCCACTCGGACGGCGCTGCCCGTGGCCCTGCTCGACCACCCTACGTCGGCTTTGATAAAGAAAGACATCCCGAGACGAGGGAGGCGGGGAGGCGAGGAGCGACGCATCCCCACCCGGATGGTGCGGCCGATCCTGCTCTTACCACCCTACATCGGCTTCAATAGCAAAGACATCCGGAGACGAGGGAGGAGGAGGAGGAGCGGCGCATCCCCACCCGTGACAAATCGGCCCCCGCCGCTCGACCACCGCATCCGGATTTTCATGTAGTGAATCCTCGCGCTCGTGCTTATGCCTCAAAGACTGTTAGTGATGCTTCTGTGTATATATGCCTGCACTTGTAGGAACTGCTTGTGCATTTGATGGAACTAGAGAAGCATACTGTAAACTTGCCATGAATGTACAATATTTGCTTGTTTCTCTGAAGTTTTCATGTTGTATAGACTGAGTGAATGAAAGAATGATTGTCTCAATGAATTGTCGTTGAATGTCTCAAATTTGTTTCTCTCTGAATGAATTGTCATTGAATGAATAGGTGTTTCTCTCTGAATGTTTGCATGTCCGAATGAACTCAGAATCTGTAATTTTGTTGGTTTGCAAGTTCAAACTCAAGGTCCGAAGTGCTACAATTCTTGAAGTGCTAGTGGGAAGTGCTACAATTCGAAGTGCTATCATGATATCTTGTTGTTATTCATCCACAAATGGAAATTTCCTTTCTCATGATCAGGGCAAAAGACAAAGCACAATGCGAAGTGCTATCATGATAAAATTAATATCTACAATGATTTAGGTCCCGCTAATATAGCTTACGAAGTGCATTGGAGATTCTAGAAGTGCTATCACAATTCTTTTAAAGACTATTTCGATGAAACCTTCAATATTCTGAAACTTAAAGAGGAAAGTGAAGATGCTAATAGCCTCATGCACATTAACTTCCCATGATCGGGCAAAAGACAAATGTGAAGTATGTAAATGCGTGTGTTTCAATAGTATCTGTCTATATAGTTGCCAGAGCAACATTATATCTGCCAGACTGTGATTACTACAAGGTGAAATGCAAACATAGCTAATACTACCACCCCGAAGTTATTGTATGGATGTTCAGAGTTATAAGCTACCATTTCATTTTTCATCTCCAATCTCCAATGCATGTAGCTCCCTAATAGGCAAACTTCAGGCGACACAATAAACCCTATAGAGTCCAGTTTATGTGCTAAGGCTCACCTGATCACCTCAATATTTCTACAATATACTACCTGAGAATTATCATTGGATATCATTGGAGTTCATTGGAGTATTATCATTGGAGTTCAACCATATATGAAGATTAAAAGAGTATTATCAAATATGCATCAATAATCTGCATTACAAGTCAAGATAATAGTACAAAAATCATTGGAGTTCAACCATATACGAAGATTAAAAGAGTATTATCATTGAGTATTATCATTGGAGTTCAACCATATATGAAGATTAAAAGAGTATTATCAAATATGCATCAATAATCTGCATTACAAGTCAAGATAATAGTACAAAAATCATTGGAGTTCAACCATATATGAAGATTAAAAGAGTATTATCATTGGAGTTCAACCATATATGAAGATTAAAAGAGTATTATCAAATATGCATCAATAATCTGCATTACAAGTCAAGATAATAGTACAAAAATCAAGATAGTTCACTTTCTTGGTTCCAAGCAAATGTAGAAGAATGCCTACTCCTTGAATGTAGTAGGATTCACTACATCAAAATCTAATCTTCGAGAGGTGGACAACAATTCAGCATCTTGACCAGCTCTAAGTAAAAGATCTGTATACTCTCCTCGGATCAACGGAACAAACATGGTCGAACAACCATCAACTGGACTACTGTTTGTTACTTCGTTTGGAGCTTCTCCTACAGGTTGTACATACAAAAAAAGGCAAAATATCACTGGGTATACAATCTCGAGGCGGGGGGAGAGAATTGATGGGGGTAGCACTACCTTTTTTTCTCCCACTGTTTGTTTTCTTTCCTTTCTTTTTTTCAAGTACATTTCTCATTCTTTTAGACTTTGAACCTTTTAACATTTGTGGAATTCGAATTGATACTTTTCCTTTTGTTATATGTTCACCACACTCATTACAGTTTAGAGATACACCACAATGTTTGATAGGTCTTCTTTGGCTTAGTGATTTATCTGCTTCTAGATCAAGCATATCTATAGCTTTCTCCAAACTTTCAAGAAGTTCTTTCAAAATAGAGCACTTCACTGCAATAGATGTTGCCTTTCGAGAGATGCGTACAGCATGTGTTTGTAAAGTTTCCTTCTCACATCCTTGTTTTCCAGAAAATATATTTCTTTTTGCATATTTCGTCCATCTCTATAGTATATATCGAGATGGCAAGATGAAAACTTCATTTATATTGAAGACTCGGATAGCATGCCTGCACAACAAACCTATAAGATAGCAAAGGTATTTTAGAACCAATCAGCATTATGAACTAGTAAATTGTTAAAATCAGTATTATGAACTAGTAAATTGTGTACCTATAGATTCATACTTTCTACAGGAACATGATATGCTCATATCCACAGAGTTAAACACTACTTGTGCCTCGTCTTCAAATTCCATAGGCATCACCTAGTATGTTTTGATTGTCCCCTCACTAAGTAACAACTTGCATCAGAGTGTCATGATTGATAGTTTGCATCCAACTCATTTTCACGGAGATTAGTGCCGCACTTCTCATATTCTACTAGGAGTTCTGAAAGAGTTAGTTTCTTACGAAACCTTTTCTTGAACACATTGTTCATACCTTCGCTCCTTTGAGTCAAAGTCATGTCAGCAGAAAAAGAATCATGGCGATAGATAGCAGCCCACTTCTCACGCAAACCATATATGTTTTTGAGCCATGAGTTCCCCTCAAGGTTATAAGTACTCAACAATTCTTGCCATTTCTTGTTAAAGTATGCCAACGACCTTTCTTCATAGACACATCTCTTAAAGTCGGAAAGAAATTGAGGATGGTTAGGAATTACATGACTTAGATGCTTAGCAAAGATTTTGATAAATGTGCCACAAACAAAGACGATGGCTTGTGCTTGGGAAAACAATGCTAATTGCTTTGGACATGGCAAAGACATTGATCTGTGAAAATTGTCACAAAGTTGCTTCCGGACATAATGTGAGAAATGTGTTAAAGAGCCAAATAAATGAGTCAATAGTTTCATCATATAACAATGCAGCTCCAAAAAGAATCGTCTGCTTATGATGGTTGGTTCCAATGAGTGGAGCAAAAGGCATTTCAAACTTATTTGTCTGAAACGTTGTGCCAAATGACATAGCATCACCAAAGCAAGCGTAGTCGATGATAGCTTGACCATCTGCCTAGAAGAAATTTGCTATCCGGCCATCCTCCTCATCTAATTGTATGGCATAAAAAAAAGAAGGATCTTCTAATTGCTTGTTCTTTAAGTATTCCAGTAACGTTTGCGCATCATTGATTCCCAAATACTTCTAGCGCTCACGACCGACATCATTATTGCAATCCATCCACAAGAAAGGTACATTCCGAGCTCCTCCATACCACCGCTGAAAAAGTTACACACTTCAAAGGCTTTATTCCCACTTCTCGATCCGACTAATCATCGGTTTATCGCCTCTAACAAACGACGCTAGACCAAAGATGTGTCTCTTATCCGACTTGCAAGATAATGATTGTGATCAAGTATAACCTTTTGCACCGCCCAAATGCCCTCGCGACAAACACCGAATCAACACGGCACCGCAACAAGACCTTGTAGTAGCATTCTCTTTCATGGTGACATGTTTAGAATGAGTACCTCGCTCTCCTTCATTATCGCAAACTATATGCTTCGATATATAGTGCCATCTCGCCTCAACTTTGAGTGGCTCTTCCAATCGAACCCAATCTTTCCAAAGATAGTCAGTTATAAAAATCATATGCATCCTTCTCTGACTTGAAAGTCATTCCAACTTCAGGAACATGTATAGATTCACCATTTTTATCAGCCACCTGCAAGTCATTCCAACAGAGGGAAATTATAGTTTGTAGTAATCGTCTCAACTTGAAAGTCATTCCAACAGAGGACAACTAAATCTTGAATTACCTCTCAGAGGTGATAATCGATGTAGTTGAATCCACCAATATGGGCATCGTTGAATGCGCCTTCGGGCACTCCGCTCGAGTTGGGAGCAACAGCGTTGATTGTGTTGATACCAGCAATGGCGTTGATTGTGGTGACAACATGAAGGATGAATTTTCGGATGTTATGGAGTCAAAGTTTGATACTGCTGCAGGTGCAATGGACACAACCAACGTGGAAACCGTCGAGCTCACCGATGAATGCATCATCGTCTCCATCAGATATGATTGGGGCGGCGGTGGGGTCAGTGAAGACGAAGGGATGACAGGAGGCATGTCATCGGGCGTCGAAGCTTCCACGGGAGTCGTGTTGATGCCGCCGAAGGGTTTCGCGGCGTCGCCGGGCGTCGGTCGCGGAGCTGCCGCTGCTGCCGAGGGGTTCGCCATCGACGACGCCACCGGGCGCGAGATCGGCGATAGGCGGAAGGCGACGGATTGGACCAAGCGGCGTTAAGCGCGAACGGCTTAACGGGCGCACGGAGGGGCACGGAAGAGGAGGCACCGAGGCAAGGAAGGAATTGGTTCGGGATTTGGGAGCGCTTCTGTCGCTGTCCCAGTGCTTTGAGATGCGGAAGAACGGGGCACGTGGAGTCAATCGGGACGGGGCCTCCGAAGGAAGGATGCGAGGCCCCGTCCCAAAGAATTTTTTTCCGCTTGCAAGAGCATTTCGTCAGATCCGAGATGCTTATGCGGCGGCTCGTTCTTATCCACTCCTTTTCTCCCGACCTCTTCTTTCCTACCGAGCTCCACCTCGATGCTCAGGCTCTGTGCCGCCATCTTCTTTCCTCCCGCCGTCCTCACTTCTCTACATCCATGTCGCAGCTGCCACAGACGTCAGACGTGCCATTGTTGACCCATCCGTACCCTCGGCAGGGGATGTGATGGCCAGTGCTGGAGCGGGAAGGAAATGGTGCCGCCCGTGGAGGAACGGTCGCTTACGAGTTACGAGGCCCGTGCAGCTCTCCCTCATTTTCTCCTGACCGACTTTGCAGCCGCCGTCGACCTTTATCAGTATGGTGCCATCCGCGCCTGCGCTTCCGCCCCTCTTTCCTCTTCCCTCCCTTTCTCCGCTATCTCCGTTGCCCCATCCCAGCACCGCTGATCCGTTTTAGTACAGTATACTTATCAGTGAATTCATCCCCATCCAGGAGCCACCAGCGAAGCAGCCATGGCAGAAGAAGGGGAGAGCAGTAGAAGCAATGGGGGGAATCAGTGTGTGTGTCACCGGGGGCGCCGGCTTCATCGGCTCCTAGCTTGTGAAGAAGCTCCTCGAGAAGGGATACACTGTGCACGCCACCGCCGATCCATTTTAGTATAGTATACTTATCAGCAAATTCATCCCCATCTAGGAGTCACCAGCGATGTGTGTGTCACCGGGGGCACTGGCTTCATCAGCTCCTGGCTTGTGAAGATGCTCCTCAAGAAGGGATACACCGTGCACGCCACCCTGTGAAGCATCGGGCGCAGGCAAGTTGATTTCTTTTTAGATAATAGAAGAGATAAACCTCTCCCAGTCTCTATATCAAGGATGCACACAGCTCAATTTATTATAAAGATCCAAATTTCAAAGTAGCCAACAAATTAAGATAACCTTTTGGGTTGGTTTCGCATAATTGCCCATGCTCTCATCCAGGCCCACTTAATAAGATAACCTACAAGGGATTAGTGATAGCCTTTTTATCAAAAACTGCATCATTCCGACGTAACCAAATAGACCAATATAAGGCACTGGTTCCTACAAGGAGTTGTGTTTTTAAAATTTTTGGAATACCGGCTAACCAATTCCCAAACAAGTTGGCTATATTTACTGGAGGAGAAAAATTAAACACACATTGAACAGCCCACCAAACAAGATGTACAAATGGACAGTCAATAAAAAGATGCTGGATTTTTTCCTCTGAAACACAGAAACAACAGTTTTTGCTTCCCCTCCAATTTCTTTTGAGCTGGTTATTTTTGGTTAAAACTACCCTCTTCCGAGATACCATAGGAATATTTTCACTTTTAATGGAATTTTAAGTAGCCAAAAAAGTGCTTATTCGGGACTTGATAATTTCCAATAAGTGCCGCATAAAAAGTCTGTACTGAAAAGAGTCCAGACTTGTTTAAATTCCATCTAAAAATATCATGTTGAGAACTTAAATGTACAATAATAATTCTCAACAATAACTCATTCCAAGCCTATAAATTAGGTCCAATAATAGGTCTATGAAACAAGATATTTAAAGGAGTCGATCTTAAATTATTTGCTATTGTATCATCCTTTTTTTCTCACCATATGATAAAGTATTGATATTGAGTTTTTAGTGGTGAGCCTCCTAACCAAATATCTTTCCAAAGTCTAGTTTGCATTCCATTTTTAACTTGGAATGAACCAAAGCGAAAGAAAAGATATTTAATTTTTATTAGACCCGACCAAAAATGGGAAGTCTCAGGCTTATTAACCACCTGCGAAAGACTCTTCTCAGTCAAATATTTCTTGTTAACAAAGTTTGCTGCACTCGCTTCATTAAGCAACTTAAAAGCCATTTCTGAGTAAACTTTTGTTTTTATGTCTAAATTCTGAATTCCTAGACCACCCTGCTCTTTGGGTGTACACACTAGAGTCCATTTAGCAAGTCTATTTTTTTTTTATGATTGTCACTTTACCAGTAAAATCTAGATCTATAGAAATTAAGTCTTTTGAGAACCTCTTTAGGAATCTCAAAAAGACAATATAAACATAGGCGTATCGCTTAGTACCGAGTTAATAAGTACTAATCGTCCACCAATGTACATATTTTTCCTTTCCAACTGCTAAGTTTCTTTGCAACTCTATCTTCAACACATTTCCAATCACTATTTCTTAATTTTCTATAATGAATTGGAATCCCTAAGTACCTGAAAGGAAATGTACCCACTTCACAACCAAATAAATGAGTATACTGTATTTCAACCTCTTTGGCTTTGCCAAAACAAAAAATTTCACTCTTGTGAAAATTAATCTTTAAACCTGATAATTGTTCAAAGACACACAGCAGAAGTTTGAGATTTTTTGCTTGCTCTATGTCATTATTTAAAAAAAAGGATAGTGTCATCAGCATATTGTAATATTGACAACCCATTATCAATCAAATGATAAACTACTCCCGATATAAGCCCTTCTTCTTTAACTCTTGAAATAAATATGGCAAGCATATCCACAACAAGATTAAACAGAATTGGGAACATCGGGTCACCTTGTCTAAGATCTTTCTAAGTTTGGAAAAAAGAACCTAAATCATCATTAACTTTTATTCCAACACTCCCTCCCTTAACAAAACCCCCACCCACGAACACTACTTAGCCGAAAAGCCTTTCATCCTCAAAGTTTAGAATAAAAACGGTCATTTTACTTTGTCATAAGCTTTTTCAAAATCAAGCTTGAGCACAATCTCATCCAACTTTGCTTTATGCAGCTCATGGACAGTTTCATGAAGGATAACAACTCCATCAAGAATATATCTCCCTTGCATAAAAGCTGTCTGAGATGGTCTAACAACCTTATGCGCTATGTTAGCAAGTCTATTAGTTGTCACTTTAGTAAATACTTTAAAATTAACATTTAGAAGATAAATAGGTCTATATTGCTATATTTGTTTAGCATCCACTTTTTTGGAAAGCAGTATAATAATTTTAAAATTCAAGCTAAAAAGATGATAGGAACAACTATATAAATCTTGAAACATGACCATCATTCTATGGATGGTGATTCGATTTTTTTTGGTGGAAATTAGGCGAAAGGCGCGGAGCGGAGGGAAGCTGATAGATTCTTGTGTTGTTGGGCTTGATTGAATGGTTGGGTTCGATTTCGTCAGAGGAGACGAGAAGAAGGCGGGCCGCCTTTGGGCTCGTCCTCGGCCTGCGCCGAGCAACAGAATCGCTCGAGGTCGAATTTCACGACGCCACCACCTTGAGCCATCGCCATTGCCAGCTTCGTCTTCCTCATCACCACACCGCTCCAAAGACGACACGCCACTCCAAGGTGAAACCATTGCGCTTCAATTTGTAGCCGTAGACTTGCAGCGTGAATAAATTTTACTGAGTTCATCAATTTTTTTTTGTTGTGTGCGTGTTATGTACTAGCATATTAGCATTTCCGTTTATTTATATACTATTTTCGGTAGAAGTCATGATCAGGCGTTATTTGATCTCGCTTAATCACTAACTGATTCTGGGACTTGCTCGAGTTCGATTTCTGCAAATTCATGGGCATGATATTCACTGTGTGCCATTCATTCAGGGTACTGGGAACCACCGGTTTGTTAGTGGTGCTGATGAAAAGGTTTCCAGAGTCTTCTAAGCTCATTTATCATTTTTGAAGACCTTACAAGAAGCAACTTTATTGAAACCTGATAGCTCCGAGTACTTTGACACTGTGCAAGTCTTTGGAGCAAATTTCTCTGCTCTTGGTCTTTCACAGAAACATATATATACACATGGTAAACATCCATCACACTTTCATGGATATCTCTTTGAGCAATAGTGCTCCCCTTTGTTTGTAATAACAAATTGTAATTGTACCTATTTTTTTCTGTGTTTTTTTTCATTTGATTGATACTTTTGGTATTGATGGTGTATTCAGGAATAAAGGAATCCCCAAGCAGTATTTCTAACGTCTGTCCAGATTCTATAGAGAGAATTCCTGATGCAATGCCAACTGTGTTTACTGAGCCTCCTGTGGAGGACCAACTAGCATGGAATACTCTATGGCCTGAATCTCACAAACTCTCTGTCCATGGAAACGCACCCTTTTCCCTCTGCTGCGATCATGCAAGGAAGCTCACTGCATCATCTTGAAAGGTATTAATGCTGCATGTTTTCTTGTGATGACTGAAATTCACGTACGGCATCTGATATAAATTTATGTCCATCCAGACATCACCATTGCACTACGATCATGTTACCTTACTTGCACATGCTCATGTTATGTTGATTGATTATTTTGGTTCAGAACATCTGAACATGTGTGCTCAGGCTAAGTGCTGAAATGTGAATATGCAAACAGATGCTTGTTTTGCATCCTCTTTTATATTTTATAGACTGCAAAGGCCATGGGTTTCCAAGTAGCACTGCAGAGTGCAGCCATGGGTATTATGTCAACTGCCTACTTAAATATGAATTCTTTTGAAACCATTTGCTGATGGATCAACTCATTCTGTTCTAGGTAGTAGCAGAATACCTTCAGAAAGTGGATCCGAAGTCAGATGGCACCAAACTACTAGAAAACGAGGCAAACCTGACGGTTACAAATTTTCCTGACGGGCCCGCACCGACCGTCACGGTTTGCTATTTTGGTCACGGGAATAATACCCACTCAGCAAAATTCAAATTTTGCTGACGGTTTTAATACAACTCTCAAGTTAAAGTATTTTACTGATGGTTCAAACCGTCAGGTTAATTAGTTAGATCTACGGTGTGGAAAAGTTCATGGGAAAAAATTGGTCGTGTCGCGATCGCAAGGCCTTCGCTACATGAAAAAATCGCCGACTCGCTTCTCTTTCCTTTTCCTCATCCTCACCTCCTCCCAAATCCCCACACCCGAAAGCAGACCTAGCCGCCTCCCTTGCGCTCTCCTCCCTCGCGCCCTCACAGCTCACTCGCTTGTCGCCTCCCTCAGGTGCCGCCTCCTCAAGGCCGACTCGAGCTCTCGCCCGCGCCGTCTCCTCTCACGCATACCCTCATACGCTGAATCGAGCTTCGCAGCACCGCCTCCCTCGCCTGCCCTCGCCCGCGCCTCATCAAGCCGCTTTTCTCAAGGCTGACATTTCTCTCCCGCACTCAAGAAATCACGAAATCCCCATCGCCATCGCTTGATCTCCGCTTTCTCCCAATCCAAGAACTCCGATCTTGCTAAGAACCCGAGATCGCCATGTGACGCAGCCTCCCAGATCCCATGGTGTCGCCGCGCCGAGGGCGATGGAGGCGGGGAGGTCACCGCAAGGGGAGTGGCTGATCTCACGCGTTCGGGCGCGCGCGCACGCACGTGCCGGGCGGAGTACACCGAAGTTCATCGGCAACTCCCTAGCTGGCCCAAACATTCGACGGGCTGACGACGCGGGGGCGCCATGGGTTGCTTCTCTCTCGCTTCAAGATGCCTCAAGACCCGCCCGCTTGCCTCAACAGAAGCGAACCCTGCGATCCCGATCCCTTACACCTCTCGCTCTGTTTGGTTCCATCCAGACGCAGTGGTGATGATCTGCTTTCTGCGTGCTTCCTTGGTCCAGATCTGCCAGGCGCCGGCCTGCTCGGGGCGCGTGCTCGATGATGAGAAGAGGGGATTTTCGATACCATTTTTGTTGTTTCGATCGGGTTTTCGTGTTTGGGGTAGGTGAATTACTTGACCGTGGTTGTCCTGTCTCAGGTGGTCTCTGTCCGCAGAGCTTGAAGAGGGTGAAACGCCGGAGGATTGCGAGAATGGCGGAGGCATCGACGAGGAGCTCAAAGTAGAGGTATCTGCAACATCTTCTTCGCTTTCGGCGCAATTTTTGAGAATAGGATTTGGTAGGTGATTATCGATCTTGTATTGTGAGTTATATGCCCGGATAACAATGGTTGTGATTTTTTTTTCAAAACTGGCTACTTAATTATGACTGGTTCTCGCACCGATTAATAAGACATTTTGACCTATTTAGTACTAGAACGTAAATAGTATGCAACCTCAGAAAATTCCTCTGCTTGCCATTTCTTACTTTCTTGTTGTGAGATGTATGTGACACCGGTTGGAAATACTACTTTTAGTCTAAAGTCAAAGTTTTAACTCAATATAGGCTATGTTCCAATCGAATGTGATGTAAGTTTCGATGAGAGGTATATTGGAAAGCTTAGAACTGCCGCAATTCATTTTGAACTTTCGGGCTTCATTAAAGTATATTAAGATACAAGTTATTAGTTGTTCAACGATAACCTGTAAAGTCCCCTTTTTGTACCTTTTGGTCATATAAATATATGATATAGGTGGTTGGACACTATGTCGATCGATTGATTTTAATCTTCGTAGGTTGGGTTCTACTTGGTTGTGAGCTTGTGGTATAGAATTTTCGTGCAATACCTTGATATGTTCTGTGATGATCCTTTTGTTATGTGTTTCTAGGTTTATATGCATAGCCATTATTAAAAATTTAGATTTCAACTTTTGCTATTCTATCTCGTAGTTTGAAGTCTCACAAAATTATATCGAGAAACATTACGTGATGGCAATGCCGATGCGCTAGAAGATGACGACCATCTGATCTTTTATCTTTTATTTACACCTTTTTACCACGTGTGATGCACTTTTAGTACATAATAGTCGAGCAAAATGAAGATACAATAAGGATAAAGTCGAGCAACTTTCTCCTTTTTTCTTTCTCCTTATCGAGATCAGCTTTTGTTATAATTGTTCCATACCGTAGAACACTCTTCTCAATTTCCTCATAATAGAAATAGAAGGTCTCATGAAATTGGGTGTTTGTAATTGATGTTTTCCTCGCCTATAAATATTTTTATACCAATGCGATGATTTTCTCTCCGTATATTTCATTGTAGTTACTTTACTTCTTGTTGATCACATTCACTACTTCTAGTTATTCTGCTTCCATGTTCTTATCCTTTTTCTTTTTGTAGCTTGGAGCAAACTCACCGCAAGTGAAAGGAGCAAGGCACTAAGAAAATGGTGGTTTCTATGAAAACAGTTTTATGTAAAATAGGATTTTAAGGATAACACTAAATTCAGATTACTACTTGGATATTTCTTCTCACTATGTATATTCCACAAAGGTATGATCTAATTATTTCACACAAGGAAGAGCTTGCACTTCTCATGACACCGAACAGGGAAGCCTATGAAAGAAGCCCTTGGTGAGGTACTTGCTAAAATCGGCAATCGATATTAGTTGGTTGGAGTTTGTGATTCTAAAGTGTTGTTGAAGCCTGAATTGGTTGCTAATCACCTATTCAAAGTTAATTATGGTGCATGTTTCATAGAATATTTTCTTTGAGGAAGCAAAGCGTATATATGGTGATATTATTCCCCAACTCTACCTCGACGCAGATTATTAGTTCTCAAGGTAATATGCAATCCTTTTGCCTTTATTACTTGTGTGCTAATAACTAAACCCCATGGTTTAATTAGCTTGATTTATATTCTTTACTTCAGTTCATATCGGTTTGTCTTGAGCCCTTGGTTAGTTGCTAGTCATTACATCTGAGAATACTAGTACAAGGCAACTTGCCTACTTTCCAAGTTTCCTTAGCTTACACATTGGTATGGAAGAGGAGATTGTCATAATCAAGATAAGAAAAAGAATATAGTTAGTACTAACAGAAATGACTGCTTGCACCTAGCCAATTGTTTAGTCTCGACTTGTGATGTCATTTTTCTAGAAGATTTTAGCTTTGTTATAAGTATGGATATGCGTGATTTTCTCTGCTTGCAAGTAGCCCTTCAAATTTTCTTTTGGGGTAACTCGCTGCAACAGGAAAAACAGGTTTCACTTCCATTTGACTTTTCAGGAACAATGAATATGGTTTCCGAATTAGGTATTAAGATTCCATAAATGGACTGTTAGTCCAATTTAGCAGTTAATTTTCTCGACCTGGTGTACTGAACATGTGGTATTGTTTTCTTATTTCTTTACCATGAGTAAATTTACACATCATGTATCTTAATATTTAGGGAGCAAACATCATGCTTGGTGGTAAAAGGCCCAGCCTCGGGATGACATTTTACAAGCCAACTGTGGTAGGGAATGTCAGCAGTGATATGCCATAATAAACACAATGCATGTTTTCAAATACTTGCTATATATACCATGGTCCTTGAGCTATAAAATTAATCTTTGACTAAGAAAACATTGATTTGTATTATGAAGGGGCTCAAATCAACTTTCTAGTATAGCACATGACTTGACCTATGGTTTATGAAAGGATTCCTTTATTAAAAGGTGTGTCATTGATAATGCAATAATGGTCTTGCTTGGCATGCATCATCAAATTTCTAGTTTGAACCCACTTTATTGTTTTCTCCTAGGCAAAGTTGATGACTTTAATTTTGTTTATGTTCTAATGATGTGTCTCTTGTTAAAATATTTATTTAGCAAGAGTACCAATAGGAAGCAAATGATTATTCTTTATGCGACTAGATACTCTAAATAGAGTATGTCAATGGATATATTGGTATCCTTTATGAACACACACCATGCATGAATACTATTGAATACAAAGTGTAACTTTATGTTAAGTCCGCAATAGATTAATTGTATTGTTTCCTTTCAAAAGAATAGTTTCTACCAACCATTTGTCTAATTAGATATACATGTCATTAACTTGTAAAAGGGATGTATGTTATTTATGTTTTGTCAACGATGCACCTATTTTGCTTATGGTTGTACTCGGTCATTTAGCTTGGCTTGTCATGCCATTTTCTTGGGTACATAAACCGGATTGTGTCTTTCATATTTGATGTTCTGGATAACTTCATTTGGTCATCAAATATCATGAAGTCGAGATTTTGAGGCATCCGGGTTAAGAAGCTAGGAGTGTTGTCGGCTTGTGTTCCGTGGATAAAGAAGCCACTGTGGTATTTTGTTTCATCCTAGGGCTAGCCATAGATTAAGCAAGTGTGCCGCTAAGGGCACCATCACCAAAGGGGTTGCAAAGCAACTAGGTGTTGGCTGCTACCATGTGAATGTGTTAAAGTTGTGATTGGGGTGGCGGGTAGAGGGATGGGAGGGAAGTGGAGAAAATGAGGATGTTGTCAACTTTGATGGTATATCAAGAATGTAGACATGCTTTACCAACCAAAATCAAGCTATGAAATCTCCGTAGCTCCATTTTTATGCCATATTTAGGACTAGCCAATTTGAACACACATTTTTCTCGTAGAGAACCTTCCTATTTTTCATATATGCAGTTGTTTCACATTTGTAGGAGCTTCGCTAACTATATTAAGTTATGTTGCCTAATGTTTTTGGTCGATATCTTGAAAGTTCTATTTTGCTCTTGTCTCTCACTTGAGAATGGAACAAAGGACTCCATTAGCAAGCTTGTATCTGACTTGAATGTCATTACACTCTAAAATGACGAGGTAAGTTCATTTGTTTCTTCTACATGCATGCTAATCTACCTTTTGATGTGACTCATAATTAGGCGTGTGCGCTTAATGGGTATATATCATGTATATCTACGATGCCTGCTTCCATGTAGTACGGACATCTTTCTCAATATGTAGCTTCTACCATCTATGTTTTCATCATTGTCACTTATTTATCGTGATTTGCTCGCTATCGTGATATCACCAAAAGTGTAGATCCAATGCTAATCCCAAATTGCTTTGTCTCTTTTGCTTAAGTTTAAAGGTACTACAAACCTAAAGTCACCGGGTCACCATTCCGATATGCTTGATGCCCTTGTCTATGAAGAAGTTTAAGCCCCTACATGGATATATGCATCCTGTATGAGCACCATGTTGCATGGAAGCACTCCTTCCATGTGTAGCAAGCTCTTATGTTGGTTACCAAATTGGCCACAATCCACAAAGGCAAGACTAAAACAAAACTTTTGTTAGCTTCACATGTTCCACATGAGCAACATGTGTGGTTGTTTAGACAGAATTTGCGCTTATGGACCCCAAATTATCACCAAAAGTAATTTCTCATGGTGGAAGACACAAGTAGTGTTGCATGCACCAATGTAGTAGCTACTTCTATTCAGAATTTCAGACTACTCTGGTTGCACACTTGTGAGGCTCACATGTTCTACCTTGTACAGATGATTCTTTAGACAACTTTAATCTATTTAGCTTTTTTTATTAACTCAAAGAAGTTTATTAAAATGTGTGGTCAGGCAATCATCAGAGATGTTGTGGTAGCACCGCCATTCATTTATATTGATCAGTCAAGAATTCACTAATCGATCGCATTGAGGTATCTCGCCGTAATGTGGATTGGAAAAGGAGGAGCTTTCACCGAGAGATCAAAGTTGGATTCTCAAAGCTAAAACTTGTTAACCTCATCTCTTTTTACTCGAGTATAGGCAAATATATTACAAATTATGTGTATGGCACCAATGACAAAATAGCATTTTGTTGGGCTTTGTTTTACTAGAATGTAGTTTTTAAGATAAGTCATAATGATTAAGAAATTTTGTGTCTATTTTTTTTCCTTTCGGGTTTTCATTCTGGAGTTTTATTTTCCCCTGAAAAAATCTCCAGTGCAGAGCAATTGGTAGACATTGACTGCAAATGGGTGATTCTTGGGCACTCCGAGCGTAGACATGTCATCGGTGAAGATGATCAGGTAATTAATATATACACAAATTCTACCGGATTGGTGTTTCCCTTACAGTCTTACTTGTCCATGCCCTGTTGAGATGCATGATTGTTATTGTCGTGCAGTAACATACTTTAGGATTTTGGGATTTTGATATAACAAGTTTGTCCAATGCGCTTTATTGGGAAGAAGGTCGATATGCCTTGAGTCAAAATGTTAAGGTTATTGCTCGATAGGAGAGTCAAGGAAGAGAGGGAAGGAGGAAAACTTTTGATGTGTGTTTTAAGCAGATGAAGGCTTTCACAGTACAATTTCTTCATCGAGTAAATGATGGGCCCGGTTGTACCTATTTTAGCATATCCCATATATATTCGCTAGTTTGCTCTTCATTAATTTCTTGCTCAGACGCTTCTTGCTCTATATGTGTACCTCCGCATCTCCGCTTCAAGATTCCTTTCCATCTCGCTAGCCCTCCACGCCAACCCCTCAAGCTCCTCGCCTCATTTGTCTATAATATAGAATAGTGACATTAATTGTTAGCATTATGGTTACTTTTCATTGTAAACAAGTTTTTAATTAACCGCATAATTAAATCAAGATGGAACAAACATAACCTAAGTTGAAGACTTGCTTCATGAAATGCTCATTCAAACTGCTATACTTGCAGTGTTTCTAATCAAAAAGACGACATATAACTCACAATATTAGCATATAAATTAAGAACAATGCTATATATATATATATATATATATATATATATATATATAGTTTCTTATGAGATTTGTGCAAACCTACATTGGAGGATAGATACATGTGAGAAGTCAAGAGTACCGAGGTCACTTTATCTAAAGTTTTACATGAAAAAGGAGTATATTGCATCGAAGTCTTAAATTGCATGGATATTCCACGAGGTGCATAAACTTGATATCTTAACATCCAGCAATTTAACCTTGCATACGCAGCATAGTTCAATTCTATATTTCATATTGTGAAGGTTGCACCATGAAAAGCGGTTTAGCTAGTTTAGGGCTTGAATGTTGAATTCAAGTTTCTTAACCTAAGTGGAAAATCCATGCAAGGACCCACAATACAATCTACTCAAAAATATTTAATACATATATTATGTAAAATTAACATGCTACCGATCTACCTAGCCAAGAAGATTTTGTCAAGTAATGGCAATATATAGCTTGGACCTGCAGCCTCAGACCGCCATCCTGCTTACTAGTAGAACTAAATAAAGAATGTTGATCATGAAAGCTATAATAAAAATTTCAGGATAGCAACATTGGGGCATCAAGGTAGCCTCACAAATCTCAACTGTTCATTCACATTAATTACGTAAAAATCTTCTATTTGGGGAATACAAAATTTACATCATAAAGAAACTAACATCGCCATGAATGGTCAAACAAAATACAAGAACAACTTTGCACCGCCCATGTTGATTTCATACTCAACTCATCTACTCAAGTTGACATAATGTTTTCACCTTGCAGTTAAGGGACCGGATCGCCCCATGTGGGCTCACAACCGGATAATCGGTCGCCGATGGTAACGCCGATGTAAACGATGGACAACAACAAGGGCGACATTGATGGCGACACCAACCATGCCGCTATTTCGTGACTTTCAACGATCTCTTGTAGTTCTTTTGACCGTCAACTTGAATGTAATGGAAATAGGGACTTTTGTATACTGGTACTTCACTTTAGATGTCTTTTGGATGGATGAACCAACTGGAGGTCAAGTGTATGAATGTTGGTATGCTTGTGCTTGTGGTATAATTAATGTTTGTTCATTAATTATAATGTTTGATTGCATGGTGTTGTCATTCGGATATCGCTCGCCATTCTATTTGTTAGTCAGTCGTATCGTCATCATTGCTACAGTAAGTCGCTAGCTATCGCCATTGCTTCGCCGCAGAAACAATTTTACTGACGAGGGAAAACCGTCAGGATAAATTTCTTGGCATACTGGAAATCAATTTTCCTGACGGGCGCAAACCGTCAGGGAAATCAATTTTATTGACGGTATCAGAAGAACAGTCAATGAAATAGCTAATTTTCTTGACGGGTGACGAATCGCCAGGAAATACATTTTCTCACGGTTTTGCCCTCGTGAAAATTCCTGCTTATCGACGGTAACACCGTCAAGTTTCATTTCGACGGCAACCGCCACCAAAGTGAATTTTCCTTACCAAATAGGGCCGAGAGGTTTTGCTCGACGGGTAACCGTCAGAAATTAAACCTGACGGGTTTTCCTATTTTGTTGACGGTTTTAAACCGTAGGGGAATACCTGTTTCCTGGTAGTAAGAGAGACTGAGTTGCTATCTATGTTGCATGTGCATCTGTGTTATAACAGGTAACTTTATTACTTAGCCACTTAGGTGATGTTGTCTTGTCTTTCGCAACCTATGTTATGTTGTTATCTCATGCTTTTCAAAGCTTAGGTTTTTGAAACAGTATGTTCCATAATAGCGCATCTTAACAAATTTAACAATTTACATAGACATCTTACCTCAATGAAAGTACTGACATCATTTGCTGAATAGCTAGAGTTTTGTAGGTATTATAAATCCATGTATAGCAGCCAATGCTTACATATTAGTGCGCAGCCCACATGTGACTTGAGAGGCTTGCATCTTGAAGTTGGCATACTCCTGTACTATTAGTCCATTTCATCGTGCTCTCCCAAGCTCTCTTCATGGCAACATATTTCCTACAAAAATTGTTTGTCAGCCATTTGACTTCTGGCGTTTCTTCTGGTAAAGAATGTATTTAGCATCAAACCAAATTATCTAATCGGGTCATGGTTGTTTTCAGGAAATAGACTATATGAAGGAAGCATTTAATGCTAAAGATTTTTTCTGAAGACTTCAAAAACATGGATTTATGTGAAGGTTCCAGAAATTTTACGCCTAACTGTATTTAACGCATCACATGCCACTTCCTCTTGCACACAGCTCCATACAATATAACAAGAAATCCTCGACTATCAGAAAGCTAGACATGGATGGTACACACAGCCAATCTTTCTTAATGTTTTACCCATTCCATTCAAGTAAATTTACCTCTCTGCTAAACACATCTGTTCAAAAGAACACAAATCATACTGCACAGCCCTACACCAACAACTTATCCTTTTTATACCGTTTATCGGTGTCTAGACTCACGTACACACATTACTATACAGATCAGTACCATATTTGTAGCATACCTTTTCCATCTCCATTCATCGTCGTGCTGCACCGCTATATTTGTAATATCCCGTTTAGATTTCAAAAGAATTTAAATGTATGAATTCAGTTTTTTTAGTGTTACTAAGAAAGGAAAATTTTGTTTTTGAGGGGGGATTAGGACCTTGGGCTTTTGGCCCATGATTTTGGCCTAGTTAAAGGAGTTGGTGGGGGGGGGAGGGGGGTGGCAGCCCCTAACCCTAACCATGTACTGTAGCGCCGCTACTGTAGCATAGCCGCCACTGTAGCACCACCCCCTGGTGTCTCCTCCCCATGGCAGCCCTTGCCTCCATCCCCTGCTGCTGCTGCCGGCCAAGAAGAAAGAAGAAGGAAGGGGGAGAAGGGAGAAGGGAAGGAGAGGGATCACGTGGTGACTCGTGTTCTTCAGCGGATCCTCCAAGGGTAACCCCTCCAATCCCGTTCGATTAGTCGTATAGTAATGTATTTTTGCAATGTCAGTATTAGATCGGTTTAGGGCAGCCTGTAGTGCCTGACCATTTTGAGGATGATAATTGCGAATTCTGATCTGACCGTTTCCTAGAGAGTTGTGGGTAGCGTCACGAGCTTTCCGTAGGATCTTGGATCAGGTCAATTGGATGAACGGATCATAAGTTATGATTTTTGTAGCGTCGCTGTTTAGAGTTTCTGTCTGAATTCTGGCAGTTAGTATTAAACGATCATTAGCAATTAGTTAATGAATTATTTTGAGAATCTCACCAAAACGATAGTTGTAGGTATTTTAATAAGGTTTCCCGAAAGCTAGAGAACGTAAATTTTGGATATTTGTACTCAAATATACGTGAGTTTTAGTCTCGCTGTCCAGAACCTCAGACGGAATTTAGTAGTCTCAGTCATCTGTTTGGTAGGGATAGAGGCTGTCAAAATCTGGAAATCTCACCAACTAGTTTTTTGTGAGTAGTTTACCAAGCTTTCCAGAGAATCAAGGAACACCAGATTTGGATAAGCAAACGAAAAGTTATGAATTTTAGAAGAAGGCTATTCTGTTTTGGGACAGATTGATGTCTATAGAAGTTGGCGTTTTGGGTTGCACTAGTGAGCGTAGTTCGTCATGTATTTATTTCTAGCAATGTCTTGTCCAGAAATGTTCTCTTAGTGTGATTGTTATATATATTCAGGTGGTTTGATTCCGGGGGCAGCGCCCTCTTTGCATCATCAAGGTTCACACGGTCGGTTGAGGCAAGTACAAATAGTGGTTGAACAATTAAAGTGAATGTTTGTTGTATGATTATGTTTTTTTACTCATGAATGTTATTGCTGGTCGTTACTTGTTTATGTTGGATAGTTGTATAGACTCATATGCATCATATTGTTATCCTTGAGACTTGGCCACCATGTGGCCAAGTATTGATTTTGAGGTCCTCGTCATGTTTTAAACGGGCTTGAGGTCCCCACACTCATGGAGTGTGGGCTTATGGTCCCTGTGCTAGAAGGCACATGCATGGGTATACATCGACGGATGCATACTCTGCATTACCGGTAAATGCAAAGAGAAAAGAAAATGTGCATGTGTGGCATTTGCATTGCATGAGCATATGAGCTGATTTAACATGGAGGATTGGTATTGATTGATTGTGATAAAGTAGTTTATTGAATTATTGTGTTAATTGTACTTTGCTAAGTCTTGGACTCACACTTGCTGTTTGTTTATAATTATTTTTAGGTACCTCTCACGTGGACGCCATGCATGGAAAAGGATAGAAATAAGATCTGCTGTAATAATCGCCACGAACCATTTATGAATGATAAATTTTGGATTAGGAAATAATAATTGAACAAACTGCCAGGATGATTTATATTGATCATGTATTTTGCTTCTGTTGCTTTGTAATAGATTTGATTAGCGTCCTATAGAAGTTTTTATGATTATGATTTAAATTGGATGCTTGAATCAAATGTTTATGTTATTGATATATGTAGTACTTTCTGTATGCTTAACGTACTATACAAGGGAGGTTCTGCCGAAATTTAGTACGATGTCTTAGTTTTTTTAAAAATTGTTAATTGTTATTTGAGTAGCATTTCAGAATTTTGTTGGGCTGTGGTGTTACAATATTATCGATCGTGTTAGCGATCGTCGCTTAGTACCTTAAGTACTATTTTTGCCCCTTCTATGCATGCCATCGGTTCATTAGTTATCCTCGTTTCACTACAGAGGCGTTTCTTCGAAAGTGCTCGCAGCACTCCTAAGAAGTAGTAGCTTTGCACTCTAGAAAGCCTTTGTCGAAGTGAACACTCTAAAAGAGCCTCCGTCAATCTCCTTCCAGAAGGCTGCTTTGTCGAGTGTTACCGCACTCGCAAAGGCTTTGCCGAGTGCCGTCATGGCACTCGCAAAGATTTGACGCCGCCGGCCCTAATTTTTAATTTTTGTCGAGCGCAATGGTCATCAGACTCAAGAAAGCGTGTTTTTATTTTTTATTTTAATTTTTTTTGCCGAGTGCAATGGTCATTGCACTCGCAAAGCCATCTCTAAAATTCAACCGAAAACCCAAAAAATAGCAAATTTTTTTAAATCGGGAGGCCCCCACCGGCTAGCGCCACTGCCTCGCTGTCGCCGTCAAGTCATGCATTTTTCAAGACAAAATTGCAGGTTACGCGCGGTCATGGATTCGAACCTCAACCTCTCCTCGTGCGTAACCCCTCTACCACCGCACCACACCATCACTTGCTCTATATTCCTTTCGTTCCCAAAATATTATACAAAACCGAGTGTAAATTGTTTGTTTGAGGCCCTAAACGAATTCAAATCAAAAGTTGTCAACTACAAAGTTTCATAACTTTTCGAGATCTACAATTTTCATTTAGGAGTTTCTCCATCCGAGGTCGTTTACAAAATTTGAATTTCAAATTTAAGAAATTCAAACGTAGTTTTGCATGAAAAGATGATTTCAAATCAAAAGTTATTAACTAAAAGTTTCATAACTTTTCGAGATCTACAATTTTTATTTTGGTTGTTTTTCCATCCGAGGTCGTTTGAAAAATTCGAATTTTAAATTTTTCAAATTCAAACGCAGCTTTCTTAACAAAACGAATTCAAATGAAAAAGTTGCCAACTACAAAATTCTATAACTTCTCAAGATCTACAAAGTTTATTTTGGTTGTTTGATCATTTGTTCATCCGAAATGGTGGTTCTAACATTGTTCACAAATTTTGCCAATTCCCTGCGACTCTAGAAATCCTTCTTGCCGAAAGTGCCAAAAAAAGTCTTTGCCGAAAGTGCCAAAAAAAAGCACTCGGCAAAGATTTTCTTTGCCGAGTGCCAAAAAAACACTCGGCAAATTTTTTTTTTTGGGTTTTTTGCCCCATTATTTTTTGCAGCCTTTAAATATTTTTCATTTCATGTTTTTTTTTCTTAATTTTTTAATTTTTTCATTTATGAGGATGATGTAAACCTGCATATCTTCACATGACTCTATATGCGATAACATGCGAGATGTCCGGTTTTAGGCATCCGACGCCGCAACTTGCTCAAACCTTCTCAATTTTTACCATAGACTCTACATGTATAACACGACGCCTCGACAAGTTTCGGCTATTTTCGACTTCGCTCGATTTTATATAATTTAAATACACTTTTCTCGCAGTACCTCGCCATGTTACGCCAACAAGATGCTCGAAATTTCATGTGAGTTCCTCGGATACGCCTCAACATACACCAAATATCATGAATATCATTTTTGAACGACCAAATTCGATTATTTCATGCACCCGCAGCTCAAATTTGAAATATTCCATAAAATTCAACTAAACAAAAAAACTAACGAAATATAGCAAAAAAGTCAAAATTGTCCCAAATTTGAACATGGAGTTTTAAATAATGTGGGAAGGCCTCACAAAAAATGGGTCAAAAAACCAAAAAAAATTTTTTTGCCAATTCTCAAGACTCAGAATCCTTCTTGCCGAAAGTGCCAAAAAAAGCACTCTAAGAAGACTTTTGCCGAAAGTGCCAAAAACACTCTGCAATTTTTTTTTTTTTTTTTGGTTTTTTGCCCCATTATTTTTGCAGTCTTATTTTTTTTACACTGATGTTTGAAACCTTTTTTTTTTTAATGATGTTTAAACCTGCATCTTCACATGACTCTATATGCTATAACATGTGAGATGTCCGGTTTTAGGCATCCGACGCCGCAACTTGCTCAAACCTTCTCAATTTTTTACCATAGACTCTACATGTATAACACGACGCCTCGACAAGTTTCGCTATTTTCGACTTCGCTCGATTTTATATAATTTAAATACACTTTTCTCGCAGTACCTCGCCATGTTACGCCAACAAGATGCTCGAAATTTCATGTGAGTTCCTGGATACGGCCTCAACATACACCAAATATCATGAATATCATTTTTGAACGACCAAATTCGATTATTTCATGCACCGCAGCTCAAATTTGAAATATTCCATAAAATTCAACTAAACAAAAAACTAACTAAATATAGCAAAAAAGTCAAAATTGTCCCAAATTTGAACATGGAGTTTTAAATAATGTGGGAAGGCCTCACAAAAAATGGGTCAAAAACCAAAAAAAATTTTTTGCCAATTCCTGCACTCGGTAAATCCTTCTTTGCCGAGTGCCAAAAAAAAAGCACTCGGCAAAGACTTTCTTTGCCGAGTGCCAAAAAAAAGCACTCGGCAAAGACTTTCTTTGCCGAGTGCCAAAAAAAACACTCGGCAAAAATTGACGGCGTATGGCTCGTAGTCAAGGGCCATTTTTTTTTTTTGCCGAGTGCCACTTTTTTAGTGTTGCACTCGGCAAAGAGGGCTTTTGCCGAGTGCCGCCTTTGCCGAAAGTGCCGGCACTCTGAGGCACTCGGCAAAGCCACTCTTGTCGAGTGTTAGACTTTGCCGAAAGTGCCGACCGACCGCACTCGGTAAAGAGTGGTTTCCGAGTGCCCGATTTTGGCACTCGGCAAAGTCAAGCAAGACTCGACAAATCTGCGTTCTCCGTAGTGGTTGTCCCGTAGGTTATAAATTTCAGCATGCCTGCAGCACGCCATAAACATACTTTCTGTCGTACTCAATATTCTTTGGGCCAAAACTACGCATGTAAGGAAAAAAAAGGTTTATATTACTTTCTGCTGCTTTGGTTTCCCAGAAATTAAAAAGCGCTATAGCTGCAGAAAGGAAGCAACTCTTCGTATCATTTTCCTTATACTCATGGTCAGAATAGGAACCGCTCCTTCCTAACCTGTCTATACTTAACCAGACCACATCCAGCCCCAGAATTGTCAATGATAAAAGACCATACGATATAAAATGGTCACATACAGCATCCAGATTTACCCTCTAAATTGTCGTAGCTCAGAGCATCTTTAGTGTATTAAACCGATGTCGATTCAAAGTCATGTCATGTAAGCATTTTAGGACCTGAGCTTGTTTTTCTCCAATGTATTGAACTGATTCCTACTAATAACTGGGAGCCACGTTACATTAAAAAACCATAAAATAATAATATCATATCTCAACCGCACTATCTCCTATGTAGTTGGTTAATGCTCATATGAGTTGTTTAATGTTTTGAATCAACTCCTAAGTAGAGTTCGGTTCCATGCATTTTTTTATTGGAATCAACCCTTCCAATATATTGAATCGATTCAATGTCTTCTCTCTCCTCATTTGAACCGACTAAAACACAACATTGGAGATGGTCTCATTGCTTTATTACCATACAAAGACAGTTGCCTTTCATTCTTACTTCCTGCTTCCATACATCGAGATTTACCCTCTAAATTGTCGCAGCTCATTGCTTTATTACATACAGAGACAATTGCCTTTCGTTCTTACTTCCTGCTTCCATACATCGTTCACCTCCAGGATCCCAAGAAACATATTCCTTAGCTCAAACATGTACATAACACAACTAGCATCTTGCCAAAACACCCTGTTCAATACAGTCATTACACACGCTCATTCCAAGATACGTATTTCATTTCCGTCAAGTGCTCTTACAGCTAACGTCATCTCTTTTTCATCTTTCTTACACAGCCAATGCCAACGGCGCGTGCGAAACTCAAAACTGCCTTCAGAGTTTTTTTGCCTCACCTCACCTGTACAGTCTAGAATCAACTGCAATCGTGGATCCTGTAGTAATTTTGTTACCTCTATAGTGCGGGCCAACCTGACGAACCTGTAACTCCCACTATTAATCGTACTTCAAAACGCTCGCGCACAGAAATGTATATTTTCTATAACTGGACACGTCCTACTCATAATCTATCTACATGTTCTAGTATTATATATGCATCATACATTGTAAGTATGGTATGTTCCAGAGTCCACAATGTGTTGTAAGTGTGGTGGTTTCTAGAATTTAGTTGTGCATCGGTAACCTTTTCTAGATGTGTTTATGTCA
The DNA here is from genome assembly GCA_036346405.1 of Phyllostachys edulis. Taxonomy (NCBI): domain Eukaryota; kingdom Viridiplantae; phylum Streptophyta; class Magnoliopsida; order Poales; family Poaceae; genus Phyllostachys; species Phyllostachys edulis. The sequence continues at coordinate 111,102 of JAYEVD010000781.1, read as the reverse complement.
TGGAAATCAGACGATAAGAAGAAAATGTGATGGCGTGGTTCTCATATGCCTTTGTTTGTTCTCAGCTTTAATATAAAACTAGGTGGCTCTCATATGTCTTTGTTTGTTCTCAGTTTTAATATAAACTAGGTGGAGAGCCCGTGCGTTGCTGCAGGGCATTTGCAAGATGACATACAAATGGTGTTATGTAGACTCGTGCAAACTTAAACATGTAAAAAGTTAAAGAAAAATTCAGGTAACAGCAAGGAACAAACAGTGAGCATTAATTATAGGGATATTGATTTCATTCATAGACGCATACGTATGAACATAAACATATGCATAAATTTGGAAACAATTTTATTAATAGACGCCTAAAAGTACTAGTAGAAGACATGTTTGGCTAATAACATCTGAGAAACATGCAAGAGCTTGTACATGGAAGACCTGCAAGAGTGTCAGTATCAGTATTAGTAAACATTATGCAACTTACAGCTTGTTATCACTTGGCAGCCTAACAGGATGCCATTTCTGACTAGATATACTAGAAGGATTCCCCATACATTGTAGCGGGAATTTGTAGAAATCAATTTGTTGGTTGTAATGTGTGAGACCCTAAATTTGTAGCTTGAGACCCACTGTGTATATTTGTGCCTCTTGGATTAGTACATAGCATACATAGTTACATTGTTGGTTCAAACACATATCATGAAAATATAAAGCTATTGCATAATATTAAAAAAAAAGTGTAAATATACCTTGCGGCTTTTGACTTGCAGAATGGCTAGACAGGTCAAATACTTTCAGAGATCAGCAGCGGAAGTAGAATTAAAGTATAACGCGTGGAACCCTCACGATATGCCCACCGCAATCGATTGTGGGCTCACGACCTAGTTCTTGGCCTTCGTGATCTTCAGTCTTGTCCAGTGTCCATAATTGTTCCTGAAGCCTTCTTTTGTGCTTACTGACTAAAAGAATATAAATAGCGAGCATGAGTACACAACCGTATTCGCGAGCCAACATACAATGCAATTATTATACATGTAGGGCTAATCAAAGGGAAGGCTCTTGGCTCTTTTATTTTGTACAAAGCCATTTGTTGAAATAGATTTAGTAATAGCAAATCCTGAGACTTGGCATTTTAACCAACACAGGTTTTATAAACTGAGTTTTTCTTTGTAAAGTACTAGTGGAGATCCCATCTCCTATACCATTGAGTGGCTCCGTCCACTCAATGCTCAAAGTTATCCCAGATTTACCATCGGTCCCGACTGTGCCATTTCAAATCTCTGGGGTCCCACCCCATCTTTTCCATTCCATCCATAAATTGTTTTTATATAAAAAGGAAAACTATATCAAGCACGTTCACAACACTGCTCTTGACTGTAAGCACGGCTGTCCAAATAGTTTTTTTACTCTACAGAGTTTGCACACTTTACCCACAAGAGATATTCAACTTATAATGTCTCATACACACTTCCATAGGTTTGCGAGTAAGTTGATTATCATAAGTCCTTTACAATGTCTCACCTCAGCACAACTCCACACCGCTAGGTATCACCTCCTTTAGGGCCTCCCATGCCCCTCGGGTAGGTCTCCCATTTGCGCCGTGCAGTTCCTGTGGCTTCGTTCACCCCCGACTACCCACACCACATTCCCCCAATGGTGAAGCCATGCCGATGCGAATAAATTAGTTAGCCAGGTCGTACCCATTATAGACTTGTGGTTGCACTGTTTTTACATGAGAGGTCAGCACAAGATTCGGCCCTTAATTGACTCAGGCGGCACATCCACATACCAACTCTCTCTAGCCACTCTTTCCACCACCCGAGTCAAAATCTGTTTTTAGATTTTTTTTTAAAATAACTTTTAGTCCAACATACCAGCTAGGCTTCCGGCCTCAACTGCCCAAATTCATTTTCAAATATTTTTAGTGATGTTTCGGGCAAATCATTGCCCACATGACGATGTATCTAAGCAAGGCTAAGCATGACACTTAGATACAAACTTATTAACTAGTATGTAAACCATTTATTCTAGGGTGACAAATGAGAGTGTCCAAGTTCAAGGATTGGAAGTTTATATACAATTATTATTAAGACATTAACTATGAGCTAGACCAATATAGTTGTATAAAACATAGCAATGCAATTTCATAATTTAAAACAATATAATTTAAAAAATCAAGTGCAATATGATCAAAGTATTGACTCGCCTTGCTCAATATTCTGATAACCCTGATCCTGTTCTAGCTTAAGGTTCTGATAATCATCTCGCTCAATGTGTTGATAATCATCCTGTTCAATGTTCTGACAATCTTGATCTCAGCTTCGTTCTTGTTGGGATTGCTGTCCCATTACAGCTTCAGAGTTTAACTACGCAGAATACGACTAAATCCAAGAGCGTCTGAAAATAACAAAATGAAATCCAATAAAAATATATTCAAACCAAATGAAACACTTCAAATAAGACTAAACATATTTACTAGCATCTTGAAAGAAGGGAGTATTTCAGATGAGATCGAAACATACTCATCTGGAGTCGATGAAGGAAATACTACAGATGAATTATCTTCAAAACAAGTTGATGAAGGAAATACTTCAGACGAAGTATGACCAAGGAGGGTGATGAAGGAAATACTACAGACAAATTATAACCAAGGAGTTGATGAAGGAAATACTTTAGACGAAGTATAACCAAAGAAGCTGATGAAGGAAATACTACAGACGAAGTGTAACCAGAGAATCTGATGAAGGAAATACTTCAGACGAAGTATACCCAGAGGAAGTTAAGGAAGGAAATACTACAGACAAAGTAGATAGATCCTAATTATATTCGTTTGGTGGATGAACTTCTAGCATTTACGTGGATAAATACTACTACAGCTCACGCGGCGCCTGGCTGCTCTAACGATTATTTTAGTCATTACTTCCTATTTACCGAGGAAGTTCCATGATCGTCGAGTGAGACCTATGCATAAGTGCGGGTTTCGCATATGGTAGACATACGTCTCACCGACACATGGGACCTAGCTCATTTAATAGTTTATCTTATCGATTTATATTTATCAAGGAAATTCCATGAGCCTTAGTTGGAATTTCCGAGCATGGGCTAGGCATTAGCCCAACACTGTATCAGGGGCGTCTACGGGTTTACTTGTGTTGGATCAGGTATGTGTGTATGTCTAAACATGACTGCATTATCTTACTAATCACTAATCGAGTTGATCTCATTGTTATCAGCACTACATCCATAGCCTAGGGCCTACATGTCGTCGAGACCACTATATTAGATATATGACTCATGATTAGATGTGTATTCTGAGTATACTGGTAATGACAACTACTTGATATCTAATCATCTGCACTAATCACCTTAAGTTAACCATTTGATTATCACATGGCTATTATCATTTATATTGGATAAGAGCTTACATTATATTGGTGTTTATGTATATGCCTATTTGATATTTGAAATATCCATCTGTTAACCACCCCTATTGATTTACTAATTGTTTAGTTAAGAATGTTCATTGTAATTGAAACCTGCTTCATTAATCTAATTATCTAACTCTCGATCACTTCTAATCTCTAATTACATAAGTTGACTACCAAACAACTTAACAACATTTCTAGCTACGTATGTAGACTATCGTTGTCTTAACTGAACTAACTATTCACTTATGATTTCATGTTAAGCTCTAATCACTAGTTACTATTAGTGCTATCTTGATACCCCTTTATTGTAGGCAACTATACGCCAACTGACGTAGCCTACCGATCTCTTGACATTATGCTATGTTAGAAATAACATTTTGTTTGGACACAACCTCCATTAAAGTTAGCTTCTTCGTATATCGGCACACTAATCAACTTAATTTATTAAGTTATTATCATTTTGGTAACAGCCTACATGAATCGCCCTAGCATACTTTTTAAGTAGATTTGTTTATCAGGTTTAAGGCTATACATATACTTGACCATTTTGAATTATCCTATATCCTGGATTTGAACTTGCAAGGTGCTGATTGAAATGACATAAACTAACCTCCTACTAGTTAACCTTTGCTAGCAATGTTCCTGTATGACATTAGCTCCATAATCATTTGTAACTTCCCTCAAAGTCCTAAACCAATCACTTGTTCATCCTACTATCAGTTAGTACTACTATCTGTCACCTAATTAGTATCTAACCACTAATTGCCTAACTTGCTATCTCGGATCACTAGCTAACATTTTCAGATAATAATCATTGATTTGTCTTTGTAGGTTATATGATAACAGTGCACTAACCATTTCTTGTTAACCCTCGGAGTCCTAAATCAATCACTCAATGACATGAACCTAGAATCATACATACATGCTTATACCATCGGAGAGCTAGAGATATAGAGGAAGGGACCACCTACCATGGACATCAACACAGAGAGAATCACATAGAGCTGCTGAGCAGGGGGGAAGGCAGAGCAGAGAAGGGCAGAGCGGCTCGATGGCGAGGGCAGTGCCGACGGAGGTGGCGGCGCTGGTGGCCGTGAGTGCTAAAAATAGAACTGGCCGAGCGAGGCAGTCCCGTGGGCGGTGGAGGCGCGGCCAGAGATGGCCAAGAGCAACGGGGCAGCTGCATGCAGCGGCCGACCATGGAGTGGAAGCGGTGTGGTGGTGCCGGAGTGGGAGGGTAGGAAAATGGAGGAGAGCATGAGCTAGAGGGGGTATGGGGAACCTACCATCGTAGACCATGTGGGCGGAGGGAGGCTGTGGCGGTTCGGCGACAGGAGCTTGTGGCGGTGCGGTAGGGGCGTCGTGGCGGCGGCACTGAGGAGAGGGAGAGCTGGAGATGGTGGTAGGGAAAGGTACACGGGGGTGTGAGGGTGCTCGTGAGGTGGGGAATTGCCCGGAGGTACTCCGGGCAAGGAGGGGCAGCCGAGGCAGCGGACTTGGCCAAAGGTAGGGAAGAAGCCACTACGGTGAGCTCCAGTGAGCGGATGATGCAATTGATTTGAGGGCTTATACCTGAGACGACGAGGGACACCGCATGACGCAGTTGGCGGGGAGAGGAGATCACCGGCGCTACCGAAACGGTGGGGTGGCACTTGGCGGCGCACGGCTGAAAACCAGAGCTCGGCTCTGCTTCATGATTTGGCTTACTAGAAGAAGGGGGGAAAATGGTAGGGGAGAGTCTAGAGTAGTGCAAAGGGGACGCAGAGGGTTCCGGGTGAACACTTATAGAGGGGAGGGCGGAGAATGCAGAGGAGCTGGCGAAGCTCTCGGCAAAACCTTGGCGATGGACTCGCGACGGCAAGAGCGGTGGACAAGACGCAGGTAGGTGGCACAGTGACGGTTAGGTGACTACTGATCGATGGCCAAGTGACAGGGTGCAACTAGCTCGACGCTGCATGCCCGCAACGTGGTGTGCTGGCTCTGGAGCATGTCGATAGGAGAGTGAGATAGAGAGCTGGCAATTCGCTCGGGAAAAGAAGAACAACATGAGCGAGTTGGTTTGGTTGTAGCGAACGACCGAGCCAAAGGAACAGTGAAGAGGGAAAAAGAAGGAATAAGGAGAAAACCTGGGGAAAAGGATGGAAAAAATCATAATCTTAGGTTAGCTAAAATTCTGATTCTTGCTAAAGGGTTCTAATTGGGTTTTTGGACAAAATTTTATTTTGGGATGAATTATTCCAAATAATCTTTTCAGAGGATTTAATAACGTATGATATTTTGCTAGAAATTTTCACATTGTGGTTAAACATTTTGGTTTCGAATTTTATGTTTTTGATATTAGGGTTTCTTGTTTTTCAACACTTGTGACGGCAAAAGAGGATATGCATTTCAAACAATTCTTCAAAAATGCAAGCTAAAAAGGATGGCAATAGATATCACATAAAAAGTTTTCAAAATCCTATATTTTTGCATTTAGGATTTTTGGGATGTTACATAATGTTTGAACAAATCAAAGTGAAACATGGTAGAGCCTAAAAGAATTAGAAGTCAATGCAAATAAGGGAACATATGTAACATCCCAAATTTTGACCTTTTCAAAATAATTAATTCAAAGATTTGGATTTTAAATTAGAGTTTCGCTAATTTTCGAGCCTTTTGAAGCTTTAAAAATAAAAAAGATTAGTTTGAAATTTATTAGATTAATTTAAAGCTTAATTTGAATATTCAAAAAAGAAAATATTTTAAATGATTAAAATGAATATCAATTAAATTTAAAATTATTTTATTCGCTCTTTTCAGGTTCCAAGGTTTTTTGTGGAATTTTCTTGAATTATTACGATTTTATTTTATTTTTGGATTTTATTTTTGTTTTCTTTCTTTTTCTGTCTCCTACCTTTCTTCCACCTCTATGCATTCGTATGCGTTTCATTTTTCTCGCTTGAAAACAAATTACCAACAATGAAGTTACATTTCTTTCTCGTTCTCTTCACTCGGATCATCAAATTCAAAACCATTTGAAGCAATGCAGCCCCGTCATCACCGCGCCAATTACCCTGGGCTATCAATACCCTCATTCCCGCAACCATCCATCAATGTTTTGCCGTTTCTTTCAGTTTCCAAACCGAGCCGAAATTGCCGTCGGCATTCACTCACCTTCTCATTGATTCGTTTCTTGATTGAAGCTATAAATTGGTACACAGAATCACTTAGACCCCCTTTGCAGTCCCTCCAAGTTTCAGAATCTCTGAAACACCGTAGACATCACATTTCTATTTGTCCCGAACATCGGTTCTCTCACCCGTTTTGAGCATTCTTCATTCCGGTGAGTTTTTCAATCATTTGATCACGTCACTTTGTGTTCCCGAGCACGGTGAACATTAGCCCTCAACAAATTTCTTGTTTCATGCAGCGAATTGCTCAAATTTTGCCGTTCCTTCTCCTAGGCCAAATTCGCTCCCGACGATCGATCTTCGTCCTCGGTGTGTATTTCTTCGTGTAAACTGCGTCACGGCGCGTTCCAGACCTTCCTTATCCTTAAACCACTCTCAATTCATTGGATTACTCGCTATGGATCGCCACCGCTGTCGTCGCTCGTTCCATGCCGCCCATTGCCGTGGAGGCGTCACCTCGGACCACCTCTGGCTAATCCGACAGAACCCATGCACTCCTTGGACTAAGGCCATGCCCATGCTTCCCCCTCTTTCTTCCTAGAACCTCCAGACCGCCGCCTCCACCAACCGACTGTGTGTCGCCGCCGCTTGAAGTGTCGTCGCCGCTGCCGTCATGGATTTCCGACCAAGATGCCTCCACCTGTGGGAAGGTCGTGACTGTGGGGTCCCATTTTGGCCGATGGCCGGCCACCTTGCCACCTTCCTCACCGGTGCCATTGCCATGACTGAAGCTTTGTTCATTCTGTGTTGGTTGAAGCTCTCTGTTCCTTTGATTCAAATATTTTGCTTTCTTTAGTTGTCACATGAGCACTTTCGCTCAGTTGGTTAGATGAGCCATGTTAGTCCTCCCGTTGCCTTAGATCTTGGGTTTAAGTCATGAGAACCCCATTTTTTTCTAGTTCTCAATTCTTTTCCTTGAGTCAATGACAGCTAGGCCCCACGCGTCATACACTCAATTAAAACCAAAATTCTAGCCAAAAACAAGATTCCAAGGAATATTCCCTCATTTTGTAATTTTCTAGAATTTCCATTCCATTCGATCTTCCGATCGCTCGTTCTCTGTTGTCCGAACTCTATATTTTTTCTAGTGATTCGAGTTTCTAAATTCATATAAAATCCTAATCTTTCTTCCAGTATAAATTCTATTTTTTAATTTTATTTGTATTTATTTATTTATTAGTTTTTCTCATTTTGTGCGTAGAACCCGACGTCACCGTAGAAGTTTCCAACCAGCAGTAAGAACTTTCCACCGACGTCAACGAAGGCGCGTCTCCTTTGAACATCTTGAACCCATATTTGTTAAATAATGTTTTTAGTTTTAAAGTTATGCATTGCTATTTTATTTAAATGATAAGTTTAAACTGTTGGTTGTTAGTTAAAAACCTAAAGCTCGTTAATGTTATCTTGGATTTAAGTCATGAGAACCCCATTTTTTTTCTAGTTCTCAATTCTTTTCCTTGAGTCAATAACAGCCAAGCCCCACGCGTCATACACTCAATTAAAACCAAAATTCCAGCCAAAAACAAGATTCCAAGGAATATTCCCTCGTTTTGTAATTTTCTGGAATTTCCATTCCATTCGATCTTCCGATCGCTCGTTCTCTGTCGTCCGAACTCTATATTTTTTCTAGTGATTCGAGTTTCTAAATTCATATAAAATCCTAATCTTTCTTCTAGTATAAATTCTATATTTTTTGATTTTATTTGTATTTATTTATTTATTAGTGTTTCTCGCTTTGTGCGTAGAACCCGACGTCACCATAGAAGTTTCCAACCAAAGAAGAAGAACTTTCCACCGACGCCAATGAAGGCGCGTCTCCTTTGAACATCTTGAACCCATATTTGTTAAATAATGTTTTTAGTTTTAAAGTTATGCATTGCTATTTTATTTAAATGATAAGTTTAAACTGTTGGTTGTTAGTTAAAAACCTAAAGCTTGTTAATGTTATCCTTGATATTTGTTATCATGTACCTTTGTAACCCTAGTGTAAAAATTCTGTATTATTGAATACAATTTTGCAGAATAGTTTGATACGGTAGAATTGCTTAGACGTGCTTTTTGGTCCTATTTATCCTATGGGTAGGAATTATTATTATCATTTATGCGAATCAGTTTGAGAAATGTATGGCAATAGGTATTGTCGTTGGTTTTCAAAATAAAAAAAATGGCAAAAATCTGTTTAGACTTGGGCGGGTGGTATGTTCAAGCGGGTGCAGCTAAAGCACGAGAACTTGTATTGTGTTAAATTCCGCCCGAGTTATATTAAGGACCGACGCTTGTGACTATCCAAACTGAGCAATAATGTACAACCACATGTCCTAAATGGGAAGGACTTGGCCAACTAATTTATCATGTAGTTGATAGGTGTTTCTTCTTGGGACGTGCAGCATGGTAAGGAACCTTCATGTCTGTCGGGGCTTGCTTCGGGCGATGGTAACAAACATCTATGTCCGGATAGGTTAACCCCCACAACAGTGAGCTCCGTGTCGCTGGTAAATGACGTCCAGACTTGGGGTTAAGCTCATCGGGCAGGTTGGTGTTAGAGCATGGTATTGTAAAGGTCTTGTGATAATTGCTTAATCACACGTCCAAGGAAACGTGTCATGGCTGACATTATAAGCTGATTGTCTTGTGTGGGTCAAGCTGTACAACCTTTGTAGAGTGCAAAACTATTTGAATAGCTGTGCCTACGGTCAAGGGTGGGCAAGGTGCGTTTTCACATGATAGATTTTGGTTTTTGATTTCAAAAGAGTGAATTTTGGAAACCTGAGAGAAGTGGGACTCTTGGGTAGATATTCTAGCCTTTGAACCTTTGCGACTAAGAGCATTGATACTAGTGGTTGGTAGCTAAAACCTTCACTAGTGATACAATTAATTTATTTATCAAAACTACTTTTTGTCAAATGTGCTTTATAAAAAACTGTTGAAACTTAAAATATTACTTTGTGCAAAAGAACCATTAAGCCTCATTTGTTAAAGCTATGCATATACATTTTTCCTAAGACTCGCGGAGTACTTTATGTACTCACATGCTACACTCAAAATAAATCTCAGAAGCCTTCAATGATGCCGAGGACGACTACGACTACTTCACCTGTGGCTTTGATGAAGGACACCCGGAGTACAAGGTTGTGCTCCCCAGTCGAATGCAGTGGGCAATTTGATGGGCCACCACTCGGAGTTTATCATTTGTTGCTTCCGCTGCTGTAAGACTCAAGGTCTTTTGACCACTTTTGTAATAAGTGGCTAAGGCCAATACTCAGTTGTTTATTAATGTTATTGCGTGATTCGAACTTGTTATCAACGATATTTCTACTGTGTGCACTAACTACTGATCATGGGACTGGTGCAGAAATACATAGAGGGTTCGGATTCAGAAATCCAGTCCCAACAACATCTATGACACTCAATTTTCATCCAAAGGTTGCGATACATCCAAAGGTGACATGGTTGCATGAGAGAAGAGAGAAATAACATTGGCTGTAGTTAGTGGAGATTACTTGTTTAATATATATAGATTCGTTCAAATTGCTAGGGGGAGTGCCATATCATAATGATATATATAATCAATTCCTAAGGATTTGTGTAAGTAACATATAAAGAAGGTTACAAATAGTACTTTCGACAAAGTTAAGCATGTACCTCGAGTTGGTATATTTGCTATGCATGTTTGTCGTGGTGTTCCAAAATATAAATGTACAATAACCATTGATGCTAAAAGATGAGAAGAAAAAAATGACGGGTAAGAAATGGCAAACGCACCGGTGAAACATTATAATTGGGTGTTCCTAAGCTAATCCATCACAAATCATGTAAACATCATAGGCAAAGAAAGAAAGCCAACTACCATTGTGCGGCAGCCGACGGGCATAGTAGACGTTTATGCAGGAAGAACTTTGCTGACCAACGGAGGAAAAACGACCATGGAAGGGACCATTGGATAATCGTGTGTGTGTATATTGGTTAGGCTTTTTCATTGGATTAATCGTATATGTCTTGGGGATTAATGGTGATGACCTGAAGAGGAGATGAAACGAAAGGTTGAGCTGGAGTTGGGACTGACGGTGCACTCATTATAGGTTACAGTAGAGATGAAAGACAAAGGAAGTGATCTGGTTTTTCATCACATGATGATGTCGGGGGCAAGATTTTTTTTTCTTTGGACGGGTTGCGCGGATTGGGCCTGACTAGAAGGGATCAATGGAAACTAAAACAGCTAGTGAACCTTTCAACACTCATCCAAAAAGTAAGAACAATTGAAATGACGAGGGTTGAAAATTTAGTTAGTGGGGGACCAATTGTATAGGTATACAAGATTAAGATTTCAATCTATTATCTTTAACATGGTGGCCTACAGTCCAGAATCAAATCAAGACTACATACTACCATCATTTTCGAAGTTTGGCATGCCAAAGCCGGCGGTCTTGAAAGAAGATATATATAAGAACAACATGGCAACGAGGAAAAGATTGAGAGACTATCCGTCCACTCCTCTCTTTCAAAATCTCCCATGTGACCATCATGAGGAGGGTCACCGTAGCTTTCTTCGGTGTGTCCGTCATTGATAACATAGATTCCCACCAATGGCCGATGAAAGGGTAAGGTTGTGCAATAAGTTGCAAAAGGGCTGGCCGGTTGATCCATTGGGCATCGAGTGCCCAGATCCGTTTGGTGTAGCGGCATTCTGCAAGGATATGAATGGTTGACTCTGGCGTCTGAGAGCACATTGGACAAATGGTTTGGTTTGGCCATCCTCACAACGCAAGGCGGTCCGCTGTCCACAGTCTATTTTGAATGGCTAGCCAGGCAAAAATTTTGCATTTGTGCGGGGCCCATGCTTTCCAAATTAGGGAATTCATGCTTGTTTTTGTGACTTCCAAGAATTGAGTTTTGTATGCCGACCTTGTAGTGTATTCCCCGTTTGGAGTTAGTTTTCCAGCTGATCACGTCGTTGTTGTTTTCATCCGGCATTATTTCATCGATGAGGTTCCAAAGCTCGACGAACTCCTGCATGTGTTGCACTGTGAAATGTGCTGTAATGTTTATGTCTTGAATCCAACGACCTTCGTTTAAAGCTTCCTCCACTGTTCTAGATTTTCAATGTGAAATTCTATGGAGGTTTGGCGCTATGTCATAGGGCATTTTGCCCTATAGCAAGATTAATGTCCAAAAGGTTGTTGTTTTTCCATTGCCTAATGTTATTTGAGTTGCCGTTACGAAGAGTTGCCTGTCAAGCTCGTTGCAAGGAATCTCCATACCATTCCAAGGTTTGTTTTGGGATCTCCACTCATACCAAAGCCACCTTAATCTTAGTGCTCAAGTGAAGCGTTCTAGGTCCAGAACCCCAAGTCCACTGAGTTCTTTGGGTCGACAGGCACGCTCCCAGTTGCCTTTGAATTTCCCGCCTATCAACGTTTCGGAACCCGCCCAAAGAAAATGTCGCCTTCTTTTGTCAATGTTTTTAATGATGCACTTTGGTGCCTTCGTAGATATTACAAAATAGATTGGTTGTGATGATAAGACTGTTTTGACGATCATTAGCCAACCCGCTGGGGTGAGCATTCTTCCACGCCAATTTGTCAAGCGGTTTTGTGCTTTGTCCTCTAATGGTTGGTAGTCGACTGTGCGCAGCCTGCGGATGTTTAGGGGAAGGCCCAGATATTTGATTCAGAAGGTTGCCATTATTGTCGGGAAATTTTGTAGAACCTACTGTAGGTCGATGCCTTCACATCGAATTGGGGCTATTTGGCTTTTCAGTATAACCTACGATGTCTTTGAACTTATTTAGAATGAGGGATAATGTGTTAGCCTTTGGCGCGGGGGACTATAGAAAAATAGCCGCGTCGTCCGCGTACATGGATACTCTGCAGGTTGCATTTCTTCCTTTGAGAGGTTGGAGCAGGCCCCTGTCGGTTACCAGATCAAATATTCTCTTTAGGGGGTTGATCGCAAGGATGAAGAGGAGAGGTGAAAAAAGATCACCTTGCTGAAGTCCCCTACGGTGTTGTATACTTTCTCCTAGGACTCCATTCTGAAGGATTTTTTATCTTATTGTGGAGAGCAGGAGGGCTATCCAATCTCCCAAACGTGGTGGGAAACTCTTGTGCTGGAGGAGCTCGAGTAGATAATCCCATCTAATTGAGTTGAAAGATGGCAATATCGAGTTTCAGGAGTAGCGATGGTGTTTTATTTCGATGATGTCTCTTCGCAAGGTTCTTGGCATAAAGATAGTTGTCTTGGATGCATCTTCCTTTGATGAAAGCACTTTGACTAGTTGAAACCAACTCTGATCGGCCTAAAATATGATGGTGAGTATGCCCCTTGCTTCTTTGTTAGGAGGATTATGTTGGCATTTTTTATTGTGGCGAGTTGAGTAAGATTGAGGTTCACTACTACAGGAAGCCACATCACAGACGGTTCGGAACCGTTATCACAAACGGTTTCCGAACCGTCTATATTTGTTGGTCTGTGATAACAGACAGTTATCACTGACGGTTTTTATTAAAATAAATGCAGGAAAACTAGTATCACAGCATCGTTTCGACTAAAAACCGTGCGTGATACGCGAATATCACGAGCGGTTCTAAACAAAAACCGTCGTGATCCGTGAATTTCATAGACTGTTTTTCTTAAGAACCGCTCGTGATATTCGCGTATCACAAACGGTTTTTATTTAGAACCGTCTGTGATATTCGCGTATCACAGACGGTTTTTAGTCAAAACCGCTCTGTGATACTAGCCTTCTGACGGTTTTAACGAAACCGTCGGTGATAGTTCCTACCCATCTTCGCATCTTCTTTGTTTTTACGCTAGGCTTAGGAATTGCTAGCCATGCCCACTGAAAACAAGCATGCACAAAAATAGATTCAAGCATGCACAAAAACAGATTCATCAGAGATAATCAGTTGTTGACAACTCAAAGTGATCATTACTCAAAATAAATTACAAAAGATCGCATTTGTTCAAGTATTGTCGCTATAGTTACAACTGGATTACAATTGAGTCAATTGTTTGCATTGAGAGGTGTCAGTGGGGTGAAGCTCTGGGTTGGCGACGGAGTGAAACTCTCCATTGTCGTTAATGATTTCGAGTTGATAAAGGTGCGAGCTTCCTCGAATGTCCTTGATCTCTTCCGCAGCGAGTCCATCACATTGTAAATCCATGGCACGTCGCTAGCAAGAGTAAAGTGGTAAGCTATATATATATTTAAATTTATAATTAGGAAATAATTATTTCGAGATTGACAAACCTCGGGATCCTTCTTCCTAGTTCTAAGGATTAGTGCATATGATAGCGAGCGTGATTGCACATAACTCATCATCTTTTTCTTTGGCGGCCCGCAAAAATAGAATTACATATATAGGTATAGTCGGTTCGAGACGCTGTTATTATGAAGTATGATATAGGATTATTGTGTTGTAGCGCGTCGGAAAATCCATCCTGTGTGTTAGTTGGGCGCTCTTTCCATTGTATATTCCTTTGTTGGCAACATAATCGATGAACGACCTACATGATTCGAAAAAGTTATCCTCGGCCATTTCAAACGAATGAAGACTACAATAGAGTTATGTAAAGAGGAAATGAGCATACCTCTCGAGTATTCCTCTTAGAACACTGAAGTCATGCTTGTTGCGGTTTAGGGAGTCAAGGTATATCACATAATTCCTCTTGGGTATAATAACTAAAAGGATCCAGTGGTACCTACTCATGTATGTCGCTATAGTCATTAAACCTAAGTTCGTGCTGCGTATAAAGTATAAATAAAATTTGTATAGCAAGTAGTGACACTTACCCCTGGTTGTAGGGCACCACTATGTACTTCATGTTCTTCTGACGAAGCAATGCCCTCGTTATGTATTTCTCGACGAAGGACGAGTCTTCTTGGATGGTTTGCAACGATACCACATGTGGGTCGAGGAAACCCACCGGTTCTTTTCATTCACGGACATTTTTCAGCATGTATCTATACATAAGCAATGAGTTGTGATATTTATCGGTATTACATGAATGTAGAACTTGATTGTACGCACTTACAGTGTCCAACATCGTAGAAGCGAGATGTCGAGGCCAACGAGGTTGAATAGGTCATATAAGTCGTTGAAGCCCACGACGAAGTACCTCGTCCCATTGAAGAAATGCTTCTCCTCGTATCTGACGGTGATTCCAGTATCGCACCCCTTCTTTTGGGTCTTCTTCAAGTACCGGCATGCAAAGCGACAAGCATATCCAAGGCGTGCATTATCTGCGTCGAACACGCGGTTTTCCGATGATGTAGTTCCCGGGTATCGCGGACTTCCCGGAATTGGGAGGCGCCTTAACGTTCGTCGATTTTGATTTGGCCTTAGCGATTGGCAGCGTCTTCTTGTGAGACGACTCGGGAACCGATACGGTGGCACGCTTTTACTGTTCCTTCGGCGTCTTCTCCACGGGAATCGAAGAGGTGGCCTTCTGAGGCGAAACATGAGGTGGAGTCATCGAGAGTCCTGTTGGAGAGGAATGGTCGTGTCCAGATCGCGACACTGCTGGGTCCAGGGCGATGTCCTTGGGCCACTGGATAAAAGAGTGGACAGCATCTCCTAGTGTTATGATCTCTTCGTCCGGGCGAATCTTCAGCGGGACGGCTAGGAAATTGCCATGTACCATATCCACCTGGACCCTGGCGTAACCTGCGCTAGTGAGCACCGTCTTTGCTTGCCCTTCCTCGTATGGATACACCATCCTCTGCAGACCTCAATACAAAGGACCCATCCATCCTCACTTGGAGCTTGCAGGCGTCGGCTCCTACAAAGCGATCACGCAATTAGCTAAGGCGTCCTATAGGTCTATCTTTGGTGCATTTCATAGATGTACGTTACCTTGATGTCGTCTATTGGTAATCGGACGTCGTCATGTTCAAATTATCTTGTGACGCGACGCTACTTGACGTCGAGGAGGACCGCCTCCCAAATTAATCGGGCGGCTTGCATCGCCGCTCAGAGTAGATTCATTTGACCTGCAATGTTGCTATCTTTTCTTCAAATTTGTTAGTAATCATCTGTACCAACCGGTTAGTCGTGCTCGACCTTGGATCTCTTCCTACTCCTATACGTGCGAGATCGTCATGAATCTATGACTCCAAGGCACGTTAACCCCAAGGCCTCGCGTGCGACCAGGTGCTCCTTGCTTTCCAAGGCCGTAGATAGTATATCCTTCTCCTGATCGCATGGAAGGAGCCTTGGGAAGCTTGGGCAGTCAAGTCACACTGCAAGAGGTCATCATGTTATTATAGACACTATGAAGTTATGGACTTATTAACTAGGTAGTTCGGCATATTTACCACACGTTGGGACACTTCCTGGTCTGCCGGGTTTGTGAAAGAGATGCTGCCCGAAGACGAGACTTTTGCCCTCGCTTTTAACCAGCTTAGGGAACGCTGGTCTGTGATATCAGGAAATGGCCCAGTTGCGTTCTCCTCCTCCACTGCCCATTCCTCGTATTTACCTGCGTACCTAGCGGTGCCGAGTCTGTGCGGGTGAGTGTTTCGTGTCTAGAGAGCTTTGTGCGCCACACTTTGCTCCTTAAATTCGACCGTCGTTTTCATAGCCACAAAGGTATCCCATGCTTCCCGCGTCAAGAATCTATACTACGCGAAGGGCGTCTGACCCGTGTTCATGTACTTCGTGACAAGAATGCTCTTGAAGGTCTTCCACGATTTATCCATCGTGAGCATCACCGTCCGTCGCATGCGTGCCACGTCTGCTTCTGGAATAGTGAACTTCTCTGAAAGTTCTGTCCACAGCGCGCCTTTCGCTTCTTTCGTTAGGTCCTTCCACCTTGGTGTGGTGATGGGGACCCGTTCCCTTCCAAGTATCCCGCAGATGGTCTGGAATCTCGCCGCTGATCTCTTGGGACTCAGAGGGACCCCAAGGTCACTGACCTCCGTGATGACCAGTCGGCCCGCATGCATTTTTGATTGTCCTCTGCCATCTCGCTTCCGTGTCATTATCGTCGACGGTGACGGCGGCCTCGTCGGCACCTCTTCCATCTGCAGCGTCGGTGACGGCGGCCTCGTCGGCGCCTCTTCCATCTGCGGCATCGGTGACGGCGCCGAAGACGGTGCCTCTGCCATCTCGCTTACTTGCTATCTACATAAGTTACATATGCAATAAAATGGATTGCAAGAGTCCCAAATTAACATATACATTTAAACTTAATAATATGCTCAACATGTGCAATATTAGCAAATAATCATAATTAATTCCAGCATAAATATGAAACAATTAATCTCAGGAAGAAGTACAGAGGTTGACTATAGAGATCAAGATGGCAAATGAAAAGTTGAATGAGCTCATACAGACTACTAACATTCCTTAATCCACCAGCTTCTCTAAGGAAATGCTAAGCAAAGATTTAATGCTTCATGTACAGAAGACTAGCCTTTAATGAAGACATAGAAACAAAATAGAATCAAGTAAAACTTTGCCCGAGCCCATATTTGCCCGAGCCTACTTCATCGAGGCCGACACATTAGAGTGTACCATTTGTTTCATGCCGTGGAGAACTGGCATAAAATAAAGGTACACTCAAGTGTATCAGGATCGACGAAGGAAATGCTAAGCAAAGGTTTAATCCTATAGGGCTCGCCGCCTCCCTGCTCCTATTCTAACACTCCTTAATCCACCAGCTTCTCTTGTAATCTTTGTATAGATAGAAACTAGTGATACAAATCTTTTGTCCAAGCCTATTTTTGCCCGAGCCTACTTCATCGAGCCCGACACACTGGAGTGTACCATTTGCTTCGTGCCGTGGAGGATTGGCACGAAGCAAAGGTACGCTCAAGTGTGTCAGGATCAATGAAGAAAATGCTAAGCAAAGGTTTAATGCTTCATGTACAGAAGACTAGCCTTTAATGAAGACATAGAAACAAAATAGAATCAAGTAAAGCGATCGATTTAAGGAAATGCTAAGCAAAGGTTTAATCCTCTAGGGCTCGCCGCCTCCTGCTCCTATTCTAACACTCCTTAATCCACCGACTTCTCTTGTGATCTTTGTATAGATAGAAACTAGTGATACAAATATTTTGCCGAGCCTATCTTTGCAGAGCCTACTTCATCAAGCTCGACACCTTTGAGTGTACCATTTGTTTCATGCCGTGGAGGATTGGCATGAAGCAAAGGTACACTCAAGTGTGTCGAGATCGACGAAGAAAATGCTAAGCAAAGGTTTAATGCTTCATGTACGTAAGACTAGCCTTTAATGAAAACATAGAAACAAAATAGAATCAAGTAAAACTTTCTTTTGGATTGTTGTAAAAATGCGATTTTAGCAAAATTTCAGAATTAATCCCAACAAAATTAATTAGCATTAAAGCATAATTCCTAATGAATTTAACATTCCTTAATCCACCAGCTTCTCTAAGGAAATGCAAAGGAATCACAAGCAGTTCTTAATAAGAAATGTCTGGATTAAACTCTCAAACAATAAAAGGTCTAGAGATTAACAGTGCACAGACACTATTCCAACATATTGATTGATGATATTATGTGCTCTCAGAAGGAGAGTAGCTAAAGAACAAGTCGTTGCCATCTCAATCCTATTGTCTATACTCTTCATTAAATGAATATGATAATATAAATTCAAACTATGAGCTCTAAACAATCACTTTCAATCTGAATATAAGACAGAGTTCATCACAGAGCATGTCAACAAAGCCCACTGATCAATTTGCAATATCTTCAGTATTAGATTCAGAAATCAGAACTAATACAGATCAAGGTATCAACTAGCACTGCAAATATATATATACAAAGATCAACCGAACTGCCACAGAGGAGCAATACTCACAGAGAGGATGCCGCACAAGAACTCATGGTGCAAGAAGGAGGTCAGTGCAGGGGAGGCCGCGCTGGGAGGAGGGAGGTGCAGGGAGGAGGCCGACACGGGGAGGAGGACGGCGCAAGGAGAAGGCGGTCAGAGGAGGAGGCCGACACGGGAGGAGGACGCGGGAGGAGGCTGGTCAGAGGCAGGACGCCAACAGGGGAAGAGGACGGTGCAGCGTCGTCGATGTCGGGGGCGGCGGAGTCGAGGTCAGAGGCGGCAACGTCAGGGCTTACGGCCAGGGAGGTGAACGGGGGCGTCTAGGTCGGGAGCGCCGAGGTCAAGCCCTAAACTCTAGAGGAGGCGAACGAGCGTGTGAGAGCCTAAGGGGCGCGGGAGAGGAAGTGACGAGTGAGAGCAAAACCCTAGCGATTCCCGCCTTATAAAAAGTATATCACAGACGGTTCTATTAAAGAACCGTCTGTGATAAGGATATCACAGACGGTTCCCTAATAGAACCGTCTGTGATATTTCCATATCACGCACGGTTCTCGTAGGAAACCGTCAGCGATATTCTTATCACGAGCGGTTCTATTATAAAACCGTCGTGATAGCTGACAAAACGATGACAATGTGTGATATCTCGACAAAACACGGTGACAAGTATGATGACAATCATGACAAGTCCATATGAATTGAACACGGTGACAAGTATGATGACAAGTTCATAACACATTTGACTTCAAAATTTCATATCTAATTCAACTCAACTCCAAATCAAGTGAAACCAATTTTGATACTCCACACTACAATGAACGTCCACATTGACATTAATATCAAATATGACAAGTCCATAACACATCAACACATGACAATTTCACGTTGACATCAAAATATATGAGAGATTACAAGTCCATAACACATGATGTTATGGAATAAATTAATTACATTGGAGTAAATTCTTAATTAAAATATAGGCCTTCCTGATGATTGACGCGCATATAACTAGCTTCCTCACTGGGTTCTTCCTCAAGCCTAATGCCGTTTCCGAAAGGTGGCAACTCGTCAAATTAATTGTATTCTTCCTCGTCCACTACATTCTCAACTCCGACAATCCTCCTTTTCCATGAAGAACTACGTGGCACTTCTTATTTGCTTGGTCGGTTACATAGAAGACTTGAACAACTTGGTTAGCCAAGATCGAATGGTTCGTCTTTGTATCCGACACGCTCGAGGTCCACGGTAGTGACGCCAGTGCTTGTCGACCTTCACTGTGGGAGATGGACCCAACGACACGAAATAGGGGATCTTGAAAAGCACGTGTCGAGCTCCCATATCTCCTCTATTTGCCCATAGTAGGAGCTCCTCACCCATCGGTCTCGAATGCATCTATCACGGACACCGCTATTCGGGTATGCTCTTCCTATCTGAATGCCGTATAAAATGTGTACCCATTTATGTCGTATCCTTGCCATGCGACAATTGTAAATTGTGGCCCTCGTGCCAACCATAGCAACATCATCACTTGATGACCTCCCGGTGATTCGCACTTTAACCATTCGTTGAATCGACGGTTGTGCTCTCGTGATCCAAACCTCCGACCGGTCGGATTACATTGGCGTACCATGTCTTTGTGCTCGTCGATGTACGGGGACACTTGGGTCATGTGTTGCAAGACTGTGAAATGGGCTTGAGCATACGTATCCAGATCGGGAGTGATTGATTTCCTTCTGATGGTCCCGATACCATTCAGTCTCCCCTCATGGCGAGATAGAGGCACACCTATCGGTTCCACCTGAGCCATGTAGTCGACGTAGAACTCAATGACCTCTTCGGTTGCACAACCTTCGATGATGCTGCCCTTCGGTCGAGATCAATTCCGTACGTAGGACTTGAGAATTCCCATGTACCTCTTGAACGGGTACATATGACGCAAGAACACAGGGCCGCATATCTTTATCTCTTTCACAAGGTGAACAATGAGATGGACCATGATATCGAAAAATGATGGAGGGAAATACATCTCAAGATGACATAGAGTCGTCACTACCTCGGCCTGCAAAGCATCTAGTCCTTAGGGATCAATGATCTTCTGAGCAATTGAGTTGAAAAAATAACACAGCCTCAAGATTGCCACTCGGACCTTGTTTGGCAAGATACTTCTAATTGCAACAGGAAGCATTTGTGTCATCAGCACATGACAATCATGAGACTTCATACCAATTAATTTCAAATCTTGCATAGAAACAAGGTTCTTAATGTTAGCGGAGTAACCAGATGGGACTTTCACACCATGCAAGCTCTGGCATAGTTTATTTCTCTCAGCCTTGGACAGAGTGTAGCAAGCTGGGGGAAGGTACGTTCGTCCTGTATCGGTCTCTTCCGGTGCTAACTCGGTCCTTATGTTCATATCAACCAAGTCACGCAACCAAGTCACGCCGTGCGTTAACACCATCCTTTGTTTTGCCACTAATGTTCAGCAAGAGACCAATCAAGCTATCACATACATTCTTCTCTACGTGCATGACGTCGATGCAGTGGCGAACTTCTAAGTGCTCCCAATAAGGCAAGTCCTAAAAAATTGACCGCTTCTTCCAGATGTTCTTCTCACGGGTTCTTAATTTACGTCCCTTCCCAAGCACAACATCGATATCCTTAACCATATCATAGACATCTTTCCCTCTAAAAGCCCTTGGAGCTGAATCGTTCTCCTTATTTCCGTCAAATTGTTTTTTCATCTTGCGGTATGGGTGACTCCTGGGAAGGAACCTACGGTGATGCATATACACAGTTTTGCATGAGTTGTTCAGCCATACACTCTCCGTAGCATCTAAGCAGTGTGGACAGGCTTTGGCTCCTTTTGTACTGAAGCCCCACAGGTTACCAAGGGCAGGAAAATCATTGATGGTGCAGAACAACATGGCGCGTAAAGTGAAGTTCTCTCGTTTGTACGCATCCCATACCTATACCCCTTCGTTCCACAATGTCACAAGATCTTCCAACAATGGTGCTAGGTACACATCAATATCATTCCCAGGTTGCTTCGGCCCTTGGATAAGTAGTGACATCAAAATGTACTTCCGCTTCATACACAGTCAAGGAGGAAGGTTGTACATACATAGATTCACAAGCCAGGTACTATGTCAGCTACTCTCACATTCTTGAAAGGATTCATTCCATCCATACTCAACCCTAACCTTATGTTCCTCGGTTCACCGAACTCTTGAAGCTCGATCGAAGTTTCTCCATTAGGCGTAATCGGCAGGTGTCTTAGCTTTTCATCTCTCTTACGCTCCTCTGAGTGCCAACGCAGCAATCTTGCCTCCTTTGGGTTCGCAAATAAACGCTTCAAGCGTGGGATCACGGCGGATACCACAACATCTTAGCAGAGGTCCTTGCTTTACCTTAGCGATATTCGGCGCTTGTATCGGGATGCTTTGCACAGGACATACATGCATGTCTGCATACTCTTTACGATAGAGGATACAATCGTTCGGACATGCATGTATTCTTTCTACTTCCATTCCCAATGGACAAATAACCTTCTTTGCTTGATAGGTGGTCTTTGGGCAACACGTTTTCCTCGGAAGGATGTCCGCTAGGAGACCTAACAACGCCGTGAAACTCTTATCGGACCAACCATTGCTTGCCTTCAATTTCAGCAGTTCAAGCACGGTTGACAACCTTGTGTATTCCGCTTGCGGCTAGGAACAAAGGTCTCACGAGTCCTCCTTAAACCCTCGAATTTACAAAACTCTCTCTCATTGTAGTTCTCTTCTGCATCGCGTAGTATTTGATCTAGATTGTCATCATGCCACCTATCCTCATCAAAAGCACAGTCCACATCCGGCGAATTGTTGACTTCCTCGGCGATGTCGTCATTATTAACTTCTGGTATAATCTGCTCTTCACCGTGATTGGTCCAACATGTATACCCTTTTTTGAAACCCCTTCGAATCAAGTGCGCTTCTATCTGCACCGCGTTGTTAAACATCTTGATTACGCAATCAATGCATGGACAAGACATAAAATTTATCCCTTCTTCAACATATCCTTTCGCCAATGCTCTTCTAAAAGCAACCACGCCATTAATGTACTCTTGACTCACACGGTTCACACCGTACATCCGGGCCGATCCATCTACACTACGCATGTAACAAATTAGTGTCAAATTGATTAGCGATTAATTTATAGCAAACATGAATTTAAATATGCAAGTAGAGGACAAGACGTTTCACATGACAAAAGAACGACCCTATTTGCATCCCATCTACCTAAATTTATAGTGATATGCTGATATTACTTTGGACTAATTAATTTGACCTACACCAAGGTTGTTATTTGCCTACAAAACCACATATGCCTTTTCATAGACATTATAAAGAAAATAATCATATGCAATCACCTAGTGGTACTGCATATCAAATTTCATCACCAAGTATAATGGCAATAACATACTGGCAGTTATTTAGTATTTACAGTGCTATGCCTCAAAATTCTAAATGTAGCCATCCATGGAGGTAACATAGTAACATGCATCATGCATTTGCCTCAACCACCTCTTTGCCTTGCAAACTTGCTTCACTACCCCTTCGATCTTAGTGCATTGGCATTTGTCATTGTGCACTTGCTTCTTCAACAACCTCATCATCATTGGCCTCTACTCCTCTTCATCTTCTTCAATACTGCTCTGAGGCTCCACAAGGACTTGCCATGCATATTGTTTCCAAGTTGCAACCTAGCATAGAATGGCCATCAAAAATCAACAAATAGCAATACACCATTGACCAAGACTCAAATAGTCAAACTACAAGACCTTGCAACATACCGAGGAATGGGGATGTGGCGGCAGAAAGGAGGAAGGATGTAGCAGTGCGTCACCGACGAGGAGAGGACGATGGCCTAGGGCGCTCACGGCCACGAGAGAGGGCAACGAGGTGGTGGTGACCAACAAGCCTGAGGATGCGCACAGGTGAGGACGACGGCCGCCGGCCTAGAGGTGGCAGCGGCGGTCTGGCGATGGGACTGAGTCCTCCAGAGCGGCGGTCTGAGCGGCAAAGCGATCAAGCGCAGAGGGATGTGTCGCGCGCAATTTATATGATGCCAGGATATCACAGACGGTTATTAATTCGCACCGTCTGTGATAACTAATTATCACAGACGGTTCTAGTTTAGAACCGTCTATGTACTATCACAGACGATTCTCAATTAGAACCGTCTGTGATAATCTTGATTATCACAAACGATTCTTATTGAGAACCATCTGTGATTGGGGGGATTATCACAGACTGTTTGTTAATAGAACCGTCTGTGATAATTCACAGACGGCTCTATTAATAAACCATCTGTGATAGATGACTATCACAGACGGTTCTAAAAAATATCGTCTGTTATAGGCTGCCCACTCCACACGCAGGTCTGGACAGACCCAACACATACGGTTCCAAAGGAACCGTCTGTGATGGGGCGTCTACTATAGCCTGTTTTGTAGTAGTGGTTGTGGAAGCTCTTTAGGGTGACCATGATGTCATCTTTGATAACTTCCCAACATGCATGGTAGAATATACCGTTGAACCTATCCGGTCCTGGTGCTTTGTCTAGCGGCATTTCGTGAATGGCCAATTGCACTTCTTCTTCGGTGAAAGGATCTGCCAGATTCTGAAGGTTGATTTGGGGCAGCTGAAGTGTGTCCCAGTTGAAGGTAGTTGCCCTAGGTTGGGTGTGGCCAAGAAGATTGGTGTAATGTTCATGGAGTACTACACATTTTTCGTCATGTGAGAAACCCCACCCTCCCTCATGTTGAAGTTGTTGGATGAAGTTTTTCCTCCGATGAGAGTTGATCTTGGTGTGAAAAAATTTGGTGTTCGCATCGCTTTCTTTTAACCATGTTAAGCAAGAGGCTTGCATTTTACGGGCTCTCTCCAAGACCGCCAAGGCCAAAACTCTTTTTTTTCAGTCTAGCCCTTAACTTGAATTCCTCCGGGGATAGGGTCCGGTTTTCCGGGGCAATATCCAATCTCAGGATTAGCTCCCGCAAAATGGCCAAACTTAACCAAACCAGTAATTTTTGGCATAAAGCAATCAGCGCAAACAAGCATACCATTGTGGTAGTTGCTACTTGAACTTCATGGAACTCTGATAAAACCTGTACAATCTATAGACTCTGAAAATTATTTGTACAACCCCACAACATAACATGCGTAGTGTTATGAATAGCTCTTATATTCATTATGAGGCCAATGGGCCAATATATATTCAAGTACAGGTGTGGCATATATGCAATGAACCCCTTATACAACGGGGAAAATACATATACATCTAACACCCCCCCCTCAAACTTATGGTGGATCAACAACATTAGGTTTGGAGAGATAGAAGCTATGCTGAGCTCTAGTCTGCGCCTTTGTGAAGAAGTCTGCCACCTGAAGTTCTGAAGGCACATATTGAAGAGCAACAATCTAATCTTGTACCTGTGTCCACATGTAGGAAGCATCAACACCAATATGCTTTGTAAGCTCATGCTTCACCGGATTTGTAGCAATGCTAATAGCCCCTATACTTGCCGGATTTAAAGAGGAGTGGGTGCTGAAACAGAAACACCAAAATCCTCAAGTAACCACCATAGCCAAGTAACCTCCGCAGTAAACAAAGCCATAGCTCAGAACTCAACCTCAAGACTTAACGAGAAATCATTGCGCTTCTTAGTCTTCCAAGCAATGAGAGAACCACCAAGAAAAAACACAATAAGCAGAGAGACCCATGATCGAGTGATCACTAGCCCGTGGCATCGAATATGCTCGAGTCAGAAGAGCCGGAGAGAGGGAAAACAGCAGACGACAGTGATGGTTCCACGAAGATATTGTAGAACACGAAGAAAATGACTATAGTGGAACTGAGTGGGAGCAGAAACAAACTGACTCAAGATATGCATAGGATACGAAATATCAGAATGAGTGACACCTAGATAAACAAGACTCCCAACAAGGAGACGATAGCGAGTAGAATTAGCAAGAGGCTCACCATCAGTGGGCCAAAAATGAACATTAAGCTCCATAGGAGTCTCAGCGATGTGCTGATCAGTAAGAGAAGTAAGATCAAGAAGATCCTGAATATACTTTTTCTTGGGACATAGAAGCCCTCGTGTAGAAGTAACCTCAACCCCAAGAAAGTAGCGAAGAGGACCCAGATCGTACATGAGAAATCGCTCATTAAGACGCCTTCACAAAGGTGATGTACGAGAATCATCTCCAAGAATGATCATATCATCTACATATAAAGGAGAAGCGTCCACCACGAGACGAAGTGTGAATAAAGAGAGCAGGATCATGAGCACCGGCAAAAAACCAGCTTGCAAGGACAACAGAAGAGAAACGATCAAACCAGCACGGGAGCTTGCTTGAGGTCAGAAGAGATCGCGAAGGCGACAAACCATACCCTCAGAATGTAATACCCCTGGTGGTCAGATATAAACCTCTTCACACAAATTTCACCATTGAGAAAGGCATTCTTGACATCAAGCTGAGAGATGGACCATGCCTGAATAGCCATAGTAAGAAGAGTGCGAACAGTGGTCATATGAGCTGCAGGAGCAAATGTCTCATCATAATCATGACCATGCTCCTGCTGAAAACTACGTGCCACAAGACGAGCCTTGTAGCGCTCAAGAGAACCATCAGAGCGGGTCTTAATCTTGTAGACCCACTTGCATGTGATAGGAGTAATACGCGCGTGAAGAGGGACAAGATCCCACGTGCCAGTATGCTCAAGGGCAACAATCTCCTCTGCTATCGCATGTTGCCACTCCTGATGAACAGCAGCATCACAATAAGAAGTCGGTTCGGCAAGAGCTGCTAAACAAAAGTGTGCAGGAGGCCGAATAGACTGACGATCACGAAGAGCATATCGAGGAGAGGTCGAAGAAGATGAACCATTAGAAGAATATATTGCATCAGAAGAATCCTCAACTCGCAGACGACGAGTGTAGTAGAGAGGATAAGAAAGACGAGGACCGGTAGGAGCCTCTAAAGAGGGTGGCAGTGGCAAAGGAGACGATGAAGGAGGAACTAAAGAGGCCAAAGGCTGTGATGGAGGTGTGATGCGACTCGATAAGAGATGCTGGAGTGGTGGAGGGAGAAGGACGAGAGAAGAAAGGATGAGACTCATCAAAAGTGACGTCCCGAGAAACCCGCATCCGTCGGCTAATAGGGTCCCAACAACGATATCCCATATGCTCAAGTTATAGCCTGTAAAAACGCGACTCCACTGATCGAAGCGGTCAGTTTGAAAGTGCGCCACAAGGCAAGAAGAACATAGCACACACACCCAAAAAGGTGAAGACTAGAATAGTCAGTAGTCTTGCCACAGAGACACTCAACTGGGATCCCACCCTGAAGAGCAAAAGAAGGTTGAATATTAATCAGGAAAATGGCAGTAGAAACAGCCTCAGTACAGAAGTGTGGTGGGACAAAGAAGCAAGCATAAGAGCACGGGCCGTCTCAAGAAGATGATGATGCTTGCTCACCACACCATTCTCGGGCATGAGCACCGTGGCAAGAAAACGAGAGAGTGCCCCGCCAAAGAAGAAAACCACGAAGGACTCCTAACAAATATTCCTCAGCAGAGTCAGCACGAAAGACACAAATAGGAGAATCAAACTGAGTACGGATCATAGTGGCAAAAGTCTTGTAGATGGATAAAACCTCACTATGAGATGACATAAAGTATATCCATGTGTGGCAAGAAAAATCATCAATAAAAATTATACAATATCGATGACCTCCTTTTAAAATGAAAGGAGCCAAACCCCATACATTAGAATGAACATGATCAAAAGGACAGTGTGACACCGACTCACTAGAAGGATAAGGAAGTTGAAGTCTGCTACCAAGCTTATAATCCCGACAATTTAGAGAAACATCACCGCATACGCACCTAAAAAGACCATGACGAAGTAAAGAAGATAGACGCGACCCACAAAGATGTCCCAAATGATGATGCCACTGAGCAAAAGACGCAGTAGAGGATGCAGCAAAAGCGGCGGCGGCGGTGGAGGCAACAAGACTGGTAGGGGTAGCGAAAGAAAGATGAAGCTAGTCAAGCTCCCAGAGACGTTGTCACGGGGGCGAGGGCCAGTACCAACCAGAGTCCCCGTGCGTCGATCCTGAACACAACAAGAATCATAATCGAGAATAACACGACAACCATGATCAGTGAGCTGACCGGTAGATATGAGCTGCATGGTTAGTTTGGGAATATGAGAAACAGCAGGAATATAAAAAGAGGAATTGGAAAGAGTGCCTCATCCTGCGATAGAAAGAGGTACCATTTGCTGTCTAAAGAGTGATAGGAGCAGCTAAAGGACGAATGTAAGTGGGACTGGTGGAATCAGGTGTCATATGAAAGGAAGCACCAGAGTCAAGAATCCAAGGTGATATACCTGAGGAAGAAGTAGAAGGTGGTCTCTCACTAGAAGACTGTGCAGCAGAACCAACAGAACCAGACGGTGCAAAAGCAGCCATGCGACACAGCAGTGTGAGAAAATTTCTGAGAATCAGTAGCACCAGAGCTCCTCTGAGAAGAGGAACCACCAGTGCCCTTTGGAGGATGGCCACCACGACGTAAATCCTTCTTCTTCTTGTAGTAGAACTGTGCCTGATGTCCATCCTTGTTGCAATAGGTGTAGTGTACCTGACCAACAGCAGCTATCACTGGTGCAAGAACCACTGATGAAGGAGGAGTTGGAGACGTAGCGGGTGTAGAAACTGGAGTAGCTGCTAGAATCGAAGGAAACGAAGGTGACGGCAACAGACCCGCAATACGAAGGCAAATCTCAGCACGAACAGTGGCAAGGGCCTCCAACAAGGTCACATGAGGGTGGCGTGCCAGCAACTAAGCATGAGTCTGCTCATACTCAACCCGGAGACAGGTCAGGAAGTCGTAGATACGATGAAGCTCCAGGTGAGACTGCTGACGCTGACAGCACTGACACGTGTGACAAACATCCGGTCCCAAAGAGTCAATCTGACGGCAGACCATAGACAATTGGGTATAGAACTCATCCACAGTTGCATCTCACTGTTGCAACGACTGCTCCTGATGCACAACAAAAAGATGCAACGAATCACCAGATGGCTCATAGCAGTTGTGCAGATGTGTCCACATCAACTGTGCTGAAGCCCTACCAACCACATCTCCAGTGAATTGCACCTCCATACTAGCAACCAGAATAGCAGAGGCACGAGCATCCTCATCAATCCATGTCTTGTAGGCAGCATGCTAAGTCTGAAAAGTCTCCATGGTATCCTCAAAAGATTCAGATGCCTTTGTACAAGCGTCTTCGAAAGCATTCTTCGGGAGTGCAAGCTCAGCAGGCGGAGCAAGGCGAGGCGAACAAGGCAACTCGCTAGTAAGAAAATCCCATAGGCGCTGACCACACATATGAAGACGCATATATTGAAACCAGTCTCGATAATTGAGACCATCGAAGATCACCTGACAGCGAGAAACGGAAACAGTGCCCATTGGTAGGCGGCGCTGGATATACGTTGTTTTTTTCCTCGCGTTGAGCTGGCTAAAAAGAGCCTTTGGCCGAAGCCTTTAAAACTGTAGGGTTTTCCCTTGGCGGCGGCGGTGGCTCCCTGGCGATGAGGCTGCGGCGGCTTCCACAAGAATGAGGAGGCGGCGGCTTCCCGCAATGAGGAGGCAAGCAGGTGGCGGCTGCCCCAGCGCGATGAGGAGGCGGCGACGGCTTCCCCAAAGGCGATGAGGCGGCGCGCTTCCCAAGACAATGAGGAGGTGGAGGTGGCGGCAATGCCCGCCGATGAGGAAGCGGCGGTGGCGGCGGCGCGGACCAGAACGGCATGGCGAGTCCAATGACGGATCCAGAGGCTCGAGGTTCGCGCCGACTTGGACGCGAGGTCCGCAGCGGGCCTGGCGGCTCGAGCTTGGGCGGCCGGCGAAGATGAAGCACCGAGCAAAATCTCGGTCGGCCCCAAGCAAAGAAAGACTTGGGCGAAGACGAAGCGTTGGGAGCAGAGGCAACGGGGGCGGCGAGCGGCAACCGGCGGCTGAGGAGGCTAGCGCCGTCACGTGAGAAAATACGTGAGAAAACCCTAACCCTAGTTTTGCTCTGATACCATGTTATGAATAGTGCTTATATTCATTATGAGCCCAATGGGCCAATATATATACAAGTACAGGTGTGGCATATATGCAAGGAACCCCTTATACAATGGGAAAAATACATATATATCTAACACGTAGTAGCATCAGTACGTACGAAACGAGTCACAAATACAAGTCCACAACATCTAAATGCTCGAGTAAGTTAGTTTTTTAGCACCCATCAGAGACACATAGTAGCTGAAATAATGATCTGCAGATGCAATTTAGCCAAGGTTCTTGTTGGATTCACAGAGGTAAGCCCAGGCGACGACTGCAGCAGCAACTGCAACCCCAGCTGCGGTTTGCATCAGCAAGTATTTCGTATTCTCTCCTGATTTGCAAGTGAAAGCGAAGTGAGGAGGCGTGAAGCCGAGCTCTGAGAGCTTCTTGTGTGACTTCGCATACTCCCTAAAGAATGCGTCCTCATCCTGTGCCCGAAAAAATATGAAAAATTGACGAAATATTCTGTGAGCAAAGCAAGAATTATATTCAATTACTAGATATAATGCATTTGGTGCATACTACTTTTCCTTTAGTTAGGTTTCTAACTTTCTATTATTCTGTTGTGCAAATTGGATCATAAATTTTTTAATTTGCAGCTGGCATTCAACTTTCAATTGGACCGTTGAAGTTTTAAAACTGTAGCAGAATTCTGGGACCTAATTGACAAAACTAAAAGGAGAACATTCAAAGGAGAAAGTATCAATCTGAGAAATATTCCAATTAAGCAATGGGGGCTCACGGAGCAAAATTTACCTGTGATTCAACTTTCAAGTGCAATTCGATCATGAATGCAGGAGAGTAGGAATTGAATGCTGTTGTACCTTGGCATATAGTTCCACATAACGACGGAAAGCAGGATCTTCCACAAGAGCCTTGTCTGCCGGCAGCTTCAAGAGCCCTTCTGAGTCATCTTTCAGAAGCTCACTGCACCATTGGAGAGGTTGTCACATTACTACTCTATAATCTGAAACTAAGATGCTGTTGATGAACACGTCAGCTATAGGCTTACACGAAATAAGAGTTGTCAAATTTCAGAGGATCCTTCGTCCAAGCGCCATCAAATCCTGATCTCTCTGGACGAGCTTTCCCCTGAAAATGCACATTGCAGAACACAAACTATTTAATTAGCACAAAGAAATGCGATTGTTGTATTATGTGAATAGAAAAAAATGTATTGTCGCATACCAAAGTATGGCCACCCGAGAGTGCTACTATGTCCTTGTCTGACAAGCCCATCCGGTAGAAGACCTACCTCAGATGTGATGCACCTTATCACAGAGTAAGATGATCATGGAATGAAACATTTTAGTATTTTTGAAACCGGTCATTATTAGAAGCAACCTCGAATTTAGAGTGCATCAGCAGAATTTGGTACATGCATCTATGAATATACAAGGCATAACTTCAAGCTGAAACATTTTTTTCTTTACCATAATCGCAAGGTTGTAGCCCTCATTTCATTTACTGAGAGCAAATTAACGTCGAAAGATTGCATTGAACTAGGAAAACAAAGAAGTTTTAGATAGTGGTAGTGACAAGTTTACCTTGCTTAGCATCTGGCAAGGACTGTACAGAAAATTGTTGGAAGCTCAGTTTGCGCTACATCGCGAACAGCATACAGACGCAAGTGTCACGAAGAACATGGCGTGGTAACAATTGGGTAATCTGAAGATAATAGTTGTGCTACCTGATCTTTGGTTGCTTTTGTTTAATAGGTTCTGCACCGGAGGAAGGAAGCAATTTCTCAGAATGTTTATTTCGAGTTAGACTTCTTTGGATCAGAAAATTTTTTGACAACAGCAATAGACGGGGGATATCAGGTGCACATACACCTATTTGTGCACATATGCACATAAGCAACCCTAGCCGTCAGATCCAAAATCAACGAGCGAGATTGCAGCCGGCCTCCACTAAGTGGTGCTTTTGCATTTTGCCCCCCGCGCCCTCACCCCCATGTGCAGCCCGCGCCTCGCCGCCCAAACCGAGCTAGGTTTAGGTCGCCCGCCGCCACTGTCAAGGCTGTCCTCCTGCGCGCCGCACTGCTCTGGCCTCATTCCATTCCCCACCCTACTCACCGCCTCTCGCCTCCAGGCCAGTGTCCCTCCTCCCCAAGTCTTTGTGCCACACCTCACGCTCCCGCCACGCCGAGTCCTCTCCCTCGCTACATCCCTCCTCACCCGAAGGCCAAGGCTAGGGTTTGGAGGATGCACCATGTCGCGCCATCGCTCCATGCGCCACCTCCTCCCGAGCGCGCCTCCCGCCGAGTCTCCACGGCACCTCACAGCGCGCCGCCCGCTTAGCGACTCCTCCCATTCCCAAATCGGAGGCAGGTTAGGGTTAGGGAGAGAGGCGAGCCGCCCATGGCCAGCACCGCCGCTGCGGCGACACCCTTGGCCATCAACGCGCCTCCCCTTCGCCGGTCCCCCCTGCACCAGGCCCGTGTCCCGCACCCCAGTTGCCATGCCCTGCTCCAGTGGAAGCCACACGTTGGAGCCCATGGAGAAGAAGAAAGCGCACTCCAGTTGAAATCTGAAGAAGAAAGCCGAAATGGGAACTACAAATTCATCACAAGTCCTATGTATGAATTTGCTGGAATCCTTTGTAGTAGCCGAAATGGGAACTGCAAATTCTTTGTAGTAGTCCTATCACAAGTCCTTTGTAGTAGTCCTCTTATTTGAAGTAGTCCTATGTATTTGAAGTAGTCCTATGTATGAATCTGCTGTAATCTGCAATGTTAAGTAATGAATCCGCTGTAATCTCTGAATTCTGTATTGAAATGCAGTTGTTATTTCTTAACGAGGTACTGCTCATTTTTGCTATAATTGCTTTCAGTTCTCTGAATGCTGAGGAGAAAATGAGGTCATTGTTACAATTGCTTTCAGCAATTGCTTAATGAGGTACTGCTCCAAGATTCAGAATTTTGTTCATTGTTACAATTCAGAGATTCAGAGATTTGTAGTAGTCCTCTTATTTCAGGTCATTGTTACAATTCAGAGATTCTGTAATAACGAGGTCGGAATCTTTAGGCTGTAACAATGAGGTCTGAATTCTGTATGTGTGGATGGAATCTCTAAATTGAGGTCATTTATATTCTGTATTCAATTTATATTCAGGTGAAATGGGGTGTTGATTGATGCTGCAATTTATATTCACATTCAATCATGCCTAAAAGCTGCTGCCATTTTTGCAAGCTGACAGTGGGCATAACAAGCTGCTGCCATTTTTGCTTAATGCCAATGCACTCAAAATTTCCAGCTTGATGATTAACAGGAAAGCCTGTGCCAGGAGGTTCAGTGATGTGGAGGAGTTGCAGGCCAGGGCAAGGATTGAAAAGTTTAGGTTTTGCTTAATGCTGTTGCACTCAAAATTGCCATTCTCATGAAGTTGAATTCCTACCCAAAATTCACCAGATACTGTTTATGAATCATACATTGCTATCCTCGTGAAGTTGAATTCCTACCCAAAAGCAAGAGCTGTCTGGTTCACAAGAGGTATTACATTTGCAAGAGTATAAGAATCCATTCCCATCAACAATTCATTTGTGAGCACTCGTACAAGCAACAATTTCAGGAATCAACAAAGAAATAATTTTTCATTCAACAATTCAAATTTGCATTTGTACAGCACATACACTTTCAGTTGGTACCTGCAGTTCAGTCACTCCTAAAAAATTTATGTTGGAGGAAGGGCCTTTGACATGCATTGCAGTTACAAGGAAGTTCTGTGCCTGCCAAGACCGAAGTACAATGGGTATGTCTTCCTCTTCACGATTTGGATCTCCAACTGACTGACCAAGAAGCTCCAGCGACAGTCCTCCGGCGACTCTAACTAGGACCTGAATAGCTAACAGAAATTTATACCATAAATCTGATATGCACAGCACATCAACACTGGATCTGCTAGACATTGAGCTATTGTATGCATCATAATCAGAGTAATTCTTTTCTTTGTAACACATGATGAGGTAGATTAAATGCAGTAAAAGCATTCAGCACCAGCACAGTTCGATAAACTACTAATTTTGACATCAGCCATTAGAACTTTTGAAGAAAACAATGCAGAATGATTTGACGAAAAAGTATAGACACGCCTACTTCTTCAAGTTGTCAATGCTATCAGATGCAGAGATGCATATGCTCCACAATGGAAACTATTTTGGCAATGTTTTGCTAATATAGAACAACAGTACAATACATTAACATTTCTGGAGATTTCTGAAGCTCGAAATTTCTGAAGCTCAACAACAGTACATTAACATTAACAATTCTGAAGATTTCTGAAGCTCAACATTTCACAAGTATATGCTTCCATTCATCCATTCATAAAAGCAAAAGGCATAAGGTTTGACATACATGCTTTCATTAGGACAACACAAAAGCTAGAATTTTTACAACACAGTAGTAATACATCCTCGATGGAACTAACATGAATATTAATCTTCACTAATACAGGGGAACTTGCCAATCTTCTTGCTTCCAGAAACCACTCAAATCAATCAAAACAAAAAGAAATCACCCAAATCTTTGGCATGGAGCAAGTGGTAGCCCACATGAAGCACACGTCGACGACTCGGAGTGCACCTCTGCGTGTGGCTTCTTCTTCTCCAATCGTATTCGCCGGGGATGGCCATAGGGGAGGCAGTGGGATAGCCAGGGGCAGCTCGCGGCAAGATGGCCAAGGGCGTCGCCGCAGCGGCGGTGCTGGCCATGGGCGGCTCGCCTCTCTCCCTAACCCTAACCCTGCCTCCGATTTGGGAATGGGGAGGAGTCGCTAGGCAGAGGGGGCGCGGCGCACAACAGAGGTGCCGCGGAGACTCAGCGGGGGAGGCGGCGCTCGGGAGGGGAGGTGGCGCATGGAGCGGTAGCGCGACATAGCTGCATCCCTCCAAACCCCAGCGCGGCGCTCGGGTGAGGGAGGGGGATGTAGCGAGGGAGAGGACTCAGCATAGGCGGGAGCGTAGGGTGTGGCACAGCGCTGGGGAGGGGAGGGGACGCGGCGCAAGCGAGAGGGCAGGTAAGCAGGGTGGGGAATGGAATGAGGCGAGGAGCAGGGCGGCGCGGCCGCAGGAGGACGGCGCGACGAGTGGCGGCGGAGCGACGCCCTCTCCCTAAACCTAGCTCGGTTTGGGCGACGAGGGCGCGGGCTGCACATGGGGGTGAGGGCGCGGGGGGCAAAATGCAAAAGCACCACTTAGTGGGGAGGTGGGAAGGCCGGCTGCAATCTCGCTCGTTGATTTTGGATCTGACGGCTAGGGCTGCTTGTGTGCATATGTGCACAAAGAGGTGTATGTTTACCTGATATCCCCCCCCCCCCCAATAGACAAGTCCATATTTACATGGAGCTAGAAACAAGAGAAAGAAATTCTGACAGAAAGTTCTAACTGACCTAGAAGGTCAATAGCAATTTTGAGCCCAGCATTTGCTATGTGATTGTACTCCTCTGGAAACCTGATCGAACCATTGGGCCCTCCCGTTTTGGTTTCCTTGTCGTAAGCGCCAGCATCATGCCATCTGCACGACGGCCACCGTTGTTAAGCTACAAAAGCTACAAACAAAATGTACATCGCATATATGACACTTTTTTTTGGCAAAGAAAGTAGTTCGTTAATCATTTATCAGTATTAAATATTCAGGACGGAACGAGACAAGCACAGCAAAATCAAGGAAGAAGAGAATCACAACGCACGCAAGACGGAGCATGACGGGGGCGCAGCTCTTGCTGGCGATGAGCACGCGCAGGTCCCGCCGCGCATTCTCGATCTCCGCCATGTACATCGCTGGCACTGCCTTGCATGCGTTCTGTTGAATTGTGGTTTTGGAACTGCACGCTAGATGAATTGTTCTTTGGAACCATAGGAAGGGATTGGCCAAGAAACTGTAGTACATTATCTTGATGTCATTGATAGGTAACGCTATGTTCAAAAAGTGGTGTGGACATGCCAGTACTCCGACTTGAAGTGTCATCATATATTGGCAACTAACCATTTCTTGATATCAAATTCTACGGTGAGGCTATCCTTACATATAAACCAGAACTCAAGTTGTTTGGTATTTTTGTTGGGTTTAAAGACAATTACATATTTGTAATTAATAACTTCAAGTTCAAATTTCACCGCTATTACTTCTGAGGCCGTGGTTTAGGAGGATTCTACAAACACTTTGAGGATTGGCATGAAGCAAATCACACACTACAGTGTATCAGATTCGATGAAGTAAGCCGTGGTGTTCACCGCACGCTTAGGATGAACGCCAAGAAGCGAGCTAGCTAACCAATTTAGGCCTCGAGTTAGCTAACAAAGGACTACGAACTACACACACACACACATATATATATAGACACACACACATATACATACATATACATATGTATGTATATACATACGTATGAGATCAGAAATAGAATGATAGGACCCTCAGACGCAAGGGAGGAGAAATCAATTATGAATAAAGCATATTTTCAAACCAATTAAATGACATAATTAATATATAAGCATGTGAATCCTTCGAGTCATTTAAAATGAATAATATGTTCAACACACACAATATGTGCACAATAAAAATCAACATAAAGCTAAGATTTAGAAGATTGATTATTGCTCTCAGAAGGCTAGTTGCACAAGATTAAAACTTGGCCATGCAGCACTCATGCCAAATGTAATCACAAATTGAATATAACACTTTATAGATTAGGCCTTTAGCTCAAAATAAAACTTGCTAATCTATTCAGACTAGTTCAAGCAAATCATCCAAAATTAACTTTATTGTACACAGGAACAGAATAGATCAAGATACTATCAACTATGATGTAGATCAGTGATGGTAAATAATCACAGAAAAACAGACTAGAAGACTAAAACTTCTACAGGACATCAAGTATTAGTTGACTGAAAAAGCTCAAAGGATAACAAGTATATCAGAATGTATAAATTACATGCTCGAAACAATAGATAACAGTAGGTAATCTAATAGCTCAAGGCACAATCAATACACAATATCACATCCAATTGCATTTGTGACATCAATTCATCATAGAGCAATTCATCAAGCCCACAAAAAATCACTTTGCAATATCTCCCAGTGCTAGGCACATACAAATCATACAGATTGAATATATCCAATAGCACATCACATAAGCAAGGTGATATAAAAAAAATGGGATGGCCGGGGTGGCCAGCTTACCATGGCGGTGCTTGGGAGGCGCTGAGGGGAGGAGGCGTGCCAGACTCGAGGAGGAGGCGGCGTCGAGGACGACGGTGACGGACTCAGGAGGAGGAGGCGCTCAGGAGGAGGTGCACCTGCCTGGGAGGCAATGCTCGTGTTTCTGGGAGGAGGAGGCCGGCTCGAGGGAGGAGGTGCACCGGGCTCAAGGAGGATACGGCGTCGAGGACGGCGGCTACGAGTTCAGGGGAGGAGAAACTTAATCGTTTAGGTGGGGGGCGTGGGCAAACCCTAAAGTCTGAATATAAATAGGGTTGGACATCACAGACGGTTCTAAAGTAGAACCGTCGGTGATAAATACACATCACAAAAGGTTCCAATAGATAACCGGCTGTAATAATATACATTCTCATATACATTAATGAAAATTCAGAATATATGACATATTCACATATTAGTAAAGAATTATATCTGAATATTTGCTAAAACTATGCTAAAACCGCTAATTTTACGACAAGTAGTTCAACACATCTACAAAGAACTTGGCGTACTCATGCCTAATCCTACAGCCGTCGCTGTAGAAGACGATGTAGTCGCCCCACCATTCCATCATGCCACAGTCAGTGCTCGTGCACCGGTGACCGTCCTCTGGCAACACCAACACCCGACCCAACGGCCTAGCCATCTTCTTCCACGTTGCCTCCTGGACCGCGTCCGCAGCGAGCCTCCGGCACCGCCTGCACTCCCGGTTGGTTCTCTTAGCCATCTCGCACCCGCCGCTGGCTAACTCTCCCTCGACCTGGC
Organism: Phyllostachys edulis; assembly: GCA_036346405.1. NCBI lineage: Eukaryota > Viridiplantae > Streptophyta > Magnoliopsida > Poales > Poaceae > Phyllostachys > Phyllostachys edulis. The sequence goes on along the minus strand of JAYEVD010000781.1, from coordinate 73,593 downwards.
TGAAGTAGTGCTTCCCAACATAGCGCACCTCGCCGGCCGTGTAGAGGAGGAGGCTGAGCACGTAGGCCGCGACCTTGTGGCCAGCAACAGCCACTCGGTCGAGGCACATGAGGCTGCGCTGCATGTCCTGGTACACAAAGACGAGCGCGAGGCCGACGAAGAAGCGGGCCTCCAGGTTGCCAGCGCCGGCTAGGTGGTTGACGATGGTGAGGTAGTGCTCGTTGTCAAGCAATTTCATCGCCTTCTCCCGCTCCAGCGCCACGCGTATCCCCACGGCGCGCTCCTTGGACACCTTGTACATGGCCTTGCAACTTCATAAGAGAAAATTAAAAGGCCAAATTAAAGGCGTTGTTGCTAGTCAGGTTAGTAACATGTATATGCATGCATAGATTGGTTGCCACCACAAACAATAGTACGCCTTTTTGTAGGTATATAAATACGTATGTGGCTCGTAGGCTGCAGAGGTCAGCCATGGCTGAGGAGAGTTTGCGGCCACGAGGCCGACGATGTGGACGATGATATCGTGAGGAAGAGCGACGGCGATCGCCGACCTCCTCGCCTTGGCCCTCACCGTCATGCTCCATGTGCTCAGCATGGCAAGATATGGATTCGCAAGGTGCGATATGAATACAACAAGAACTCACTTATAGATATGGAAGCATCGTGCGGCGAGACGGAGAGACGCATCGTGCGGCGAGACGAAGAGACGTGTCGGCGCGCGAGATAAAGAGACACATCGTGTGGGAGCCGAAAAGGCATTGAACATATCACAAATACTTCCAACCACAAACACGTCTATGATACAAAATTAAATTATCACAGACGGTTATATTTAAAAACCGTACGTGAAGTCTGCAATAATCACATACAATTCTTATTAAAAACCGTTTGGAAATTATCATAGACGGTTCTTATTAAAAACCATCTGTGATAATTATGTATCACAGACGATTCTACCTATCGCTAGTAACATAGACGGTCACGATTGTAAAACCGTCTGTGATAATTACAACACTGATGGTTTTAGGGGAACCGACTGTGATGAGACGTCCAATATTGCCTCTTTTGTAGTAGTGTCCTATCCTAATCCTATTTCCTTTTGGAAGAGAACTAGCGGGGCACTATATAAAGCCATGAGAGGTGGTCATGGAGAACACAAGCCACAAATCAACTCATCTAAAGCAAGAGATGCATGAGAGGATTATATACTAGGTTATTCTTTAGCACTCGATTCTTGTATAAGGCAAGGATCCGAGAGTTCTAAAATGTTCGAGAGGGTTGTGAGAGAGCGATAATCCCTTCTATTCTTTTGAGGTTGGCTTAAGGAATTAGCGGTCGGCTTCGCCCAATCTTTCTCTTTCGTCGTGATTATTTCACTGCCGTTATTTTGTTCTCTCTATGAGATTTATCTACTACATTTTTGATACCGTACACACTCGTGTCGCTTTCTCACAAACTCAGATCCGATCTGGGGCTTCTGCGCATATGAATGGATATCAGAGTATAACACAATATAACATAAAAGTAAACTATATTAGAATTGCGAGCTTTACATGAATAAGACAGCATCCAAAACACACAACTGTACCTCACAAGTGACAGTACGTTTTACTAAACGTGTAATATGCAAACCACTAGTATAACAAGGTAACTTCCATAGGAATGCAAACCCAAGATCTACTCTTTCTTGGGGTGAAGATTAACATAATCATTGGGGTGAAGATTAACATAATCGCCAGGTCCATAGACCTCGAATAGATTCGCGAAAAAACCCTTCTTCCTTCTCGGGTTGCATCCCATGTCCCGGCATAGTTGATCATTGTACCAGATATGAACGATTCCAATGCTGGACCTACGGAAATAGCCACGAGAATAGCGCTGCATGAACTTCTCCCATTCAAGGACATCCTTCTGCATTGCTGTAACACCTGGTAATCTGAAGCCACCATCCATGAAATGCGCCAACCACTTGGCGCGAAGTTCTGATGTGTAGAGATTTGTCAAGCTCTCTGAATAACCGATGACCGCGAGCTGCGGAATATTAGGATGTATGCACTCCCTGCAAAAAAATATTGAAGATATTAACAAACCGTTTGTGTTCAAAAGTTCGCAATATATAGAGATCATGTCTAGCGAAATGACCTATACAGAGGTACGGTTGTGGATGTTGATCCAACTGAAATACTTTGAAAGTACTCTGATGTGAACATGTCCTTGATTTTCTGATCCCCCTTGAATCCAGTTCCAAAGATCACTATATCGCTCTTTATAGGTGAAGATTCGCCTTCGACAAGCACACCTTCCTTGCAAAAGGTAAATGTCTTTGACTTCTTCAGAACAATGCTGCCTTCTTCCAGTCTCTTATAGTGATCCTTCGGTGTAATGGCAATCAAGCATGCCGCTAATGCCTCAAACAGGCTATGGTCAGGCACCATATCATGCTTCTTCATTGGAATGGAGTAGTAGCTCTCAGCAAACTTTGAAAATAGCCACCTCTACTCGTGTACAAACAAGAAAACATGCACGGATTTAGTTTGAAACAAAAAGCGTATAAATTAATTCTAATAAAAGTAACACATTGTGCTGCATTACCAGTGGAGTCAAGATGGTGGCCAAGAGGCTAAGGAGGAAGCCTTCACCAGGCTTGTGAATAAGGAGTTCAGAGAAGCGATTTTGATACAAATTTGATATGTCGACACCCCAAGCAAAGTAGTCTGGTAAGATCCAATGTTTTGTTCGGACTACCATTGTACATGGATGCTCAATACCTACAGTAACAACAAACAATTAATAAAAAAATGACAATATTCTCTAAGTTTTCATCCAAACAATTGTAGAAATGCAGACAACATAGTCTAACAGATAAGGTACCGAATTTCTACAAATGTGAAACGAAATGGCAGTAGTCTACAAGGTCGAACATGCGACATCTTTGCCTTTGCACAAGAGAAAGATGAAATAAAATTTTAATTGAAGGAAATGAAAAAGCTTGTATGTTTTACCATTTACTTCTGCACATTCAGCAGCAATGTCAAGTGCTGATTTCAGGTAGCCAACAACCGTAACACGCTTGCCCCTGATCATCTCCTTAGCTTTCTCGCTGGCCATTTTGGAGTACTCCATGGAGTGGATCACCATCCCATCAAATGCTTCTGGACCTTTGCCTGGAGGGAATGTGGGTACGTTGGGCACACCACTGAACCTCCCAATGCAAAGAACCACAAAGTCTGCTATGTGTGTCTGGAGAAGGAAAAGATTGTTTTTGAATTAATTATAGGAACAATCTGATTTAAATATCGCTATTTCATTTGCTTGCAAGGTAAAACTTTACAATGTTGTATTCCTCGGTGTAGTATGTCAAAACCCTAGTATTTCAATTACGAATAAGATCACAATTTCCAACCAAACACAACCTTACTGGCATGTTTAAATAGAGAAATTTGGTGGGTCTAGTCATCTTGTAGATCGATTTGAACCCCTGTAGTGCAAAACAGTTTGTAATTACAAGTTGGCGACATGTGGTAGTATGAGAGCCCAAATCAACATAGTTTAACTAGAGGAGATTTTCTACTATCATTGGAGGTTAGGAGACCCATTCATTCCTGCAATAAAATGCTGCACGCATGGTATCCATCGAAAGATCCAAGTCTAACATCAATAGCCATGCCGGTGCACATGGCACCACTAGACACCTACCTTGGAAGTTTCTGCTACATGTATCGAATTCTTCCACGTTCTATCATGAATGGATGATGTGTATGCCCCATTTTTGTGATATATGTCGTTTTTTTTCAAGAGACGTCGACACTACAACGCCTTTTTTTTAGAAAGTAAGGCATGGAGAAACACCGATACCGAGAAATATCTTCCGCGGTGACAAGCATTTTGTTGTTCATCTGAACGTATCAATGCAGTTAGAAAAAAGCCCACAAAACTGATTGTCTGTCATAGATAAACCATCATATAAATGATGTAGGAGTACAATAATCTAGCATTAAATCTGGTTAGTTGGTCGTTTCCCCGATCAACAGATGTTGCACATCTAATTGTAATTATAGTTTATTTCATACTCGGTCTGTCCAAGAATATATAATGCCATGGCAAGGTCTCGAACATAATAAATATTATAAAATTGTTATATATTATAAAAAAATATTTTCCTTGAAAAAACTAATGGTACCATTTTCACATGATCAATCTATTTTTGTTGCACGGTCATCACCCACGAGCCGATACTCGCTGTTGTCGCAGACGCCCACCATGCGGTGGAGGCGCCTCAAGACGCCACCGGGCGGCTAGCCCTCCGCCCCTCCATGTGCCACCTCAAGACGGCCACCGTATGTGCCCGCCCGCACCCACCTTCCACGCACCTCCCTCCCGCCACGCACCCTCCCAGCCAAAAAAATCCCCAAAAAACCGGTCCGATTTTCCGGAGAAAACAAAAAACCACTGACTCCCAGTCCATCTGTCGTTCGGACAAGCATCGGCCGCCCTCCTTCGATCCACCGCCTCTCCTCCGGTCAATTCCATCATTTGCTATTGTCACTTTATTCCCCATCCTATCGTTGTCACACCGCTGTTTGATGCATGCATGCAAATTTCAATTAGCTCACGCGGGAAGGATTCCTCCCGCATGCGACTATAAATTAGAGAGCGAGCGAAGCACGATTTCATTTCGCCGTTGCTTTCGCTTGCTCTCTTTCGACGCTTCTCTTGCTCTGCCGATTATATTTTTGTGGGCATTTTAGCGTTATTAACCGCCATCATTAGAAGCCAATGTAGCGTATAATTTTTATCTCCGCCGATTTTTCATCATTCGTAAATTCTTTATTAATTGCGTTTTAAGTAGTTATAATTTTCTAGGTGTACCTATTATAGGCGCTCAAATTTTTGTAGGAAAATCTGTTTGACTTTATTAGTCGCATTCAATTAGCCGCAGTTGAACTAATGTTATGTAATTAATTAGTTTTAATTCTTGAGGCGTCATTAATTAGATACCGAATAAATAGTCATAACGAACTGTGTTTGCAAACACAAAACTACATTCAGTGCTAAATAATTGGCTAATGAGCTCTACCTTGGCTTTGTTCTCTAATCAGAGAAATCTTATGATGTGTGTGTGTGTGTGTGTGTGTTGTGCACCGTTTCTGATGCGGTCAAGTAGTTCGAAAGCATGGGCTCAACAAACACCAATTAATTAATTGGTTACTACTAATAATTTAAACTTATGTTGCATTGGTGTGTGTTTAATTGAGGACTAATTATGTCAAGATTACTAACAAATTGCATGGTACAATCAATAATATGCTGTTATATGTTCTTTATTTCACAATCCATGGTGGTACTGCATGTTTTGTCTTCTAACTAGATACTGACCTGCTTCCCAACCATTTTATGTGAACATTAGTTCAACTGCATGTAAATCTTAGTGATTTAGCCTAACATTAAAATCCCCATGCATCAATTCATTCTAATGCACTTAATTTAGTCATGTTCAAATAGTCTTATTTAATTTTTGTACTAGTAAATTAGTGTACATTAATTTATAGTGTTCATTTGGTCATAATTTTTAATTTGCAGTATTTTATGGTCATTATTAATCTTCTCACTAATATTCCGTCTATTCCATATGTTGCAAGCCATGTCTCTATCGGTGCTTCTGGAACACTTCTACGATGAGGACCACCGATGCAAGCTGTGGATCGCCGGTGACGCGGATGGCCCTCTGCCCCTGTGGCTTCGGCCGGGGAGGGATTACTAGGAGTTGGACGCTAGCTACGCCCCAATCCTCCGAGACACGGGCTTGTTGCCCCTTGCAAGACTGGTCTCCGTCGGACACTGGTTCACCCTAGACGCCAGTTTGCTGTCGGGACTTGTCGAAAGGTGGAGGCCCGATGTCGAGGTCGGACCCGGGAGTCAAAGGATCTTGGGTTCTCTGTGTCTCCTACACTAGTCCAGGAACAACTAGTGTACATAGTCAAACGAAAGTGGATAGCAAGACCATACAACGTCATTCATTAAAATAATTAGAGTTGTTTACGAAAGGGGCCTAAAGCCACAAACAGATTACAGTGGAAGCAAAGCAGCAATGGACCACACGATTCGCTTCAGGCAATCGTCTAAAGGGCGCAGCCTAGTCGTGTTGGACCTCATCCTCCTCATCGACCTCCTCTCCTACTCAATATTTACATTAAGCAAGAGTGAGTACAACAACCGTGCTCGCAAGCCACACTCGTCAAGTAACAGAGTATAATGCATGCAAGGATATCTCAAAGAAAGGTTTATAGAGTTTATTTGCATAAATTCATGTTTCTTTCCAAATACTTGTACTAAGTTCCAAAGCAGTTATTCAATAACTAAAATTTATTTTCTAAAACTCAAATTTTATAGTCAGATAGCATTCATCAACAAGTGGTGAAGGATACCTTCCTATCACAAGGCTATCTGCCCAAAACCCATTTACATAGACATCCAAAACCATTTCATAAAGTCTTTTGAAAACAAAACCAAAATCTAACTTGGAGCAGCTTTGCTTGCATGTCCATGACCGTGGACACGGCGATTCGAATACTTTTACACTCTGTAGAGGTGTACAGCTTTACCCACATGACACGACTTCTCTAGTTTGTTTGGTATCCGTCGATACCACCGCTCACTACCGTAGGTAAGCGGTCTAGAGTACGTGACAAGGTCTTTACAGAGCGTCATTCCACCGCAGTCCCCCCTCGCTAAGGTTTCACCCCCTTTGGATAGAAACCCGCTAGATTCAAGCCCCCTCTTGCACCAGGTGGGAATGTATAAAAGTAGGTCGTAAAAGACACCCACACATCCAGATGGAATGACCACGGTGAAATATTGTAAATTAGTCAACCAGGTCCCTCCCACTCGAGACATATGGTAGTACGGTAGGGCGTAGCAAAATACACTCGAAGACCGGTTCTTAACTGACTTAGGCGACTTCCAACAGAACCCTGGGCCTTGATCATAGAAATGAATCGATCCTGTGCATAAACATGCACCCATCCAAACAACCATTTCACCCAAGTCCAAACCAATTTTCCTTTTAATCTGCTTTTCAAAAACATTTGCAAACTCCCACGACAACCCAATGTCATGATTAAAATCTTTAGACAAGATTTGATTTTTGACAGTAAATTCCCCAAATCAAGATTTTTGGGTCTAAGCTTTGACTAAGCAGAGAGTTTTGCAACAGGTGCTAGTTCATACTAATATACCAACTAGCTCTTTACTATGGTGACAAGGGGTGGATAATTTAATAACAAATCTGGATGTACAAAGGAATTAGGAATAACTACAAAGTTAAACCATGGATATAAATTACCTGAATTTAAATAAGCATGCAATAATAATTTAAAATAGAACTTAAATAATTTGAGATACTGGGATTCAATATGATAAAGGGTCTAACTTGCCTTGCTCGAAAGCTTGAGGGTCTACTTCTTTGAAGTACTCGGGGTCCTCGGAGTCGTCGAAATCTACACGTGAGAACGAAGCAAATTCAAATAAAGTCCAAATAAAATCCGAATGAACTCCAAAACAAATTACCAAACTAGAACCAATAGAAAGGCACTAAATTTAGATGAATTAGGAACGGGCTCTCGGGAGGAGGCTCGACTAGTCGGAAGGAGGTCCAACGACATGGTCGAAAGAGGTCCGTCGGGTCGGGAGGAGGTCCAACTGGTCGGGAGGTGGTCCTGAGGAGGTCTTGAGGAAGAGGTCCTACGGAGGAGGTCCAACGACCCAGTCGAAAGGTTCGACTGGTCGGAAGGAGAAAAGGGGTTCGACTACTCGACGTGGTCGAGGGAAAAGAGATACAAGAAGGATACGACTACGCAACGTGGTCGCAGGAGGGATTCGACTACGCACCGTGGTCGCAGGAGGGATACGACTACATAACGTGGTCGTAAGAAGGGATACGACTACGCAACGTGGTCATAAGAAGAAAGGTAGAAAACAGGGCACGGAGAAACTCACCAGGGCCGAGAGAGAGACTGAAGGAGAGGGAGGGAAGTCGGTGGATCTATGGATGGTGGTCGAAGACTACAGACGGCGCCTAATGAATTCTTCACAGGTGGTTGAAGACTACCAGAGCTTTAGCGGACTCCTTGGCAACGAGGAGGCGACGGTGTAGGCTCCAACTGGTGGTGGCGAAACTTGAAGCACGGTGAAACTGGGCGAGAGCAAGAGAGTTGGGTACGGCAAAAGGCGATGAAAGAGAGTTGCTCAGGCTTTTATAGCCAGGAGGAGACGGGGAGAGTCGCTGAGAGACTCAAAGGCGCACGTGTTCAAGGGTAGGTGTGCGACAGGACAGCGCACGGCGTAGGAGTGCGCAGAAAGCTGCCTGGGGATAAGATGGGCGTGGGAGTTGCTGGCGGAGGCGACATCATTTAATACGACACAACAATATTTAATGCGACGCAGCAACATTTAATGCGACAGAACGGCATTTAATGCGCGAGGACCTTCGCGGCAACCAAGATGCGACGGAGGAAAGAGAAAGTGAGCAGGGACTCACTGAAGGGTGGTCGTGACCGGTCTTCCAGGACCACCCGCGAGCTCTCCTAGGACCACCCAGGAGGTCTTCCAGGACCACCCAGAAAGTCTTGGACTAAGGGGGAGGTCTAAACGCGAGAGAGGTCAAGGGAGGGCACACCTGGTCGTAGAAGGTACGACCACAGACAGGCGGGGCTAGCTAAAACAGAGAGGCTGGTCAAAAGGAAAAAGAGCTGGGCCGAGGGAAGAACGGAACGAACAGAGAAAGGGGATTTCAACCCCAGAGAACTACAACAAACTCAAAATAAACCAAGCTTTTGGATTAGTTGAAGTTCGAATTAGTCATTTAAATTGATTTTAATTTCCCAAAATCTCAAGTTAAGCTTTAGGACTTCAACAAAACCAAATGGTTATTTTTATTTTGAAAATTTTCAAACAAGCTTAGAAAATTGGGTGGGTGAGATGACAGTCATTCTGCAGGACGTCTCGTTCTTGACCAGTCTCCCGATCCGAGGTAAGGCACTTGTTCCAGGCCGTTCGTCGACGGACCGAAGGCCGACCGAGCATCGGTTCGGCCTACCTGTCCCAAAGTGTGCACGTGACGTCTCTCGGACTTGGCTGAGGCACTTCACTCAATGCCCGTAGGATGCACCTAACGAGGTCGTTAGGACGCACCTCGCTGCTTACCTTCTTCACTTTCTTGGTTGATCCTCGCTTACCACACAGTATGATTGGTGCTACCGCAACTTCATCCGCATCGGCGACTCTTTAGTTGACGCGGAGGTCGGGCCGACACTCTCAGATAGTGGGATCACCGCCCTTTGCACCACATACCGGGGCTTTTGTGATGCTTCGTGACGAGGCACCGGTATACCCCAACCTAACCGCCTCCTCACGTGTTCCTTGCCAGCCAGGAGTTTGGAGCACTTCCACTGGGCGGCCGACCTTTCTAGAGAGTGATGCACCCGACATCGAGTTGGACGACCCGACAGACGGGCCACTAGGGCTTACAGGACTGATGCCCATCTACACCGGGCCAAGGACGATCCGGCGAGGTGCTACTCATTGTTCCATTAACGAAGTTCGAAGTCGTTGCCACGACAACGACATCATCCGGGCTCCATGGACTCCAGATTTCGTGCAAGAGCAGTAGTGCTACACGGGTTGTCCATGCAATGCACTCAGGATGTCGGGTTATGGGCGATGACCTACCATCTGGTGTTCTCACATATGGTGAGGCCTTACGCGCCGCAATGCGTAATGCGACAGTTTGGTTTGTATCGTCGCGTTCTCCGTATAGCGGTGGTCCCGCAATGAGACATACACCTGTGAGTCAAACTTTATCCGAGTAATGTTTACACTTCTTACGTCTTTTTTCTAGCATCAATCCTTCCGGAAATGCAATCAATTGAGGGTGGGTCGGATACTCGGGGATCGGCAACCATCCAAAGACGAGTGAATTATGGCATGGATGGAGACAGTGCACTTGGAGGTCTTGCAGGAGCAACGTCCGTACGACGTTCGGATGTACAGTGAGTACCTGGAGTGGTACGTACCATGGTCACGCGCCAGACTCACCCTTCCTCCACCGGAGTGCCTGGAACAGGTGACGCACCACGAGAGCCTTCGCCACTCGTTCGATCGTCACAGCGCTTCGTGGCTTGACAACACCGTAAGGTACTTACAACCTCTGATCGTTTTTTTTTATGATATTTGTACTCTTCGTTATTGAACCTGTTGTGTATGTCACTTCAGTTGGAGCGGGCACAACGCATCACAAGCGCATCAGAGACCACCGTCCGCTGCCCAAACACAACACCGGGGCTGCTAAAAAATTTGGAGTACATTTTTACAGAGTCAAAGAACAAAATAAAGAACTTGAGCTGCGATCGTTCAACGAACGACGTTCTATGCATCGGGCACCAAGTGGGGGGACTGTGCTCACTCGCTAGGTCATCACGACCTAGCGAAGTCCAAATGCGTCGAAGCGCTTCCCGCCGGTCATCCGCGGGCGGATCGCGGTCCACGCTTCTATTTTTTTGTTATGCCCACGCCCGCTAACATCATATCGTTCTCCCACCGCAGGTCCGTCGAGATGCATCACTTCTACCATCCGCGTTCGTTACACAAACTAGTGCTCCCTCGGTCATCTCGCGACCGCACATCCGAGAGGTACGAGATTCCCGCCACGCCCGTAGTGTTTATTTCTACTAAAATCGCCTCGCCTTGCAAATTTCAGCTTGACCGTGGAGGTGTCGCCCATTGCATCCACCGATGATGAGGATACGGCCTCCCAGCTCCTACCAGGAGCAAAGACACTGCGCCGTGGTTTGGACCATGGCGCCGGGGTTTGAGCGTGACACGGGCGTAGCTCCTCCGTGTTCGTTGTCCTACCGACGCTCAAGGCCGAGCTCCTCCGGTTGGCTAGCATACCGCACGCCCAAGGCCAAAGCTCATTCGCACGACCGAGTTGCGTACATCGCACTCTAGGTGGACAATTCGGGAGTGGATTTATACAGTCTGTCATTCGTGAATTCATTGGAGGTGGCCCCCAGTTCGACATGCCTCAGCAGGACGATATGTACGCTTACCAAACTCAGCTTACTAGTGCACCTCCGCCCACTCAACATACTCAACGGTTTTCCAGACCCTCCGATCCGACATGCGCCTCCGAACGGTACCGACGAATTCCACGGACTTACTTGACGCAAAACATCCAGGTGCACGCGGACGCAGACGCAGCGAGCAGAGAGTAGTGGCTCAGACGAGTGAGCCATATTATATCCCATGTTATGCGATTTTGTTTTGGTATCACTACTACAAAAATGCTAATATCGACACTCGATCACGATTTGTTCATCGAAACCGCTCAGATAAAACACAATCTCGATGGTTTTTGTTACCCACCGCTCGTGTTATTCTCCGCGCTAAAAACCGCTCGGGAAGATGTCATATCACGACGGTTCATGTTTGGAACCGCTCGTGATACTTCACGACGGTTCCAAACATGAACCGCTCGTGATATTACGCAATATCACAGACGGTTTTTTTAGAACCGCTCGTGATACTTCGCAGACGGTTCCAAACATGAACCGCTCGTGATATTGCCCAATATCACGAGCGGTTTTGTTAAAAACCGTCCGTGATAATTAACTCATCACAGACGACGTATATATAGCTCCGCCTCCCCGCCAAAACAGATATAGTCTTCTTGATCTCCATATCTCGGGCGCCACGATAGGTCCATCGCCGCTCGCGTCTTGCTTGAGTACATCGCCTCACCTCACCGAGCCGGCCGGTCCATTTCAACAGATATTGTCGCCGAGGAGCTTGCCGCCGCCTCGCTCACCGACGACGACCCACCGCGCTTTGACCTTCCCCGACTTTCATTGACACCTTCCTCGTGATCGAGGTGAGATATCACATAAGCATCCTTTAATTTGAGTAGTTTCAGCGCTACGCCAAATCGCTAGTTTCAGCGCCCATGGGACATCACTGCCGGTTCGCCTCGAGAGACCTTAGGGCCGAGAGCCACGACTATATAGCAATGCGATGTCACCCCTAAGCCCGCTTTGAGCTTCAAATTAATCCTACTGCTTTTTAATCATTTAGTTAATAAACTAACGAGTCTATGACATGTGGGATCGCCATAGATTTTATAAATAAAATCATGAAATAAAAATGAGTCACCGACAAGTAGGGCCCACATGTAAGTTAATAAAATCCAAAAAATGAAAAATGAAAAATCGTAATTAAGCCTCGTAAAATACGCCGAAAGTCATCACCCTTTTATTTATTTTCGTGGTTTTCAATACGAACCGTGTGATGGACCGGTTGATGTACACCGAGAACCGTGTGAGTGAAGAGTACATTAATGGCGCGTTCTGCTTTACAAGAGCCGCGAGGAGGATATGTTGAATAAGGGGCGGAATATATGTACCGCCCATGCATTGACCGCGAGAATCAAGATGTTTAACAACCGAGCGCAGATCGAAATACACTTGATTCAAGGGGTTTCAAAAGGGTTATACATGTTGGACCACCACGGTGAAGAGCATATTATACAGAAGTCAACGATATGCATATTATACAGAAGTCAACGATATGCCGCCAATGATGTCGATTGTGGTTCCGATTCGATAGGGTCGCACGATGACAATCTAGATCGAGATGCTTCATGATGCGAAGGGAACCGTGATGAGAGGGAGTATGTTCAATTCGGGCGTGATGGAGGACTCAGAGAAACCTTTGTTCCCGCCGCAAGTCGAATACACAAGGTTGTCATCCGTGCTTAAACCGCTGAAATTGAAGGCAAGCAACGGTTGGTCCGACAAGAGTTTCACTGAGTCAAGTAGGTCTCTTAGCTGACATGCTTCCGAGGGAAATGAGTTGCCCAAAACCACCTACAAAGCCAAAAGGTTCTTTGTCCATTGGGAATGGAAGTAGAAAGAATACATGCATGTCCGAACGATCAGATCCTCTACCGTAACGAGTATACAAACATGCATGTATGTCCGTGCAACGATCCCGATACAAGCATAAGAAGCAATCGATGACGACGAGGAATCGAGGTGAAGAAAGGACCTCCGCTAAGGTGGCGTGGTATCTTCCTGTAATTCCCGCTTGAAGCGGTTTTTATAACCCAAAGAATGCAAAATCACAGATTGGCACTCGGAGGAGCGTAAGAATGACGGAAAGTTAAGACACCTCGCTGATTCCGCCAAAGGAGAAACATCGATAGGAGGTTTGCGACTTCAAAAGGAACCGAGGAATATAAGGTTTGGATTGAGTAAGATGGAATGAATCCTTTCGTAACATGAGCAAATGACATAGCACTTGGCCCGTGACGCCTCAGATATCTACAACCTTCCTCCTTGGTTGTGTATGAAGCGGAAGTATATTTTGTTGTCGATACTTATCCAAGGGCGAAGCAACTCGGGAATGATATTGATGTGTACCTAGCACCATTGATGGAAGATCTAAAAATCTCGAGATTGAAGGGTGCAGTATGGGATGCATACAAACGAGAGAACTTCACTTTACATTCCTTGTTGTTCGCACCATAAATGATTATCCCGCCTTGCTAACTGGCTCAGCCGAGTACAAAAGGGCCAAAGCCCATACTCACCGCTAGATGATACCGAGAGTGTGTGGCTGAATCACTCGCAAGAAAACCGCGTACATGCGCTATCGTGAGGTTCCTTCGAGGGCTCACCCATACCGCAGATGAAGAAACAATTCGACGGAGAGAAGGAGGACAGCTCACTCCAAGGCATTTAAGCGAAAAGAGGTCTATGATATGGTTAAGGATTTAGATGTTGTGCTTGGAAAGGGATGTAAATCGAGGACAAGAAGAACATGTGGAAGAAGAGATCAATATTTTGGGACTTACCTTATTGGGAGCACCTAGAAGTTCGCCAACGCATCGACGCCATGCATGTAGAGAAGAATGTATGTGATGCCTTGATTGGTCTCTCATCAACATTCGTGACAAAACAAAGGATGGTGTCAACGCACGGCTTGACTTGGTTGATATGGACATCGACCGAGTTAGCACCAACAAGGACCGATAAAGGACGAACGCATTTTCCTCGCTTGTTACACTCGTCCAAGGCCGAGAGAACCGAACTCGCGGGTGCTTGCATGGCGTGAAAGTTCCGTCCTACATTCGCCAACATGAAGAAACTTGTTTCGATAAAAGATTTGAAGTTAATTGGCATGAAGTCTCATGATTGTCATGTGTTGATGACACAAATGCTCCCTGCTGTAATTAGAAGTATTTTGCCGATCAAGGTCCGAGAGACAATCATGAGGTCAGGTTATTTTTTAACACAATTGCTCGAAGGTCATCGATCTCGGCGACTAGATGCTCGCAGACGAGGTGGTGACGACACTATGTGATCTTGAGATGTATTTCCTCCGCCGCTTTTTCGATATCATGGTCCATCTCATTGTTCATATTGTGAGGAGATAAAGATGTGCGGCCCGTGTTCCTACGTAGCATGTACCCGCTCGAGAGGTTCATGGGAATTCTCAAGTCATATGTACGGAATCGATCTCGCCAGAGGGCAAGATCGCCGAAGGTTATGCAACCAAGAAGAGGTCATTGAGTTCTCGCCGATTACATGGCTCAGTCGAACCGATAGGTGCCTCGATCTCGCCATGAGGGGAGGCTCGAGGGTATCGGGACCATCGGAAGGAAAGCAATCACTCCAAATATGGATGCGTATGCTCAAGCCCATTTCACGGTCTTGCAACACATGACCAAGTGTCCTCAGATATCGACTCAAAGACAAGGACGTGCTTCGCAATGTAATCCGCCGCGCGATGTTTGGATCACGAGACAACACAATGCACGGTTCAACCAATGGTTGAAGAAGCGACTTGCTAGGAGCTCGTCAAGGATATGTCGACATGGTTGGCAAAAGGGCCAACATTTACAGCTTGTAACATGGCGAGGATACGACATAAATGGGTACACATTCTATACGCAGCTCGATATAAAAAGCACTAACCGTAATGCGGTGTCCGTGATAGATGCATTCAAGACCGATGGTGAGGAGCTCCTACTATGGGCAAATAGAGGAGATATGGGAGCTCGACCACGTGCTTTTCAAGATCCCCTATTTCGGTGCCGTTGGGTCCATCTCCCACAGTGAAGGTCGACAAGCACGGCGTCACTACCGTGGACCTCGAACGTGTCGGATACAAAGACGAACCATTCAGATCAAGCAACCAAGTTGTTCAAGTCTTCTATGTTACCGACCGGCAAATAAGAAGCGCCACGTAGTTCTTCATGGAAAAAGGAGGATTGTCGGAGTTGAGAATGTAGTGGACGAGGAAGAATACAATCAATTTGACGAGTTGCCTCCTTTCAAAAAACGGATAAGGGTCGAGGAAGAAGAACATGACTAAACTAGCTACATACGCTACGATCATCATGAAGGGCTAATTTTTAAAGATTAATTGAACAATGTGTGTATATGTATATACATTTCGATGAATGGTTAATTTTAGTTCATTTGAGTTAATTAATTGATTTGTACCGTGAAATGGATGTGATTGTTTCTCAAATGAATGTGAATTGATGTATATACATGTACTTGTTGTCTTTTCTCGCTTGTTTCAGAGGGCATGGCTAGCATTTCTCGAGGCTAGCCAATAAAATGATCGATCTAGATATATTAACCAATACAAAATAATATCACAGACGGTTTGAACTACGATCGTCTCATCATATATATCATGCACGGTTGTTTATTAACACCGCTCATGATATATATATATCACGACGGTTCTAAGTTAGAACCGCTCATGATATCATCATATATCGCAGCGGTTCTAAGTTAGAACCGTCTGTGATAAATAATATCATGCATGACGGTTCTAGTTTAGAACCGCTCAGGATGTCCATCCCTATTTACATTCGGACTTCTAGCTAGGGTTTGCAGCGCCCACCTCAAACGATTAAGTTTCTCACCTCTCGCTAGCTCCCTCCTCCTCCCCTGCCGCCACTGGCCCTCGACGCCGCCTCCTCGAGCTCGGCCGCCATCCTCCCGATCCTGCCGACGCCGCCTCCTCCTCCCGCCGGCCTCCCCGAGCCCACCAAGGCCTCGCCTGAGCCCGCCGCCTCCTCCCCTCGAGCTTCAAGGCCTTCGACGCCGCCTCGCCGCTTCCTCGATCGCTCCTCGCCGTCTGGTCTGCCGACGCCTAAAGGTAACCAATGCCGAAGTTACCGATCGACCCCCACGCCTTTCCCTAACTATTTCTATCAATAATCATCATGGTCCTTCATGATAATTGTACATGTTTTAGGAATTTGTATTTGTTCTAGCCGATTATTCATATGGTATTTGTTTTGATATCGCCATCGAATACATTGCAATGATAATTCTATTTCTTGTGAAGATGTCTTCCGCTCATTCTCGAGTCATCGCCACCATGTGTCTCGATGATGCACCATCCTCTCGAACAATATCCAACCGCTGTAGAAGAAGAGGAATATCGAAAAGGCCCACGGGCCGATTTACCATCACGGAGGTCGATCACCGGGACCCCTATCAATCTCGCCGAAAGCGTCGTCCGTGATTCCGAGAATGGTCGGAATAGTTGCACGAACGGGTCAAGATCACCAATGATTCGTGGAAGGTGGTGCCCGGACCATCAAAATCGCCAGGCCGGGCGGAAATTCTCGCATCGCTCGAGATCCCTAAGAACTCCCGGACTCGTCGCGACGACACGTGTTGCTACAGCGCAAAGCGTGGAAGAACTTCAAGAGCACGCTTGTCAAGAACTACGTGGAGAAGGATCTGCCGCCCTTCCACAAGTATCTATTCTTGGAAGAGTCCTGGCCGAAGTTGTGGCGAAGAAGACGACAGATGAATTTAAGAGTGAAAGTGCGGCGCACACGCCCTCGAGCAAAAACAAGCACCCCTACGCACTCGGCACCGCTGGTATGCGTAAAGCCCCGATATGGAGGATCAGAACAAAGAAAAGCGCTTGAATCTCTCCTCGCTATTTCGAGATCACTAATGCGCGCTACCGATGCTGGTTATTTGCGAGGTTATGTATTCGCCCTACGGGAAGTGTACTTTCCAAACCCTCAAGACCGAAGTGTCCCAACGCTGTAAGATATCGAACTACCTAGTTTGTAATTACTCCATAACTTCATAGGAAGTGAAATGACATGTCGGGCTATATTGCAGATAACGTTGAGTGCACAATCTTCCCAAGGCTCATTCCAGCAGATAGGGAGAAGATATACTCTTCGGCCCTAGGAAACAAAGGAGCATCCGGTCGCACGAGAGGCGCTGGTGTTTTTGTTACATGGGAACAATGGTTCTAAGCGGACTCGGATCGCATCGAGTAGGAAGAGAGCCAAAGCCGAGCACGATGCAAAGCTACGAGAGGATCTTCGCATCCTCGTGAGATGAGCTCACCGAAAATTCAATCAATCCTTTGAGGAAAGGATTCGTATGCTCGAGCAAAAGCAGATAGAGACCTTTGAGGAAAGGATTAAGGATTGCAAATGCCAAGTCGGTTGAAGCCCCTACCCTACTATACCGCTTAGCCGCCCCCAAACATCCGAGTAGTCATGGCGTCCAACCCTAACCCTACCACAATAGGTGATGACAGATTTTCCGTCGATGACATCCGTAATAATTATTATCTCTCGAATGCTCAATCCATTGATAGGCCCGCTGGAGTAGCTAATTTTGTATCGTTATGTACGAGGTGGCTACGGCGCAAGCTCCAAGTGAGATATGTCTCTGTTGCCCTAGATGTCGCTAGCTGTGTATCCATCCGCATCGAGCTTTGGTGCACGTGCAAATCTAGCGCCGGTTTCGCAAAAGTGAATGTGGACGGTGTTTGTGCCAATTTCGAGGTCGTCCCCGCGAAAATTCCCCAAACGATGAGGTCATGACTCTAGGGCAAGCCGTTGGAACATTCATCCAAAGGCCCAAGGAGGACATCCGCCGAGCTACCTCGCCCCTGTCAACTTCACGGAATGTCCTCAGAAGAAAGATCAAGTCCACGGACTGGACCGCACCGGCTACCAGACCGACATGGCAAGGGCCCGCCGCAGATCACATGCATCTACACTCGGCTCACCGACTCTTGTGAAGTCGACCTATACAAAGCGAGGCAGAAGGGCAAGGGCAAATCGAAGACGATCGAGTCCTCTCATGATATCCCCTTCTGCCGCTGGCCTTAAATACAAGCCAGCAAGCCGCTGTTCGAGAAGTTAGACACCCTACCCTAGGACCGGATTGCACGGAATTGCATGCATGGTACATGGAATACCCAACAAGCGGTTGATCAACGATGCTCGGGTGTCACCGCCAAGTTCAAGGAGCATCATTTTAACCACGTGTATCAAGACATCGTCTTCACGGTGACCTTCGACGACTTGTTCTGCTCTCTTCAACCTCGACGAGCTCGACGCCTCAATCATACGATCTCGACAATCGTAAGTGTGTACAATCACGGTCAATGTTCGTAATATCGATAAATGTTATATATAACTCCTAGCTTTTGTATAATAGATACATGATTTGTGAAGCGAAAGAAGGAAATCACCGGTAGGTTTCTCTCGACCCACACGTTGTCTCCGAAAGAAAGCATCACGGCGAATGCAACATTCGCCGAGAATTACGTTATAGATTTTTTCATGGCTCACCGCAACAAGGAATTCATACTTTTGCCCTACAACCGTAAGTAAGTAGTGTTGCACTACTAGCTATACTTGTTGATTTGTACTTTATAAGCAACACTAACTTAGGTTTAATGACCATGCCGACATACCATGTAGGTTCCATTGGATTCTAATTGTAATTATACCAAAACGAAATACGTAATATACCTAGATTCCCTACAGAGGGCCACTCACAACTTCACACCTATCCGAGTTTAATCATCGTAAACACATTTCTCCATAGAAACTCTATTGTAGTCTTTCCTTCCTTTGCAATGGCTAAGGCTAACTTCTTGGAGTCACGAGGGTGTTCGACGTGTTACATGCTAAAGGATGGAATATCAAGGAAGGACGCCGCAACATGATCAAACATTCCCTGTGACTTGCTAGCTAGTACACATTAATCCTATATAACACTTCAGAGCAATGCCTCTCGAACTAACCAATTCTATTTTTGCAAGGCCACCAAAGAACCGGCGTCAGCAACGCTCTGTGGATACTATGTTTGCCACAACATGCAACTACTCATCGGTTTCATGATCACTAATGATCCTCGTGTTTGTCAATCTTTCAACAATTATTTCATATATGCTTACCAATTTATATAAGCCCGAATTTAACCTTCATATCGACAAAGTTGCGTAACATCACCGAAATCAAATGGAACAGAGCGAGCTCATAAAAATTCGATCACACCTTGCGTCATTCCCGAATGCATGTGTCATAAATCCAAATGGGAGTTTCCACAAAGGTAGCGATTGAACTTGATTGAGATAGATTGAACATAATGGTACATGTGTGTAAATTAATGTACATTAATGGTTAAATTTAGTTAATTGATTTGTGAATTGGATGTGTGCTTGTTTCAAATGAATGCAATTTTGATGTGCTTCAAATGAATGAGAATTGGATGTGCTTGTTTCAGAGGGCATGGCTAGCATTTCCGAGGCTAGCCAATAAACGTAAATAGATTTAGCAATGCAAAGATTACCTCAGACGGTGCAGATGAAACCGCTCAGGATAGTCGATCACATGACGAGTTCAGATATGAAACCGCTCGTGATAGTGAACTATCGCGAGGCGGTTTCATATACGCACCGCCTCGTGGTAGTCGCATCATCACGCATTTGTTTCATCTACGCATCGCTCGAGGTAGAGATTATCACGCACGACGCTTTTATCTACGGACCGTGCGCTGGTAGTCGATTATCGCTGCATTTGCTTTATCTACGACCGCCCGTGGTAGCGAATATCACGCACGGTTTTATCTACTGCATCGCTCGTGGTAATCATTTCATCACGCAGCGTTGCATCTACTGACCGTCTGCGTGATAGTATGTATTATTACATTTCGAAAACCGTCTCGTGATGACCATTAGCATTATCGACCCATAAACTCGCATTTTACCACTTAACCGCATGTGATGGCATTTTCGAACCGCTCTGTAAAGGCCTTTTCTGTAGTAGTGTATATTTGTATTCATATTTTGTATGTTATGTGTATACTACTACGCCATATTATATATCAGCATTTCAATGGAGTTGTATATCAACATTTCCACTTCTCGATGACCTAAACCATTAATTTTTAAGACAATTTCAGAATACATATAAATTATAGAAACATTACACAATCAAGTCCACTGTGCAAAGAACCTTCAAAACAAAATTCATAATTTTTGGAGCTCATTTTCTATATTTAGAAATTCCTACAAACAGTAACTTAAATAAAATTGCGAGAAAAATTCAGAACGAATAAAATTATGAAAAATTGCACAAGCAAGTACACCGTTTCAGGAGGCTCCACAAAAGAATTCATAATTTTTTGAGCTAATGTGCTACATTTAAAAATTCATACCAACAGCACTGACCGAGGGAGAGCGAAAAAGTGGCGGCCGCACGATAGCCGTGCGGCTTCTCCACCGCACGATGGCCTCACGGTAGGCTCCTCCACCGCACGACCGCCGTGCGGTTTCTCCATGTGTCAGTGTCAGGATCACGTCCATATGGTTGCCATGCAGCACAATACTATTTTTGTAAATACCAAGCAACGACTACCATTCTTGAAAATGCGAAAATGCGCGGCGCAAAAACACCAAAAAGTATATTTTTACCGGTTGTCAAAGTAAGAGAAGTTTCATTCCACGTTTTCTTACGTGCTGCACCAAACTTGCTACCTATCGTGCATACTTCATCCAGCTTCTAGGCAAATTCTCACCTCAACGTGGCCCTCGGTGTCGGCCACCGTGAGGCGCCACTCGCCGTCGCCGGAGCCAAACGCATCGCCATTCCCGGCCCACTCCTCCCACGCCGCCACTGCATCCTCGCTGACGCCAACGTACTCCATCCCGACCACCCGGTGGCCGAACCTGATGCAATCAAGCACGCCGAAATGGTGCGCGTACGCGTCGAGGTACTCTACCACCTGGCGGTGGTCAGGAAACAACTCCGTGACGGTCTCCGGCCACGGGAAGTCGGAGTACTGGTACATGGACCGAGGCGACTGTAGCGTGGTGCACTCCAGCGTGCGCGCCCACACGCCGCCGAGGACGGTGTCCGCCTCGAAGACGACTGGCCGGCAGCCGCGCTCCAGCAGGTACTTGCACGCCGCCAGGCCGCTCACGCCGGCACCGACGATGGCCACCCTCTTCTTCTCCATGCTGGCTTATGTCTGCGACTCCTAGTATACAAGAGGAGTACGAAACGTGTGACGGTGTGAGCTGTAGGGACTCTCATAAGCGAGGTGGTAAATAGAGGTGGTTGTTAGCATAGTACTATCAGACCACTAATTCAGTGTTCGATACCGGTCTACTAAACCAGCGTCTCGGTCCCAAGTTGTTGGACCGCTAACCCGTAGTTCTCAACTGGAGAAAAGAACAACTGGGCTTTAGCCATCTCCAAAAAGATTAGCCTAATAGGTGGGTGTACTATTGTACCTCTCACCCTTATAAACCGTCTTCTGCTCTCCTTCCACAATCGATGTGACTATCCCAACAATCTCCTCCACACATCGGATGCTCTCTCCGCAAACGTGAGGCCTGAGATATATCTGAATACCGGCTCGATACCAATTTTAGCATAGCACCATCGCACCACTAATTCAATTAAACGATACGGCCCGCTAAACCGGCGTCGAGCCTCGGTCGTTGGGCCGCTAACCCGTAAGCCCAACTACAGAGCAACAATCAAGGGGTTTTGGGCCATCTCTCCCCAAAAAACTAGCCTAATAGATGGATATATCCTCACCCTTATAAATCGTACTCTGTCTCCTTTCACAATCAATGTGGGACTACCCCAACAGTGGTCAGGGAGCTCAGAAGTTGCATCGTTTGTGGAGCGCGATTTGCTCAGTGTGCTGTGTTGATATTCTGCTTGATCTGGGCAGTAGGGGATAGTTTATTAAAAAAGCTTTCCTGTATTTGGTGTTTAGCAATCATTCTAATTATTTTATTAACACTCGTTCTGCACGTCATTTTGTTATTGGGAGATCTACTCCAAAGTCCAAACTTCTTGGTCTAGCCGTCTAGCTAACAAAAAGCTAGCTTGAGTTTGTCAGGTCAGACGAAGGGTAGACTATATTAGTGTAAAATAGTTTTTTTCCGTGTGTAAAACAGTAAATCATACGAGTGGAAGACTACATGGATTTTTACCACCGGATACCTGGTGCAACGGAAAAAGAGTTGAAGAAGTCTGATCTAACATAGTATGTGTCCACTTAGTCGATTGATTTCGAGAATGTCCCACGAACTGCTTGTCATCCCAACAAGGCCTTGTAACGTAAACATTCTTGTACCGCACGTGGATCATTCCCAATCAGCACCACAATAACAATGGCCCCATTATCTGTATCCACATGTCTCAGGATGGAATGTCCTGTGCCGGTGTGCTATCAACAGCGTGCACAGCTAGAGTTTCGCAGGGTTGGCTTGGGTGTCACCTAAAACCCATCACATCTCCCTTTGTATAAAGACCCTTAATGGAGCTCTACGGTAGTAATAGCCTTTTTCTACATATTCTAACAATCACATTTGAAAATTTAGAGAGAAAAAGTCAAGATTTTAAAGATTTACTTAAACAATTCCGTTTTTTCAAATTTGAATCCCGCTGGTGTTCACCGCCTTTGATAGCCTCAAAAGCTCACTCCATCTCTCCTTGTCTTGCACCGGGCTTCCAGCCTCTACTTCGCCTTAGAGCTAGGGTTTCAAAAACGGTTGCTAATTTTAATCTAAGTAAGAGAACCGGTTTGGCGAAATTTTCATTTTGTTTGGAATTTTTCAGATTTTAATTGAAAAAAATCAAATTCAAGCAAATTCGAATTTTTTAGGCCGATTTTGGCTGGCTAATGTCTTACGGGGGGAGGGGTCCGGTCAGACCGGTTTGGCTGATTTTCGGCCAAAAAAAAACCATGCTCTAAGCAGTTAACCGCTAGCTAGCCAAAATATATTGTTGGGTCCTCGGTGAACCACATAATCATAACGGAGGCAATATCTCACCAAAGCTGCTCCCAAGAATAAAACAACCTGATTTGAAAATTTTATCAGAGGTATGTCAGAGTCGATAACCGTCAGCCATCGTCCGCTGCCGCTCTATTCTTCGCTTGCAATTTATTTATTTTTCAATTCTATATTTTTGTCCTCAAAGTATTGTGTTTGCTTGGTCTTCTACAAACATCAACATCAAGACTTCATTCAAATTAAGAAGAAATCGGTACTTCATCAAGATTTCTACAAACATCCCTGGCTGCTACTGGAACACCAATTTCGGTGTAGATCCAGTATTTAAAAACAACTGATTTTTGACCAAAGGTTTAGCACTTCAGAGAAATAGTGAAGAATGGCTCACAAGTTGTATTGCCAAGTTATGCTATTAGCAGCATATGCACTCAGATCGCGAGGACTCGTCACATGTGTTTAGATGTTAGCTAGTCAGCTCGCATGTTTGTTTATCAGCTTCACATTCAGAAAGACATTTAGAAAGTATGAATGCGTATATTCGAAAGCAGCACTCTTTTTTGACTTGAGAGTACTATTTCAATTAAAAGGTTAATGATTTTGTTGCAATTGCCGTATCATAATTTTGTGTTGCTTGCATGTTCTATGCAAGTTGCTGCTGAAACTGACAGCGGTGGAAGGTACAATGGGAAGTCCGACAGCGTTGGCACAGACATCTATAGAGGTGTCGGCAAGTGTAGAGACTAGCTAGTAGCGGTCAAAATTTAGTTGGAATTCAATTATTGGTACTTCATGGAGTAATTTATTGGTGTTACGTGTGTTGGCTTTCAATATATATCGTGGTTATTGTCTGTTTTAACTCAATATAGAATTGTTCATATTATTGATGTATGTGATAGGGAATAATATGATACAAAATTTAACTTGAGGAAATAATACTCGATGTGCTAAGGATGACTGTGTTGAAATATGATAGACATATTTATTGAGATCGAGTCTACTAAAATTTAATATCGTCACGTATGATTAATCCTGGATCTACGAGCGGAATAAATTGGATTTGTTTTGCAAGATCGGCTCTGCAGGCTGTTGACCTATATGATCAAATCAAAATTGATCTCGTAAACAATCTGATCATGGCGAATGACTCATGCATGTGTGTTAGTGACTAATATATTTTAAACTCATAAAACTGTATGTTGTGGTTGGTGACATGGTTCGTGTTTTACACCAGATTAAAATAGGTGGCTACTTTGTAACACTTAGAAGTAAAGTTTATAAATAGATCTCTATCCTGTAGTTTTATTATGCAATCGTGAGCGACAAAAAAACCAAAGAACAGACGAAGATAACCCGAGTCGCACGGCGGACGTCCGCGTCGGAAGCGGCAGTCGACTTGGCTTCGGACGTCGCATCAAAATCGTGTCGTCTCTGTCGACTTGGCTTCGCGTTCGTTCGTAGGTGTCGCTGGGTTTGTTTTTGCAGCCGGCTTTCTCACGGGGCTTCGGCTTGAACGCGACTTCCGCTGATTTCGTCGAAAACTTTGAACAGGAGCTCGATCAGTCGATCGTATGCTAGTGTGAACATGTAACCGGCAGGCCTTTTGTTCCAACTGATGTTTATCTTCCTAGCTTTTGAAGAGAATCTGATTCTCAATGGTCTCACGCACGTCGAACTTTGGGGAATCGTGAAGCTTGAAGCGTGCGCCTGCCCGTGAAGCCAAAAAAATTCGTGTGCCTCATTAATTGAAATAGAGGAGATCGGACGTTACCGAAGCAATCCCTGACTTTCTAGCGCCTGATCGAGACGAGGTTCGTGGACGTCGCATCAAATTATAATCGTCAGGCGACGTCGCTGTCCGTCCAAGCCGATCGCGTCGTGGACGTCGCTATCTCTCTTCTGCCCTGAAGGAAAAGGTCACCACGTAATGGTCCGTCACGCTTTGCGGTGATTTCTTCGACCGCAGTTCGCAGTGAGTGAAGATACAGGGAATTGCTATATAATTTTGGACAGATTTTTAAAGCTAAAACTATTAC
The DNA here is from genome assembly GCA_036346405.1 of Phyllostachys edulis. NCBI lineage: Eukaryota > Viridiplantae > Streptophyta > Magnoliopsida > Poales > Poaceae > Phyllostachys > Phyllostachys edulis. Next base: position 48,397 of record JAYEVD010000781.1, on the reverse strand, counting down.
TATTTTATTTGTTAGATAATAAAAACGAGTACTTTTCTGTTCTGTTCGTTAGATGATAGAAGCCATAAAAGCTATATCATTCAAGAAGTACTCGCAGTTGAATTGTCCTAGGACGTGCGTCAATTTCTTCATTATTCTTTGGTGTGTCTAGTGTTATTCGTGTTCTTACAAGTCATGGTAGTCTAATAACGCCTTCAAGGTGAAGTACTAGTTAACTAGTGTCCATACCTCTCTCTCGTCATCCACGCACGAGTTGATATTCATGTTATTATGTGTTATTATGCGTCATTATGATTCGTGTTATTATGATATTTTTTTCCTTCGGAACATAACAGGTTCACCACATTACGGTATTTTGTTAGTATATAATTTCATTTGTTGTCTTTAATTTTGCTCAACCTCTCAAAGTATATGTGAGATTTTAAATCATGTGATGTAAATATGAGTTATTAAGACTTTTAATAATAATTACAGTGATCAAGAATAAAAATTATATAAATAATTTATTGTAATTTATATACAATGAAGTTGTAAATAAAATTTTAGGATATAACAGTTTTTAGTAGTGGAAACAGTCGAATTTAAGATAGGTAGACAGACCATATAGTCATCGCATGTCGCCATCGAGGCTCCATACAGTCATCGCATGTCGCCATCGAGGCTTTCGTGCATGGGCATGGCTGCTACGTGCCAGTCCCACGCTGGCTTGTCAGTGCACGTGGCCATCCTATCTTCTCTGCCTCGCTCGTTATCTTCTCGATATGCGTACAAACCAAGCTGAGTTCAGTTGAATTTTCAAGCGCCTGATCGAGAGCCGATCTCGTCGTGGACGTCGCTATCTATCTGCCGTGACGTCAGATGTGGATTTCACAAAATCTAAATTCTATATAAAAATTATTATCTTATTCTCAGATCGGTAGATAAGTTCTCAAAATCATCATTTGAATCGAATTTATACACGATGAAGACCAAACCATATATTATAATACAAACATCACAGTGACGTAGACCGCATCGGGTCAGATTTTATATAAGGGCCGAACATGCCAAATGATTACAACTCAAAACCTGTGGAAGCTACAGCAGAAACAAAAGGGAGGTAGAGCATATCTTTCCACGACAAGCGGTTGGAGTAGTTAAGTGTATTTGGTATTAACCAAAGATCTGGACAATACCGGTCGTACACAAGTACCGATGAGCCAGCTAAACTGAGACGAGACCAAGACTACTTGAAACTACACAACTCTTTGTCGTGGCCTTGTCCATCGATTTCGGAGTCCTCGTAGTAGTCGTAGTCTCCAAGATCTACAGGTCTGAAGGTTGGAGGGAGGAGCGAGTGAGCACAACTTTCGTGTTCATGAGTCAACACACAAGATGCAATAATATACATGCAAGGCTTAATAAGGGTGTCTCAGGTTCTTTTATTTGCTAAAGCAAGTTTTTCAAATATCAATATTAATGAAGTCCTATCACTTAGCATTTTAACCAAATTGTAATTTGTAAAGAGAGAGATTGTGCAATATTAAATACAACAGAGGTTACCTCTACCTATGCTTATTTTGAAATGTTGCTCGACCACTATTAACAAAAGCTAGATGCGACCACCTAAGAACAATACTGGGTACGACCACTTAGGAACAAGCTAAAGTCAGGGTTACATCAGCCCAACCAGTTTTTAACCCATCCACAAAAGTTTTTGAAATAGAATTAAAGCATGCAATTTTGGTAATTTGAAGGAATATAATTTTTGTAAAATGTAGGCTCAACATGATCAAAGTATTGACTACTTTGAGCTAAGGGTAAGAGGTCTTGGTAGTCAAGAGCTTAATCGAGCAGGAGATCTCCGCTTCTTCAAACTCTACTCGGATGAACAAACCGGAAAATAGGAATAAACAAGCAAATAGAACAAATAAATACTAAAAAAAAAACAAATGAGCTTGAAATTAAATAAGACCAGAGCCAAAAGCAAGATCTTGAATTTAGATAAATTCGAAACAAGAACACTAAAATCAGAGTTATAACGGAGGAGAACGAGGCCTCCCAAGCATTGATTTTCGAGTATTGCTCGTTCGACTCACGCGTGGTCGGAAGGAGATTTTACCACTAGTCGGAAGGAAGTTTCACCACTTGGTCGAAGGATTCGACTACTCGGCGTGGTCGCAGAAGGAGACGACTACTCAACATGGTTGCGGCGGGGACTCGACTACTCAGCGTGGTCGCGGGAGGAATCGATCGCCCGCAGATCGAAAGAACAAGACGAGAAGAAAGAGGTTTCACCACTTGGTGAAGGACTCGACTACTCGGCGTGGTCGCGGGAGGATATGACTACTCGGCGTGGTCGCGTGGGAGGACTCGACTACTCAACGTGGTCTCGGGAGGACTCGATTGCTCGGCGTGGTCGAAAGAAGTGCTTTCGGCGCCTGGCGTGATCGAAAGAACAAGAGAGAGAATAAGGCACGGGAGCTTACCAAGACCGAGAGAGGCTAAGGAGGTCGGTGGGCGGTGAACAGCGGGAAGCTCACGGTCGAAGGCGAAGGAGAACGGTGATAAATGGGTCACCGGGGTGAGGAGAAGAGGAAAGCACGGCTCTGCCGACGATCAAGTCGCCGATCTTCTGAAATAAAAAGAGGAAAATGGCGTGGAGTATCACGGGAGAGAATGGGGCTGCTCTTTATTAATATGAACTGGGATTACAAGACTTGACTAGGGACTATCTCTAATTACACCGAATGTATTGAATACTCTTGCTTTGGCTTCGTGTTGCCTTCCTCGTGTGTCTTCTTCGTTGTTCTTGTTTCCTCGTCTTCTGCGTTCTACCATTAAATAACTCCCGAAGAGGCGGTAGTTACTCTTAGAAAGGCGTCCTGGTGAAAGCGTTACGGTAGTCGGAGGTTTAAGGCGATTAACAATGTGTTAACTACCTTGCGGTTAAGTGCTGTAAAAGCTTAACCGTAGGGTGGTTTATTGTCGGTGTCTTGTATATCATCGCATGGTATAGAACATTCAAAGACGTGTTCTATTCATCAAGCGGTAAGAAATGCGGTTCATAGCTTTTCCGAGTAGCTACGGTGAAGCCTAGTCAGGCAGGTACCCATCGTGTAACCTCTGGAATCCTCACGACCCGGTGAGGTCGTTAATATAGGGAGTTACGACTATGAAGACGTATGGTCTTTTATGTATTAAAAATAATACATAGAGGTTTTAATCCTCGTCGGCTAGCCCCGAACTTTAAATGAGCAGTCGTGTGAACACCTTCTTCCGATGAAATCGTATCGGGCAGACCCCCATTTAATGCCGTGACATTCGAGGTAGTCTATGTTCATTTTAAAGTTGAGAACTTGCCTTGGGAACCGAAGAGTTCCTCTCGTCATGCATTGGGTGAACAAGAAGCTTTTTCTTTGTTTAGACTTTTGTGGGTAACCTCGATCGTAATTTAAAGATCCGAGGCTATAAAATCCCATCGCTAGACTTTTGGAGTTTTATGCTTCGGATCCTTTTTGAGAAAAAAATCTTTAGTCCTCTTTTCTTGTTCTTCCGACCACAAAATCTCCTACGACCACTACTCATCCTTGAGGATTTTCATCATGTCGGAGCAAATCACAAAGTGATTGCCTTCGGAATTGAGCAAGAAAAAGCTTGAGGCGTTGGAGAAGGTTGGGATGCTCCGGACAAGAATTTGATCGGATGGAGACCGGCGATTGGAGAGCACTTTTGGTAGTGAAGGCGGGAAAATCCTGTTTTCCTCGCCTACATCGAATCTTGATTGAGGTTCTTTGGTACACAAATTTCTTCTCCATGTTCTTGAGTACTACGGGTGGAATTGGTGAATTTGGCTCCAAATTCCATCGCCAATATCAGCATCTTCACATATTTGTGTGAAGCATACTTGGGAGTGCCCCCGAGTTTGAGGCTCTTCAGGTATTTCTACCGAATGGTGATGGGGAGAACCACGGAGACTCGCGGAGAATGTACATTGCGCCTTCACGACGGGAAGGCCGATGAGTACATTCATATGTACTCGAAATCCTCGTGGTCGTCATGGAAGAAGAACTGGTTCTATATGGCGATTCACGAGGATGATGGCATCTACTTGCCGGGATGAGAGCGAATGAAAACCCCAAGTGGAGAAAGACCGTGGAGAAGACAGGGGTGATCGGATGATGGGTGGGCGCCATCTACGACACGAGAGTCAAGGGCTTCGCCTCTTGGCATGTGGTGAGACTTCACTAAGCGCCGATTAGCCGTGAAGCCGGATTCATTCCTGATTTGGTCCATTGGTCGTGATGAAGCTATGTCGAGGTGGTAAGTCTTCGAGAGATACTGCGACCAGTATTTTGTTATTTGATTATAGTATTACCTTAAAATCTGACATTATTTCTTTTGCTTTTTAAAGCCCTTTCTCCTGAGGAAATCAGAGAGCGGATTAGGCTGATCTGCTCTGGGGGAGCTGGTGAGAAAATTTGGATTCCTGAGATCTTGGCCATAGTTCCTGCTGAAGAGAAACTAGTAAGGCTTAAGGTAAATAATCAAAAAACTTCTTTTATCATGTATACATATTTTCCGATCAGATTTTGATCATGTTCTATTTCTGCAATTGGCGGATTCACGAATTACTCGGGGTGAGGTCAACATCCCAGTGGTTCCGATCGATTCGTGCCCTAATGCCTTTGGAAGAAGATGAATCTCCGAGGTAATAGAACATTTAGGATGAATATATATGTAGTTTAGATAAAGATTTCATCACCTAACCAAATTCGTTTATTGGTTCAGTGGAGAAGGTGAAGGCCAGCGGTCTTGCGACTACGGAGGTAGAACCCCGAACCGGTCATTGGCGACGGACAATTGTTATTGAAACAAGCTGGTGCGGAGGTTGGTGAAACCACTCACCCGCACCGGATGGTCAGGGCGTAAACCTCGGCGAGCGATCAAGGGCATCGCTTGACATGTTGTTGGATGATGCAGCGGTTTAACCAACTCTGCGGTTTGGAATCGAAAAGCGAAGAAAAGAAAAGGAAGGGTGACGACACAGAGTTTACCCTTCTGCGATTCAAAGTCAAATCTCGAAAACTAACCAGGTATGTACAAATGAAAAATGGTCGTATAAGCGCATACCTCTAATGATTTCTTGATGATTTGATTTTGAACTTCCTTTCTTTGCTTTGCCAGGTCTTCGGTGTTCGGTTGTTTCAATAGGACTCCTCCTGAGACCGAGCATTCGTGGAGATCCCGACGAGTGCTTCCCAAGATAGAACTCTGAGGAAAAAGTGGTCGAGAAGCCCCGAAGCGGTGTCAAGGCCAGCAGTCGAGTTGGATCGATGGTAGTTCTAACTCATACATGGAGGTAGATGCACCTAAAGGCCCTCAACCGGTTCGATCAATGTTGGTAATTCCTCTCAACTCGATAAGTTCCTTTTGCCCCGATTTATCGAGGATAAGGAGCTTGACGAGGCATGGGGAAAAATATCGGATCATCAAATCAAAATGCATCTGATTCAATATTTGGGGTTATAATGATTTGGCGATCCGAGTAAGTATCTGACCAGTTCCATAGCACTTCTCAAAAGTTTATAAGGAACTTAAAGAAAAAAATACTATTTGTACAACATCTCGGTGAGAACTTTCTTTGTGGTCGGAGGATGACCCAGCTAATTAAGGACTTGGAGCAAAAACACTCGAATTGAAAAGTAAGAACTTCCCTTTTCCTTTCTTCAAAACTTTACTCTTATCTAATTATTCTCCCTTATCGCATTCGATAGATTTGGAGAAAATAAAAGAAGAGATCATGGTGAAAAGCCAAGATAGCTTTGTTTGAAGAAAAATCAAAGCTAAGGACGGTCAATCACCAAAGCAACGACTAGCAATGAAACACTTAACAAAAGAATTGAAGGTAATATGTAAGTAAACTTGACTTATTATCTTCCTTCAATTATGTTTGTGCTTATCACTGCTTCACTCTTGTATAGCAAAAACAAGCTTTGGACAGGAAGCGAAAAGACTCGAAATTTGAGCAAGACAAGGAGGCAATTCTTGTGCAAAACATTGATGAAAAGATTCTACTTTTGAACAAGATGATCTTTGATATGGGATCGGGGATCAAGTCTGCCTACTTTAAGAGATCGATAGAAAATGAACTATTTGGGTCAACTTCTAGAGGATCTTAAAATCTGCTCAAAACTACTCGAAAGAACTATGCCGGAGCCATGAAAGCAGCGTTGCTAGTAGAGTTAGTTTTGCTTTGGCAAAAGCTGAAAGCTTCAAACCCCTCCATTGATCTCCAAGCTATTGAAGATGACTGGCCCCACTGAGGAGGCGACCAAGTTCATGGAAGAACTCAGGCCACTCGGAGATAAAGTTGTAGAGGAGATGGAGGTCGGATCTCCATCAAGCAGTAATTAACCTGGATATATTTCTAGAGTAGGTCCCTGCAAATGTAAGAATATTGAAAAATAATGTATAAAACTTACCTTTTATGTCATCAACGATGCTTTTGTTTATCCGTATTGACTTTTAAAATTCTCGTATACCTCCTAGCCCCATTTGTTTTTATAGTAGAAGAACTTTACTATACAAGCGGTAGCCAAGATAGAGAATGAAAGTCAAAACCATTGTTTTGAAGGTATGTGCGATATGAAGACAAAAGCGATCGTAGCAATACTAGGAAATCACTTGTGGTCGGAACGACTTATGAGTTCGTCTAGTTATAGATCTTTGTTTGTCATGATCGAAATACCAATCAAAAGTTGCACATGGTCGAAAAAAGACTTGTTGTATGGACATAGAAGAAATGCAAGAATGTATGCAATTGAAGAGAAGTGATCGTATTTATATATCGACCTAAAAGCTGGTCGAAAAAAGCGATAAGAATAGAAGATATAGAAAAACATTTATAAAAGCGTGTTCAAGCACAAGTCCGATGGCGCGAGAATCGTAAGAAAAGAACAAATCGCTAGGAAGCTCCTTCCGATTAGGCGGGACCACGTCTTGAAAAGGAGAGACTTCGACTAGGAGGCTTTCGTGTCGACCGATAGCTAAGCGAGAGTAGAATGAATGTTGAAATGAAGAAATATAATCTTCATGATCTTAATAGCATAATGAACTATACATTGTTGCTTGTGTTATGCTCTGTTTACTCGTATGGTCGTAGCGATGGAATCATTCATGGAATAATCACGACTAGGACCTATCTGACGTATGACAGCGATATGCGTTGCCAAGAGTAACAAAGAACCCGATAAAGGATATCGGAGAGAAAAATTGTCTTCTCAGGCCATTTTAAACAATAATAATAGATGACGAGGATATAGGCATAGATATATAAAATGTATCACTTGTCGAAAACAAAGAATGAATATACTAAATCAAGAATTGAAATAAAGTACAAAATAATTAGACATAAAACTTACGCAATTGATCGATGTTCCAAGAATTTGACAAAATTTGCTCGTCAGACATGGCGAGTCTAACAGAACCTAGTCGGGTGACTTGACCACAGTGTAAGGACCTTCCAGCAGGAGAAAGCATTGCGATTAGCTTGATTACGAATTTTTCGAGAACGGATCACCTACAACAAAGGTGCGAGGTTGCACCTTACGACTATGGTACCTTCGCATGGCTTGTTGATATCTCTTGATTGTACAAGGGCTTGATTTAAATCGTTCTTCAAGGAAATTGATGTCATTGAGTTGTCGTTCATTCTAATCATTTTCATTAAAGCGATCGGTCAGAGCAAAGCCAATTTTGAGTTACGGAGGAAGCATGGCTTCGGCACCATAAACAAAAAGAATGGTGTTTCACCGGTCGCGGCGGTGGTAGTGGTTGAAAGGCCCATATCTGAGATGGGAGTTCTTGAGCCCAAGCTCGACCGTTTGATTAAGCGTCGAATACTGGCGTTTGATCCCTTGCATAATGATACCATTAGCTCGCTCAACTACTCCGTTGCTTTCTGCGGATGAGCAACGAAGCAAAATGAACTTTGATGCCAAGTTCATCGCGAATTCTTGGAATTGTTGCTAGAAGCTGGGCACCATTATGCTGTGATTATATGGTGGGTACACCAAATCGTGTGATCACATTCTTCATCGAATCTCTTAGCGGCCTCATTTGTTGTTTTAACAACGAGCTCAGCCTCGATCCACTTTGTAAATGTGTCAATCATGGCGAAAAATTGAAGCCCGGGTGCTCTTGAAAAGGTCCCGAATGTCCGGTCCCAGGTTGCAAAAGGCCAAGAAAGAGAATTATGCGTAAGGCTTGTGCGGTTGATGTACTTATCGGCTATAGAACTGATATTATGCGCGCCGTCACAAGCTCTTCGCATCATAAAGGCGGTTGGCGGTAGTATCCTTGCTTGAAGGCTTTCTGACCCGGTGTTACGTAGGAATGATGTGCTCCACAGACTCCTTCATGGATTTGGTTAGCAACTTAATGCCATCCGTTTGAGATATGCATCCCATCAATACTCCATGAGATCCTCGTTTATACAAGATGCGTTCGATTAGAGTGTATGATTTGGCTTTTCGTGCTATCTGATCGGCCTCTACATCATCTTAGGAATTATGTCATCTTTGAAGATAATTGTAGATCGATGTCATCGATCTCTACCTTGATCATGACAAAAGCAACCGTCAGCGACACATGTAGAGCATCCATGTTCCTTTGATCGGTTTATGCGACACATAAAGAATCATGTATGTTCTCGGAAGGCTCGACTACAGGGTGAATCGAGTTACTTGAGAAAAACTCCGGCGGGGCAGTCGACCTCGTGGAGGCCATCCGTGCCAAGCTGATGTGCCGAAAGTTTTCCTTTCTAGGAATATGTTGGATCTGGAAACGAAGAAGTGCTTTTCGAGTTTACGTACTTCCGCCGAGATAAGATGACATCTTGGTACTCGAGCATTGATACTCTTTCCTTGCTTGATTAAGCTACTAGTTGAGAATTGCCCTTCACTAATGTCTGCGAATCCGGCGAAACGAGCTTTTTCGAGTCTGCCGATAAACCTTCATATTACGCCACATTGTTTGTGGCGGGAAAATTCTTGGATGACATACTTGAGTTGTTACTTGATGGGGATATCAAAACGACTCGGCCCGATCCTTTTAACATCAAGGAACCGTCGAAGTACATTGTCCACTCATCGTAGTGTTATTACTCGGGCCCTTGGGTGGGTTCGAGGTTTAGTGCTCGTGGCGGATCTATCCGAACATGTTCTGGTCGTATTCGTCTTGGTTTGTTCAACTCGTTATGTGTGACCTGTAGGTTCATGCGTGTCGGTTGTGACTGGAAACCCTTTCGATCACGAGTAAATGCGACTCCTAGCGAATATATCGATTCGAATACACACAAATTATATCGGACGAACCTTAATGCAATATGATCTACGATTAGGTCCTCATCACTTGCGACCATGTCCTATCTCTATCGACCGGTTCGTATGTGGTCACGACGATTCGTAACTCCTTATGACTAGGTTCACGACCACTCTGTGATTACGTTCGACCGATCTCGACCAGCTCGTATATCCACGACCGATCATAGCTGATTCGAGGCGAAGCGACCTACTACGTGTATACTCTCTTTGCCTCACGATGTGCGGTTGAACTCGGTGAGTTGTTGTGCCATCCATGGACTGTTCAATACTTTCTCGTCGAGTGTCGGATAACTTCACGTGGTGAACACTTCGACTACTAGTGGCATGGCCATGCACTTTCTTTATCCGATCAAAGCGAGAGGCCGAGACATCTCTCTGTTATGTTAGGAGGGCAAATCCATATCCGACCGGTCACATTCCTCTCCATATTTCCTGACATACAAAAGCTACCTTTATAACTACCCGATTCACGGTGTAGCGTTTGGCAACCTAAAGTGCTATTACACATGTAAGAAACCATCTTGATATCAGTTCTAAGGATTATACATCATCATTGCTTGAGACCAACTAACGACACATAGAATCATAACAATCTCAATAGTATCTCAAGGTGGGTCTTATCCAACACCATGTTCTCTAACATGTGTCCATATTATTGGTTTGATATCTCTATATCCATGACACATGAAACATAGTCATCAATCAATACATATGTCGGTCTATTGATATGTGTCCTCATATGTTTCCGACTAGGAGCGTATAAGAATAATTATCACGAAATATAGAGTTTCACAATCAAGTGGCGTACTTGATAATCAATATTAACAATATTATTCTTAGAACAAGATAACATATTATCAATATAATGAATATAATAAAATATAATCATCTCTATGATTGCCTCTAGGGCATATTTCCAACAATTTCCCACTTGCACTAGAGTCAATCATTTAGGTATCTATCTGGAAATAGCTCTTGTGTGTGCCTCATGCTTTGGGTATGTGTGAGAGGCTTTGTCAGCGGATCGGCAACATTTAAATCCGTATGAACTTTGCATATCTTAACATCTCCTCTATCCACCAATTCACGAATAAGATGATAGTGCACAGTATATGCTTGGACTTACGATGGGATCTAGGCTATGCTTTGCACAATAGCTCCATTGTTGTCACAATAGAGATCCATTGGGCTCGAGGCACTCGGAACCACACCCACTTCAGCAATGAAATTTCTTATCCAAACACCTTCTTTTGCGACTTGAAAGCGCAATGTACTCGACCTCTGTCGTGGAATCAAGAACCGTCTCTTGCTTGGAACTTTTCTAGCTCACTGCTCCTCCATTCAAAATGAATACAAAACCAGACTGCGAACGATAATCATCTTTGTCGGTTTGAAAGGTTGCATCGGTGTAACCATTTACAACGAGCTTCTCATCACCGCCATAAACTAGGAACACATCCTTAGTCCTTGTTAAGTATTTAAGTATATTTTTCACGACTATCCGTGACTTTCACGGGATCGACTTAGTATCTTTCGTAACACTTAGAGGATATGATACATCTAGTCGTGTACATAGCATGGCATACATGATAGATCAATGGCGAAGCATATGGAATATCACTCATTTTGTCTCGCTCATCGGTGGTCATAGGACAGCGATTCTTGCTAAGATTAGTGCCATGTGCCATGGGCAAGAATCCTCCTTGGAATTTTGCATGTTGAACCGATTCAACACTTTGTCTATGTACATATCTGTCTTAATCCAATTAGCCTCTTAGATCTATCTCTATAGATCCTTATTCCCAAGATATATCTTGCATCTCCTACATCTTTCATTGAGAAACTATTTCTTAATGAAGTTTTAATAGATTCAAGCATTTGGAATGCCATTTCCGACCCGGTAGTATGTCATCTACATACAAGATCGAGAATAACAAGCGCGCTCCACTAACCTTCATGTAAACACATGGTTCTTCTTTGTTCTTGTGAAACCAAACCTTTTGATTTCCTCATCGAAGCGTATATTCCAACTCCGAGATGCTTGCTTCAACCCATAAATGGACTTTTGAAGTTTGCATACTTTACTAGCATTCTTTGGATCGACAAAACCTTTAGGTTGTGTCATGTACACATCCTCATCTAGGTTTCCATTAAGGAAAGATGTTTTGACATCCATTTGCCATATCTCATAGTCGAAATATGCAGCAATAGCTAGAATGATCCGAACAGATTTAAACATAAACTCTTGGTGAGAAAGTCTCATCGTAGTCAACTCCTTTAACTTGTCGAAAACCTTTGCGACTAGTCGAGCTTTATGAATGTGAACATTTCCATCCATATCAATATTTTTCTTATAGATCCTTTTGCACTCAATGGTTTTAACACCATCAAGTGGATCGACCGAGTTCAAACTTGATTTTCTCTCATAGAGTCTATTTGGTTCATGGCTCCAAGCCATTTCTCGAATCTGGGTCCATAAATAAGCTTCCTCATAAGTCTTAGGCTCATCATTATTCAATAATAATCGTCATGCCCATACCTTGTAGGCAATTGGCGCGCCTTTTAGATCTCGTGAAATGGTGCCTCATCTGAGTTCAACAACAATTTGTTCATCGGTAGATGTTCGGTAGGAGTTGAAACACTTTCGATGTTTCCCGAATTTCTTGAGTTGCACCTTTCTCCCAATGACTCCTTTTGAAAAAACTCATTCTCCAAAAGACACCATTTGGGTAACAAAAACTTTGTCTTCTTCCGGTTGTAGAAATAATATCCTTTGGTTTCCCTAGGATATCCTATAAAAAGCATTTATCGATTTGGGTGCGAGTTTGTCGGGGCGTCAAGCGTTTAACATAGACATCACAACCTCATATCCTTAGAAAAGACAAACTAGGACTCTTCGATCCATATCTCATATGGTGTCTTATCTGCTGATTTAGATGGTACTGATTCAAAATGTAAGTGGCGGTTTCTAGAGCATAACCCCAAAAATACAATGGCGGTCGGATTGGCTCATCATTGATCGAACCATATCCAACAAGGTCCTATTACACGCTTGGACACCCCATTCCATTGTGGAGTGCGGGTGGTGTAAGTGTCAGAATAATTCCACATTGTTTCAAATGATTACCAAACTCATGGCTCAAGAACTCACCTCCACGATTAGATCGTAAAGATTTGATTGTCTTGCCAAGTTGATTACGTACTTCATTTTAGAACTCCTTGAATTTTCAAAGGATTTCGACTTGTGCCTCATTAAGTAGATATAACCATATCTACTATAGTCATCGGTGAAAGTAATGAATCTTGAAAACCACCTCTAGTGTCGTACTCATTGGTCCACACACATCGGTATGTATGAGTGCCAAGCTGGTGGGGCGCCCTTTCACTCGACCGATGAAAGGTGTCTTGGTCATCTTCAGGCCGACCAGGCAAGACTAGCATGTTTCAAATGATTCCAAATCAAAAGAGTTTAGAGTTCCATCATTATGGAGCTTTTTCATGTGTTCTCACTTATGTGACCCAAACGACAATGCCAAATGAAAGTGGAATTTATTTCATTAAGTAGAAGCCTTTTCGCATTAATATTATGAGCGAATGCATCAACAAGATTTAAAATAAACAACCCATTCAAAAGCAGGTGCATAGCCATAAAACACTTCATTCAAAAATATAGAACAACCATTGTTCTCAATAATGAATTATAACCCTCTGCCATCAAACATGAGGCGAGATGATGTTCTACTAATGGTGGAGCGTAATAACAATTATTCAATTCCATAATAAATCCTAAAGGCAAAAGTAATGGCAAAGTCGACGGCTAATGCAGCAACCATTGCTTTATTTCCGCGTGAAGATCCATCTCGCCCTTTGCAATTCTCCTACTCTTTGTTAGATTCTACATCGAATTGCGATATGAGCAAGCGATCCGTTATCAAATACCCATGAGTTAACGAAGTGTCGACAAGAAAAACATCTATAACATTAATACACAGTAGTGGAAGTTTTAGTCCCACCATTTTTTACGATCGGCTAGGTATTTCTTGCGGTTCCTCTTCCAATGGCCTAGCTCTTTGCAGTAAAAGCATTCATTCTCTTGAGTCGGGCGGACTTAGTCTTGAGCTTAGGCTTGTTTTTTATCTCATCCGAAACTTTAGTCTTGCCCTTTCTGACCCAAGTCTTAGCCTTCTTCTTGAAGCTTGTACTCTTTTGCACCATCATCACATGACTGTTGCTTTTCTTAATGCTGCCCTCTGCTGTCTTAAGCATCATATGCAGTTCGGTGAGATTCTTGTCTAAACCATTCATATGGAAGTTCAAAATGAACTACCCATAGCTTGCAGGAAGTGAAGCAAGAATCAAATCTGTAGCCAACTCTTGGCCAAGTGGAAAACCAAGTTTTTCTAAGCTCTGTGTGTAACCAACCATTTTGATCACATGAGGGCTCACTGGACTACCCTCAGCTAGCTTACACCCAAACAAGTTCTTTGAGATCTCATATCTCTCGGTTCTTGCTTGTGTCTCAAACATGCCTTTGGCGCCACGATCATATCGTGAGGCCTCAATGTTCTCAAAGCCTTACGAAGGTGCAGGTTCATCACGGCAAGCATGGGGCAGTGACATCAAGGGATTCATCACATGCCTTTTATAGGCGGTTTAAAATGTAGCAATGACATTCTCTGTAGGCACATCTGGAATTAGTTCCTCTAGAACATGTTCCTTTTATCTTGCCTAAGAACAATTCTTAGGTTCTTGGACCAATCCATAAAATTTGTTCCATTCAATTTTTCCTTTTCAAGTATCGAGCGTAAAGTAAAAGCTGGATGTAGATGCAATGAGATGGTGCTATGATCTACAACATAAAATATACAAAACTAAGACATATGTTCAAGAAAAGTAACTTCTATTAAACAATTTAATAAAGATACTCCCACTAAATACATATCCCTCTTATGACATTTTAGTGATTCAAGATCCAAAATCAATTAATCTACTAGTGAGCTATGGCATCATTGCTAGAAGACTAGTGAAAATGGTAAGCAACCCTTTGCTAATCATATCTCTATATGACTCTTGTTGTTGGGCAACATCTTTATGCTTCGGCACCTAACCCTTATGCCCCAAGGTCCACAACTGTTATGATAACCTTGTTAAGTTAAACCAATGCTCATCGTGTAAGTTAATAGACACAAACCCATCTAGTCAAGTAGAGTTAATGGCACTCTGCTATGGCAAGACCTACCAATAAAATACATGACTTTTGATGGTGCAGCATATTTGGGAGGGCATCAATTTAACTTAATATTATGTGAGGGAATTTTACTTCTACCATGTTAAAAGCATTTAAAGCAAAACATGTATAGAAATCAATGAACCAGGAATATAAAGGCATTCACAGACAATCAAATTACATTGTGATATAGTATGACCCTTCTTCATGGTGATCTCCATCGCCATGCATCCTGATCGCCATGTCTTCAAGTGGTGGACTCCTCCAAGCACTCCCACTAAGCCATTATTTCTAATAGCACTAGTAATGAAACACAAGAATGCATGAAGCATCACAAAGTCGACACATGAGGCCATTATACAAATATATATACAGCCTTGGGCTGCAATTAACATGACACGCAGGTCATGAACATTACACACATACATACATCTCATACATGAACCATTATGGTTCATACTATTCACATCAATCCCTGCGAAAACAAGTTATGCATATCGGACGACATGAGCACACACTACCTACAGCGCGTGGTACGAATACCCAGCATGGCGGTCCCGTTGAGACATGAATCTTATTCACGCAACCGAGCCTTGGAAATCATCGGATTAATCAAATTAACCCTATTCGAATCACTCGATTATTGCCTTTGATACGACCACACACTGCGGCAAACTCCGATGGCGGAATTCGACCGTAGGAGTAATATGCGATGCGATGCGTGAACAAGCGCAAAAATCATCTGGTCATATAAGCTCTTACCTCCTCGTAAACCCATCTACTACCACCGAGAAACCGATCGATCAAATTGACGGGGCCTAGATCGTTCCATCCATATGGTGATCTAGGTTACAGGACCCGACGATAATAGATCCAATCTACTACTACCACATATCAAGTATATGCGATCGATCCAGATCAAAAACTATGCAACCTAGCTCTGATACCACTGTTGTATCGCGGGCAGGCTACGATAGCTACAAACAAAAATTTCTACCACGCAAACCAGGAAGCCAACCGAGTAGATGATCATAGATCGTTACCACCGAACCATGAGCGGCGGAAGAAGGGTTGGGCGGCTGGTCAACATATAGCTCGTCGATGTAGTGGTCGTAGTCGATCGTCCAACGTCCAGCAAGTCGATGCAGTGGTCTTAGTCGATCGTCTAGCATCCTCGCGAGTCGATCGTCTCCTCCAGCAACCTTTGCAGTTCCTCGTGAAGATCGCGGATCATCCTCAAAGCGCAACAATCGTAGTAGTGCCTCTCACGGTATCCACACGTCTAGGAAAGGAACAACCATCGCGGTGTGCTAGCACCAAGTCGCCTGATGAAACTTTCGGAAGATGGCGGCTAGGGTTTTGATGGTGTTTTCTCGCGTACCTCCCAACGACCTCATGCATCTCCTTATATAGTGCTCGTGGCGGATCCTATCCGACACGTTCTGAATCGTATTACGTCTTGGTTTGTTCCAACCCGTTCGGTGTGTGTGACCACAGGGTTCATGCGTGTCGGTTGTGACTCGGAAACCCTTCGATCACGAGTAAATGGCGGCTCCTAGCGAACATATCAATTCCGAATACACATAAATTATATCGGACGAACCTTAATGCAATATGATCTCGATCGGTCCTCATCACTTGCGACGGGTCCTATCTCGTCTGACCAGGTTCGTATGTAGTCACGACGATTCGTAACTCCTTATGACTAGGTTACGACCACTCTGTGATTACGTTCGACCGGTCTCGACCCGATGCATAGCTGATGAAGCGGCGACCTACTCGTGTATACTCCCTTTGCCTCACGATGTGCGGTTGAACTCGGGTGAGATGTTGTGTCATCCATGGGTATTCAATACTTTCTCGTCGAGTGTCGGATAACTTCCGTGGTCGAACACTTGACTACTAGTGGCATGGCCATGCACTTTCTTTATCCGATCTGCGAGGGCGGGAGACATCTCTCTGTTATGTTAGGAGGGTAAATCCCATATCCGACCAGGTCACATTCCTCTCCATGTTTCACAGCATGCAAAGCTACCTTTATAACTACCCGATTCACGATGTAGCGTTTGTCAACCCCTAAGAGTGCTATTACACATGTAGGAAACCATCTTGATCTCGGGTCTAACGATTATACATCATCATTGCTTGAGACCAACTAACGACACATAGAATCATAACAATCTCAATAGTGTCTCAAGGTGGGTCTTATCCAACACCATGTTCTCTAACATGTGTCGATATTATTGGTTTGATATCTCTATATCCATGACACATGAAACATAGTCATCAACCAATACATATCTTTGGTCTATTCATATGTGTCCTCATATGTTTCCGACCGAGAGCGTATAAGAATAATTATCACGAAATATAGAGTTTCACAATCAAGTCACATACTTGATAATCAATATTAACAATATTATTCTTGGAACAAGATAACATATTATCAATATAATGAACATAATGAAATATAATCATCTCTATGATTGCCTCTAGGGCATATTTCCATGATCTCCCACTTGCACTAGAGTCAATCATTTAGGTATCTATCTGGATAGCTCTTGTGTGTGCCTCATGCTTTGGTACGTGTGAGAGGCTTTGTCAACGGATCAGCAACATTTAAATCCGTATGAACTTTGCATATCTTAACATCTCCTCTATCCACCAATTCGCGAATAAGATGATAGCGCCTGAGTATATGCTTGGACTTCTGATGGGATCTAGGCTCCTTAGCCTGCGCAATGGCTCCATTGTTGTCACAATAGAGATCCATTGGGCTCGAGGCACTCGGAACCACACCCAACTCAGCAATGAAATTTCTTATCCAAACACCTTCTTTTGCAGCTTCAGAAGCCGCAATGTACTCGGCCTCTGTCGTGGAATCAGCAACCGTCTCTTGCTTGGAACTTTTCCAGCTCACTGCTCCTCCATTCAAAATGAATAGAAAACCAGACTGCGAACGATAATCATCTTTGTTAGTTTGAAAGCTTGCATCGGTGTAACCATTTACAACGAGCTCTTCATCACCGCCATAAACTAGGAACACATCCTTAATCCTTCTTAAGTACTTAAGAATGTTTTTCAGACATAGAAATATAAGTCCGATAATTGTGAAAATTTTAACACAGTGTATATTTTTGTGTGATTTTTCTAGGGTTTTATGTTCTCTGTATTTTTCTCAAAAATTCTTTTAAGCTTACATTGTAAGTACTTTTGTTATTTGATATGGAGAAACAATACATGC
This sequence comes from Phyllostachys edulis, assembly GCA_036346405.1. Lineage (NCBI taxonomy): Eukaryota > Viridiplantae > Streptophyta > Magnoliopsida > Poales > Poaceae > Phyllostachys > Phyllostachys edulis. The sequence continues at coordinate 30,561 of JAYEVD010000781.1, read as the reverse complement.
TTAAATTAATTTCCTTATTTTATTACTATTTTATTACAAGTATAAATTCACCAAATTTGGATTTTCATTTATTATATTTTGTTTCTAGTTGTTTTGATACTTAATTAGTTTTGTATTTCGAATTCGATTAACGTTTATTAATTAAGACAAAAAGCCTTGCAAATAAATCTGAAAAGCAATTGTAAATAAAATACATCAAAAGTTTTAAAAGTTCACATTTTACTTATTTGAAAACAATCCCAATTTTGGGATGTTACATTGATAGTCCGAAATTTTGTTTCGGTGAAGGTATCTTATTCTTTGGTTGATAAATAAATGATGAATTAGCACGAGCATCATCGACTATAGACCTTTCTTTGGTATATCTATTATTGCAACATTTTGTAAAAGTATTTTGTCGAGTTGGGAGAAGAGGTGTAACACCGTGTCTTTTGGAATTTTCAAAATAGAAAGAACCTTTTGGATTTTTACGTAATTAATTAAAGCTTAACTTGATTTTTAAAAATTAAACAATTTAATGTGAATAATACAAACATGAATTAAATCCAAAACTATTTTATTTGAGTTCCTTTATTTCCAAGGTAATTTATGGTATTTACTTGTATTTTTACGAGCTTATTTGCTATTTTTCTTGGTTTATTTGAATTTACTATATTTTATAAAATCCAAAAAATAATAATTGGGCTGAATCCTTGCTGGTCCACATTCTTCTCCCTCCTTCCCTTAGGCTACATCTGTCACTACCATTTTCCTCCTCTTCCCTTGACAGCAGCGTCAAATCCTAGTCCATAATGTCGGCAACATTCCTCTCTGCTTTGAAATCCCACATAACGCAGACACCATTATCTTATTCTTTGCCTCCTTGACAAGTCGCCCATGCCAATCTCCTCATCCTTTGCTCGTGAGGCCAGTTCTTCAACCTTTGATCATATTGAACCTATGTTTTACAAAAGTACTTTGTTTTACATATCAAATTGCATGGTACTATTATAACAACTGTATATACTAGGAGTAGCTAAATACCTAGTTCTCATTATGCCACCTTGATTATCTTGAATGACATATATCCATTGTCACCCTAGGTTGGGTCATTATTAGTTGGACATATTTGTAGAACCAACATGGGCTTCTTAGTAAATTATGTAGCCATGCTTAGTTGTATGTTGGGCTCATTCTCACTTGATCAATTATATCAATTTTGACTTAATGAGATATTGAATAAATGGTGTGATGCCACTATTGTAAAATTTGTGTGCCATGATAGGGTATGCTATTGGTCTTGGTTAAACAAAATTGGTTCCTTCTCGGGTGAGTGACTGTGCAGTAAAGAGGTTGCTATATGCACATTGGCATGAGATAGTCTCGTCTGAGTAATTTAAGAACTTAACTTTGTGTGTCATTGAACTGGGTCATACCGTACACCACATGTTCAGGTTGTGGTGGATCTGGTTGATTAATTTGTGACGTCTTGACTTTGATTTTGCCATTTGGTTGGTATGGGTTGGGAGGACAATTTAATCCCACATGGCGCAAGATGAGGCTTCCGACTAGGTGGTTTAACCCTTCGGCGTGAAACCTTAGCCGGCGGAATCGGGTTAAGTTATGCATTGTAAAGGCCTTATAATAATCACTTAGTCGTATTCCTATGGAAGTGTGTTAGGCGGACATTATAAGTGATTGTCTATTGTGGGTAAAATTGTACAACCTCTGCGAGTTAAAACTATTGAATAGCCGTGTCCTAGTTATGAACAATGGTGGGAATTTCACACGGTATAGGTTTTTCATAAAACTTTTGGATGATGGTTTGGTTAGGAAGTGCATGGTTAGTTCACTTGTTGTTTTAATCCAATTGTATATTTTATTTATTTATTTACTTTCAATCATGCTTTGCAATCTAATTAATTAATTTAAATTTAATTATTGTTGTATGCAAAAGAACCATATGGCTATTTTTTGTTCAAGCCTTGCGTGAATATATAATTGCATATTGTTCTCTCGACTTCTTGAGTATTCTATGTACTCATGAGTATATACATTGTTGCTCGATTGAGGAAGAACCACCTAATGTAGAGTTCTATGGGGAGTACTATGAAAACTTTGCCAACTCGGATCGCTCCCGATCGAATGTTTGTGTGTATGTCAAATGGTCACTACAAGTCATTTTATTTTCACTACAAGAGTTTATTGGTTTGTTAAGCCCTCGTGACATGTTAGCGTGACATGTTAAGTAAGATTTAACTATAAGGTCCAGTTGTTACTATTTAATAATAATGTGCTATTTCTTAGTTATATCGTTGAATAATTTTATCTTTGTTTGCCACCGTATGCACTAGTGTGATCACGAGGTAGTGCGAGAATACACATATGGTTTCAGATTTGGTAATCCGGGTCTCGACAAGAGGTGGTATTTTCTAAATTTTGAATGTGATTATATATACTGTTTAATATATATTACGAAAAATGTGCATTGCACATACACGATTACTTGTAAGTGTAGAGATATCAGTCAAATTTTGGATAATCGGTTTAGATCCAATGGATCCCCGGCCTAACCCACAAACTTTGCCCTGCCGCTTCTCTTCTCCGGCTATCACGCCGCTACTTGAGTGCCAGCCTACCGCTGCTCCTCCCACGACCACCATCTCAAGCGTCGGTGCCAAAGACGAGGTGGCGCCGGTGGTATTTCGGTTGCTAGTTGATGCCAATAGCAATCAATGACAAATATCAAACACCAGCAGTGTTGAGATTAGAAACTTGATCTCGTGACTGGTATCCATGTGAGTAACCAGTTCGACTAGAATTTAGCTGGCAACAACCAAGCTAGTTTTGGAGGGTAGCTGGAGGAGTCAGGCAGAGTCTAAGCATTCAAATCCACGAACATCATATCCTCTTACATATAAAATTGCTGATAAAGCTACCCTCCAAATATCGGGAGTTTGGACAAATGAAAATACTATGAGTGAATTCATCGTAAAAATACAATTTCATATTGATGACTTTTTAAATATACGATGATAAAAGTTAGTGGTCAGATGGGATCTTCCTGACTTTGAAAAATCGAAAACGTTACTTTTTTGTGATTGAAAAGAGTAATTTTTTTTTGGCTACAAGTAGCATAAAACAAATGTCGAAGAATAATTGGCTTGCAGCAGGGAGAAACATATTGCTTTCAATAGTTGTCTTGCTCTACAAACTTGACTAATACATGCTACCATCAGGCAGTCGTTAGTCGGAGCTCCAAACAAGCTCCTTGATTTCTTTTTGTCTTTTTTTGGAGAATATATAAAAAAAAAGATCAATGGCTAGAATTAAACCAATTTTCAGTAGTCTCTGCTTGGAGACTTCTTCCTTTTAGTCATAACAAACTGTTCTAACATGTATGTATATTTATTTTAGAAAATGATGTTTGTTCGTTTATTTCATTCAGAGCAGCATTAAAATTAGATGAAATTAAGCACTGATTCAAAAGCTTCAATTCAGCATCGAGGCCAAAGCATAGTATGCATCAAGCATATTAAACCTTGGCAACATGCTCTTAATCAATAATTAAACAAATTAGAATAGCTTAGAGCTTACATGGACAGTGGTGAGTCCATTGCTGAACCTTCCGACGGCCCGCGGGCAAAGACGATCCGTAGGGCAGGTAGTCTGCGCATGCTAGGGACATGATGTCATTTGTTGTTGCCGTGGTTGACGAGCGAGTCCCCGAACATGAAGTAGTATGACACCTGTGGCGGCGCCGCATGACCATCGTCGACGAAGCTGAACACAAGCGCCGACGCCAGGACGCAAGCAAAAGAATCCAAGCATAGTACGTAGTATGCCATCTCTAACACGTAGAAGTGTGTAAGGTATGTAGCTACGTGTATGTGATATCAGTTAAGTGGCGCACATATACGGGAGATGTGCGTGCTCGAGTGTTTATATATAGAAAATTCCTTCTATACCACTAACAAATAATCCAATGTACAATTTGTAATCGACAAACTCGTTATTCCTGTATGCCATCCACAAGCAATTAAAAGTGATCCCCATCATGCCATCATTATCTCCCCATCAGTTACACTCTTCCTTTCCTTCCTCTTCTTCTGCTCATCGGTGAGAGGCGGCGGTGAGAGGTGGCTCAAGAAAGGCGGCAGCAGTGGAGATGGATCGTCGAGCCTCGAAGGTGCATTGGAGGATGGTTCACTCTAGAGACCACACGCTAGATACCATCGGCGGCCTCGAGTTGGAACATAGGAGGAGAAAGAGATAGGAAACTGCACTCTGACGGCTAAGGGAGCAAGGCGTGTTCCCAAGGACTAAGAACCCATTTTGGGTGGATAGATATGCGAGGATAATCAAAGCGAGGCGGCGAGGATGATAGTCACGGAGAGGAAAAGTTTGCGAAGGAAATTTCAGCAACTTCTCGGCGAACCACGGGTGCACGTCTGACGTCGATGAGGAAGTGTCTGTGGAAGCGGATTGGCGGGAGATGCCTGAGGAGATAGCATCGGCGAGCACCATGGCGCCATGGTGGCGCTTGCGTAGCGACCTCCAGCGATAGAACCTTCGGGAAAAGGTTATGAGAGCTTGAGGCGAAGATGCGGGGATTGTGGCGTGGTTGGCTATAACTAAGGTGCATCGAGATGGTAGATTGGCAGCGGGCGGCTCGGTGTGGGATGGCCATGGCATGGCTCGCCGACTGTGTTGTTTGGCATGGTGTCCACGTGGACCTCTAGTGCATTAAGAGGCTCACATATGGATACACCACGGGCCACTCGATTGGTGGACCAATGTACCACCGGGCGGTCCATCTTCGTTGACCTAGGCGTGTTGTGCCATGTCGTCTTTGGGGAGAGGAGGGTATTTTGGGCAATACCGGAAAATCTGAGACGATTGACTTGAACTTAATAGACATTTGATTGATGGCGGTGGTAGGAAGAGATCACTTTAAACTTATCGATGACATCTGAGGGAATAACGAGTTTGTCGATGGAAAGTCGTGGATAGGAGTGTTTGCCAATGGTATAGAAGGAATTTTCCCTTATATATATATGAAAAATCATGTGAGAGTGATTTGGATTAGATTGGGGGTTTTTGTGGGTTCAATGATCGATGTGCATGTTATGCTGATTGGGTATAACATCCCAAATTTTGAGTTTTCAAAAATCTTTTGTGTAGTTTAGGTCCCCAAAAAATTTCACCAATTTTCCTTGAATTAGTAAAGCTTAATTAGGAATTTCCAAATTAAACCTATTTAATTTGATTAATGTAAACTTCAACTAAATAAAAAACATTGTTGGGTTCCTTGTTTTCCAAGGAAGTTTGCTAAATTTTCTAGGATTATTTGGAGTTAGTTTGTTATTTATTTGAGCTCATTTGGAGTTTGACCTTTTCTTTAATTAGAAATCATTTCCTTTTTCCTTTTCTTCGTGGGCCAAATTCGCTCAGCCCAATCAACTCTCTCTCTCTCTCTCTCTCTCTCTCTCTCTCTCTCTCTCTCCGCTTTTACTCCCAGCTCGGCCCCGTTTCCCGCCCCGCCACCCGCCTCCTTCCCTGCCTTGCCCTTCACCCATGTCGCTCGAAACCCTAGCGGCCAAGGCGCAGCCGCCTTCACGCCCCAGGCCTACTTCGCAGTATACGTCGCTGCCGCTATGCGTGCGTGCCATGGACTCCACGCCGCCCTCGACATACGTAATAGAAACACGTACCTAAGCGCCATTAATACCGTCGTCGACTCGCGCACCCGTTCCGTCTCATTGCACATCGTCCCGCGCCCTAGCTGCCACCCGAGAAGCCACGAAGCGCCACCGTCCTGATCATCTCTCTCATCTCAAGCACCGCCTGTCTGCGCCCCGTGTTGTTGTTCCTCCACCGTTGCTTCTCCTCAAGCCGTCGGAACAGCATCATTGCGATCGCCTCGTCCTCCTCCAACGTTTGCCACCATCCATTGGAGCTCCCGAGCACTTGGTCGCCAGCATCATCCCCATCTTCCTCGCCACTGGCAATGCTCTACCACCCCGAAATCTTGTCGACACGTTCCCCGATGCCTCAGTGAGTCCCTCTTATTTTTGATCATGTCACCATGTGTTCTAGCTCTTGATCTACCCATCCCCTCTTTTGATTTCATGTTTCTTCCATCAAGTGCCAAGATATCCTCCTTCTTCTCCCTCTGTGGCCGCTGCCCTTTGTCGCCTCGATTCGCCGCCACTGGTGAGCTCTGCCGTTCATCAACCCCGCCATCTTCAACCCCGTGCCATGTTCTACATCGTGGTTCCCTTGCTTTCCACAAAGGGTCATCGGAACCACCTCATGCCAAAGTGGCGAGCATGCGCCTACTTTCCTCTCGTTGTCGGCCCGACTCAGTCAATGTGTTGGACTCGCGCGCGTCGTCTTGCCGCCGTCGTCTCTTCTGCGTTGTGCTCCTCGCCGCCTCCACCATGGCCCCCTACGGGCAAGCTATCGAACTGAGCAACCATCGCCACGATGCCTGTAAATGCCATGCGTCGATGACATGTCACCACCACATCGCCACCCGTGACACTGTTGGTCACATTAGCACCACCTCGCCTCATCGGCGTCCGTGGCCAAGCCAAGCAGCGTGTGAACTTACTCCCTTTGATGTGCGGCCCGCTCGTTAGTGCCATGTCATCGCCTTGTTATCTACCACCTCACTGCCACCTCGGCTCCATCCACCTTGACATTGTCCACATGGCATCCACCAATCAAACCCTAAACCCAAATCCTTGTGGACTTAGTCCACTATGGATAAGCCACTTGCCCGTGGACCCCACCTTGTCGGTTTACCATTCCATGAACACGGTCCCGTGGACGGACAAGCCTTCATGGACTGGTCCATAGACTAATGGCCCACTGTCACCCCTCATTGATTTTACGAATTCTTTTAATTACGAAAATCTTTTTATCAATTTGTCCCACATGTCATTCTCTCAACATTTTCCAAAATTCTCGAAAATAAAGATTCGAGGAATATTCCTCGGCCCCACATGTTAGTCTCACATTCTTTCTCTTTCTTTTCTTTTCTCAATTTTCCTTTCCAATCAAACTTCCTAGAGCTCATACTCCCTCATCACGAACTCGATTGAACCTATTAGGGTTTCTAAATTCATATAAAATCAAGCCCTACCTTCCAATACCATTGAATTTAAATTTGGAGTTTATTTGATTTGTCCTTTTGAATTTTGTTTGCTTTTGCATTTTCGCTCCCGTTAGACGTTGACATTCGAGAATCATTGAAAGGAGTGAAGGTCAAGAAGTCAAATATCGAAGATAAAAAACATAGCATTGCTATAGCTAGGCAAGTTGTGCTTTGATCATATTGCACCAGTTTTATGAAATTACTTTGTTTCAAATTATTGCATGGTAATTCAATTATTATATGTTTTACTCTCTTGGGGTTAGCTATGTAACCTACTTGATTATACCCACCTTGTGAATTGTATTGCCATGATCATTTGTCACCCTAGCTTGGTTAGTTAATAGTTGGTATTATCATAGCACCAACATAGGTTGGTTAGACGAGTTAGTATGTAGCCATGCAGCGGGTCATTGATATCATTTTAAAATGCTAAGCTTATGCATGGCTAAGTGATTATGGAATGTCTTTGTGAAAAGTTGTGTGCGACATGTTGTCACTGTTAATGGCATGTGTTGCACCTAATCAGAGGGTGGGAAAAAGATTTAGGCTGTGGTGAGTGAAAAGAATTGTGATATGGTGGGTTGTGTGCTTGGGAATGTGAATCGTTGTAACTTAGTTAGAAATTAGTAATCTCGCCTTGGTCAATTAAGGAATTAACTTTGTGCATCATTGAACTGAGCCTTACTGTACGATCACATGCATGGTATGGGACAAGCCTAACTTAGTAAGTTATGGAGTCTCGAAATTGACTACTCATGTGTTAGGTTAAGCTCTATGCGGGGTGGATGTGTGGACTTTTTTCGTGACAAGCCACATTTACAGGCGATTAAGCCTTCTCGAGGTCCAACGTTGTGCGTTGGACCAACAATTAATGTGAGGTTTGGTCTTTGGTGTATGCACATATAGAGGTCAATTATCGAGTGAAGTTTGAAAGGTTTTGTTATGATTGCTCAATCGCATATTTTACGTATGGCAAGTCATGATAGACATGATGAGTTGATTGTATCTTATGGGTAAAGTGTACAACCTCTACAGTGTTAACAATCTACTCGACTAGTCGCATCTCGATCATGAACATGCTCGGGGATTTCACCACGAGGTAGATTTTCATAAAACAATTGGAAGGGACAATTTGTGTGAATAAACTTATACAACCGTGTGAAAGAATTGATTATGTTAAGTGAGCTTTGTGAAATACTTGTTAATTTATTACTACTATTTGTCTTCAATTATGTTTTCAATCTATTATTGATTCAACTACAAGCTGTTGCTTTTTGCAAAATAACCATAGATGCCATATCCTTTGGAATAAGCCATCATCTATTATTGCATTACGTGGTACAACTTCTTGAGTACTCCATGTACTCACCCTTTCTATAAACAATATTGTTAGGTTGATGAAGACTAAATCAGTTCATCGTTGGTCAACAAGGTCTACTTTAAGAATCGTGGAGAATTAGGTCGTGCTGCACTAGTCAATTGCCTGTGGGCATATGGATGGGCTTCACTTGAAGTTATTCGTTTCATACATTGCGACTTATTTGAGATTGTAGGACCGGAAAAGGCGCCTAGAGGGGGTGAATAGGATCTCGCCTTATTTTCACCTTGTTGAGATCAGCAAAAAAGTATAGCGGAAGACTTAAGTTGGATCTGAACCAAAATCCCAAAACAACCAAATGAAAGGACTCAACTCATGAGGCGGTCGGGCCGGCGGCAAAGTCGCGGTCGGGGCAGAGGCGATCTCGACCGGCTTCGATTAGGCGATCGACCGGTGGAAGCTTGGCGATCGGCCAAGCACAGGCCAGGCGATGCGGCCGGTGCTGTCGAGACAACTTTTTGAATCTGAAACCAAAAGCGAAAATTGATCTAACTCTTGAAGTATCAGATCAAACTCAACCAAATTTGGAGCACACCTTCCCAAGGGTATCTGGGACCTGTTCCAAGTGGCGTCGAGTAGATCCACGTCAAAGCTTGATCTTTTTGCAAGTGAGCATGATTGGTTCAAAAGCAAGCAAAATACAAAATCTTGATCCAGACCTTGCTCGTGGGAGATTGATGATCTAGGTGATCTTAGATATGATCCCACAAGTCATAGCAAGGTAGAAGAAGGCACAAGAACAATCAAAACCAACGGATCAATAAGCGACCAAAGATCACAAATATGGAGCAAGAGCGTAAAAGAGACTCAAACTTGAGAATCATCCATATATTGATCTGAGGTTGAGAGGAATACCTAACCACTCCATCCATGGAGGCAAAGCTCAATTCATGAGCACACAAAACAACTCCTCTCTATCAAGCCCTAAGCCTCTCCTCTTTCTCTAATGCCCTAACACAAAGCTAGGGTTTTCTCAATGAAGTCCTTGAGGAACATTTCTGACCACCCCCCTATTATAGGAAGGCTTAGCTTCTAGAGTTTAACCTAATGGGCTCCGTTAAGGCCCAAACAAAGCGGGACACAATCATACGCATTTTAAAGCGTCGATTTCACTTCTCTTGACCTAATCCACATCTTGGCCTTGCCGTCTTGCGCGCGGTTGGCATTAGGTCACCAAAGCGATATTTGGTACAATTACCAAAATACCCTTCTCGATCCTTCTCGAAGACCGAGTCCAAACTGCTTGAAACACATCCCATGCCGCCCGCGTGTGGGATTGATCAGCGGTTCTCATCGTGTCGGCAAGTCTCTCCCATCCGGTTCCCACGGACCACCTTAACACTTGCACCCCCTTGCGTTTGATCAACGATCGCCAAGCTGCCGTTCGGTCCACCTTATCCATTCACTGCGCTTGAATCCATTGACCTCGCTGGCATCCATGATCGTTTACGGACCTCGGCTCTCCAAGCTTAGTCGATCCTCCTCGCCGTTGACCGTCGTTGACCTTCAAGCTACACGCACCAATAGACAAGCAAATCGAATCCGGAACAAGTTCTTCACAACTTGACCCACGTTAGCTCAAACCATGCAATATGCAACACATATGCAATATCAACAATGGAAATAACCAAACCCAAAATCAATTCAACACTTAATGCAACTCTCGGCACCAGCAGGTCGACCGCCGTTCAGCGGCGGTCACGTAGCCCGCCAGCGATCGGCCCAGGTCAAAAGCACGCCGATCGACCACTCAACAGCGACCCTTTTTACTTGGCAGCAGCGTGAAACTTCAAACCAAAGGCCACATTGCCAATTGTGTCATCATCCTAAGATCATGAGCATATCCCCATGATATCCACAATCTCCCCCTTGATGAACACATTGGCAAACTTCCATAAAAAGAGATTTGGGGTTTGAAACGGTAATTACTCAACGTTTTCGCTCAAAGGCACAACTTGGTCCAAATGCAAGAAAAAGCAAAGGAATTGACCAAGCTGGCTCCAGAATAGCATCAGCAAGTGAGATAAGGCAAAAGGAAGCATAACAGCTTTGATTTCCACAAAATTGCAAAATCTCACTTAAGGTCCATATGAAAGAACAAATGTTCTATTTGACCTTTGATCATTGTGAGGATCCAAAGATTGCAATCAAATTCAGATTTGGCAATTAAAACCAAAAGAAAGCAATTCAGAAGAAAACTCCCCCTCACAATAATCCTCATTTCCATTTTCTTCTCCACTGAAACCAAGAGGCTCTTTTGACATTTTGCTATTTCTTCTCCCCTTTGACAATGGATTCATCAAGGAATCAATTCTTCCTCTCTTCGAGAGATACCAAGTGCAAAAGCGAAGAAAGAAGCATAAGAGAGTATGCATGAAATGCAATGGAGTGTTCTCAATTTTTCATTTTGTCAAGTTTGAGCATATGAAGCTTTGGAAATTACCCAAGCGAACAAGATAGCATTTCTAATCTGCCACAAGCATCACGTCAAGCCCTAATGGCGCTAGCAAAATCATGTGTGAACATATATAGCAAAGCTAAGCATGAGGGCTCAATATAAAGCGATTAATTTTAACAATTTAAGCAATGTGTCAATTTAAGCAAGTTCATCAACATGATCCTAAAATGATAATGGCCATGTCAAAATGTCATTTGTAGATCAAAAAGCTAATAAAGACCACTTTTAAGAGACACACAAGTCTGACTTGAATCAATTTGCTCAATTTTCTCAAGCGCCCATTTTTCAACATTTTTCATTTGCAATGAATATTTGGCGTTGACTAATGGTCTAACTTAGTGACAAGATCTGGACTAGGAGCCATCCACAAACTCATCCTAAGCTTTCGACCAGAAGTTGAATAAAGGTATATCTTAGTGAAGAAGATCCTGCACTAGGAGCCATCCACAAACTCTTCCTAAGCTTCTACCAGGGCGACAAATCTTGAGGTTCATGTCAGATTTGACAAGCAGTCCCCATGAGATCGTCTGGATCATCAAACTATCTTCAAGTTCATGTCGAGGACACCTTGGGTCTCGTGAGAGTAGTTTGGCACAATTTTAGCAAAGACAATCTTGCAATTCGATTTTTCCTTTTAACATAAGAGCAATTAAGTATTCTTAGCGAGCGTAAGCTCAAGTAATGATCAAAACTAGATTAAAGAGCTAACAGAAGCAATTTTGCGAGGGCGGTGTCACAAAAGGAGCACTAATTGCGCAACTAGCTAGCATATCCACAAATTGCAGTTTTTCATTCAAGTTGATTTAATGTTCTAGCTCACTCATCAAAGACTTAGCTATATATATGAAAACATGATAATTCTAGCAAGTCACAGAACTAGACATGTCATTGAGCAAGAATTGGAATACTCAAGCTCAAAAGGGTAATAGGCAAAGCTTCATCAAATAAAAGATAAGCAGAAACCTTATATTACAATGCATCTTTTTGGATTTTGTTATATGAATGCAATATAATACAATGAATACAAAAGAGTCAACTCCCCCTCAGAACAGGCCAAAAGGACTAATAACTCCCAACTCTCCCCGCAGGAAAGCAAATCGAGAAGAATCAAGAGCCTTAGTAAAAATATCGGCAAGCTGCTGTTCAGAATCGACAAAGTGAAGCACAACATCACCCTTCTCAACATGATCTCTAAGGAAGTGATACCTGATATCGATGTGTTTAGTCCTAGAGTGTTGCACGGGGTTTTGGCAATGTTTATGGCACTAGTGTTATCGCGAAAAGAGAACACTATCCAGCGACAACCCATAATCATGAGTAGATAAGATCCGAGAGAACACGAGAACAACTACTGGCAGCAACAACTATCTCGGCCTCGGCGATGGGTATGCAACGAAGATTGCTTCCTAGAAGACCACGAGATAAGAGATGTGCCTAAGAAATGACAGTGCCAGGTACTCTTCCTATCCACTCTACACCCATAAAATCAGCATCGAGAAAAAAGCGCGAATGGAAGAGCGAAGATGAAGAATACCAGAGTCCAAAGTCAAGAGTGTCACGGAGGTACTGAATATCGACGTCTTGCTTGACGATGAGAGGCTCGAGGAAGCTGAAATCGGCGCCAGACACACGACAAAGCTGTATGTCGGCCTCGGCGCCGTGAGATAGAGGAGGAGCCAATCATCTTGCGGTACTCATACGGTCGCGGGTTCTCCATCCTCATCTGGGTCGGCCGCGGTGGATGTGGCAATGGGAGTAGACATTGGCCTCTTGCTTCCCATGTCGAGCGTCGAAGAAGGTCCTTTGTGTACTTACTTTGATGAATGAAGGTACCTTCTTTGAGTTGCTTGACTTGAAGACCAAGGAAGAAGGTCAATTCTCCCATCATACTCATCTCGAACTCCCTGCTCATAGAATCTGAAAATCTAGACACCAGAGCATGAGAGGAACCACCGAAAATGATATCATCCACATAAATCTGAACCATCAAGAAATCACTGCCATGCCTGAGAGTGAACAAAGTTTTATCTACCAAACCCATTTTAAAGTCATTTTCAAGCAGAAAACTCTTAAGCCTATCATACCAAGCTCTGAGAGCTTGCTTCAGTCCATACAAGGCTTTGGAGAGTTTAAAAACATGGTTTGGGAATTTCACGACTTTCAAAACCGGTGGTTGCTTGACAAAGACCTCTTCTTCTATGAAGCCATTAAGGAAAGCACTTTTAACATCCATACGAAACAGCTTAAATCCGATGGATCTTGCAAATGCAAGCATAATGCGAATGGCCTCTAATCTAGCTACTGAGAGCAAATGTCTCCTCAAAGTCTAAGCCCTCTACGAGAATAACCTTGAGCCACTAGTCTAGCCTTGTTACGAACTACCAACCCATCTTCACTTTGCTTATTTTGAAAATCCATTTTGTTCCAATTACATGTTGATTAGGTGGAGGTTCAACTAAAAACCAGGACTTTGTTTCTATCAAAGTTTTCAAGTTCCTCATGCATGGCATTGACCCAAGAAGCATCGGAAAGAGCATGGAAGACATCTCGGGGTTCAAAAGAAGCAACAAAAGCGAGTGTGCATGGGAATCGGGAGAAATGAATCTGGGCGAGTAACTTCGCTCATGGAGATCCCAATGATCTGCTTTCGGTGGATCTTTGTTCTTTGAATGCGAAGAGGTGCTCTGGTGCGAGTGGCCTCTACCTCACGAGCTATGGAGGTAGGAGCGAGCCACTCGATCGTCGGTGAAGGTAGGAAGAAATTTGCTCATCTGAGCGGGTGTAGTAGTAGCGAGCTCTCCAACCATCTCGAAATGAGTGGAGGATGGATTGGGTCCTCATCCTCGAGTCATCGTCGACAAAGATCTTGTCTCTAATATCGATAACACATGTGTACTGCGACATCGGGTCTAGTACGGGGACTAGCCTCATCAAAGGTGACCATGAAGTCTCAACAATTTTGTTAGTATCAAGATTAAAACACGATAGCCACGAGAATGAGCGGGATAACCAAGAAAAATGCCATCGAACATCTAGATTCAAATTTATCAAGATTGCCATGTTTAAGAATGAAGCATTTGCAACCAAAAATCTTAAAATCACGAAACCTTGGGCTTATGACCAAATCTAAGTTCATATGAAGTCTTACCAATAACAGATCTCAAGAACACCTGTTAGAGATATAACAAGCGAAGAAATCGCCTCATTAAAATCTCCTAGGGGTGGAATGCTCATCTAGCATGGTTACGGCCATCTCCACAAGCGTCTGTTCTTTCTCTCGACAACACCATTCTCTTTGAGGGACTCTAGGGAAGAAAGCGATGCTCTAATCCTCTCTCGGAAGCGAGTGTGGCAAAAAAAGAGTTCTTGAACTACGTGCCATTATCACTCCTAATGGTCTTCAAGGCTCGGGGGAGGTCAGCGACTAGTCTAGAACCAACTCCTAAAAAGCCAAAAGCCTCATCCTTAGACACGAGAAAAAACCCATGAATACAGGAATAGTCATCCACAATGACAAGCACATACCACTTACCCCCTGGTGAACTCTAGAAGGGCCAGCAGTATCTAAGTCTGACAATTGTCCAGTCCATCGGTCATAACTAAAGTAAGAGGTGGATGAGAAGCGAAACCATCTTACCATGTCTCTGAGGTGAGCACACAAGGTCTTTAACAGGTTTGAGCTTAGGTAGACCTCTAATCAAGTCCTTACTCTTGATCTGGTCAAGTGATCGAAACCTATGTGTCCAAGCCTCACGATGCCACAAGACTAAATCATGGGAGTCGAAGCAACAAGGCATCTAGGACTAGAAGCGAAAGAGACCTTTGAAATTAGCACGAGAAAATCTTCTCAAACCTAGAGATCTTAAAGACAAGCTCACGAGGAATCTAGAACTACACAATGATCTTTCTTGAATCTAACTTCTAGACCCTCATCAAGCAAGCGAAAGCAGATAGAAGATTATACCTCGGTTTACTTACCAAAGCGGCGTCCTTAAGCATGAAGTTGTTGTTGGCCTTGCCTTGTGCCCTTGGCATCACGGTTTCGGTAGAAGCATCCCCAAATGTGATCAATTCATTGCGGATGCACGTGTGAGGAGAGAACCATTTAGAATCTCCGGTCATGTGTCGAGAACACCCGAGTCAACGAGCCACATGTCCTCCTTCCTCGCACAGCGGACCTACAAGGAATGAGCAGAAACATGTGTGCCTCGATCTTGGGGTTAGTGATAAGAGACACAGGAATCGATCTTGAGTCACCACGATGCTTGGGCAAAGCGATAAAAGCAGCGATAAAATGGTTAGTGGAAAAATCATGAGAATGCATATGATCAACACCTAGACCTCTCGAATCGATCTACCAAAAGATCGGTACTCCCCTGTCTAGATGCTACCCGTGGTTTTCCTCACGATACCTAACCCAAATCGCTGCCTAGAGCTACCAAAAGAGTCAAAGAGTCATCTACAAACCTAGGCCCATGTCTAGCAGGAAAGCAATTTGCTGGATCTAGAGACTCTGACGGTGAGCGAACTCCTCTAATGGTTCTCAAATTACTCATCCTCTCCTTCCTCTCAATCTTTGCTCTGCAGCGAAACTCAATCTTGTGACCATTCTTTTTGCGAAGGTGCAATGGTACTTGACCTTTTGAGGTGCGACTGATGAAGTAGAAGCACCTATCTTGCTAGAAAGGGTTTGAGCAAAACCATGAGATCTAAAAACTATCTTGGATGACTTAGGTGGTTCTACCTCAAAGCAGGCCACTTTCACAGACTCTAACAACCTTAGGTGGATGATTCTTGGAATGCTCTAGGGTATTAAAACCTAGCCCACTATTTTCACACTCACCTTAGATTTGTCTAGAATCATGTTGAGGTTCTTCTTCCCACCAACAAATCTCTCAAGAGATCCTCTGAGATAATCATTTTGTTTAGCTAGTTCAACACAAAAGCACACTTATCGACTTGCTAGCTCTATCGGACTTTTCTTTGAAGTGAGCTACCTCGGCTTTCAAAGCTTCACAAGACACACAATAGTTATCTCTAATCCTATCCAAATGCTCTTTGAACTTAACTCTAAATGCTTCTTGTAACTTATCTACATTTTGCCCAATTTCAATGCAAGGATCACAAGAACTAGAATCAACAACTTTCTTGGAAGCGATCATGGACATGGATTTTTCAATTTTAGCTTTCTCCTCAAGAGTCTTGTTTAAGGCATCATTTTCAGTTGTGAGTTTAACACAGTTTTCACAAGAAGCAGTTTTAGAGTAAAGAACCATTTCAGTCAACTCTTTCATTTTGACCTTATTATCCTTACAGTGAGAGCAAGTGTGACTAGAGTCAAATTTTTGCAAATCTTTTGTAGCGCTATTCAGTTTTAATTCAAGCAAAGCACAGTTTGAACAGGGTAAAGGAATAGCATCTCTGGCGATCATATCAAGAGGATGGCATTCATGCAAGTAGAACCAATTCAGACTCTGAGAGGAATGAGCAAGTTTCAAAGCTACTAATTCATCATACATTCGAGCAAGCATTACAAGCATCTTGAGGACTAATTGACTTAAGTGTAGCAACTTCTAGTCTCAAGTTATCAATTATGACGTCACTGTTTCTTAAGCATTCTAGCTTGCTTATCGTTCCTCGTTAGGAAAGAACTAAAAGCACGTTTCATCGAGCAAGTGAGGGGCGTACCTCATCGGGATCATTGAAGATGTAGTAAATGGTTGGAAGAGTCGATGTCGTGGCTATCCCTAGCCATGAAGCACATCTTGGGTGAAGCCATCGGCCTTCTTCTTGCCACGAGGATCATCATCATCGTCCTCAGTCTCCAGTCCACATCACTCATGTTGATGCTCTCAAGAGCGACAAGGACTTGGCGACGTGCTTGCGATAGTTAAACTTCTTAGCTTTTGCATCACGAGCTTGAGGGCGCCTCAGAAAGTTCTTCTCCTCCTTGCCCTTGACTTGGGGCGGTTTGATCGAATGTGGTTTGGCTCACCACACTCAAAAGCAAGTAAAGGGTCCTCCTCTCTTCTGAATTTCACTTTGTTGTAGGCTTTGGTAAATTTGGTGGAAAGGAGAGCTAAATCTTCCTCGGTAGCTTCTCTAGATACTCATCGCTCAAGGAATGTAGCAGATAGAGAAAAACCGGATGAGTCAAAGTCCAAAGAATTAGAAGCACTACCCTTAGAAGGGTCAACCACTAGAGCCATCACATCTGTCTTGGGGAGTCGCGAGGCGAAGTCAATCTCATCGCGACTTCAACCTTGAGTAGAGCTTATCCATGGTAAGCTCACTCATAACTGATGTTGTCATTGATGGAAGTGATCTTCATCCCCAAATCCTTACATCAAGAGCACCCAAATGGCGTGCATTTTCGGACTTCGGTGAAAACGGATCAACGACCGCAAGTTATGAATGATCTTTGTAAACCTTCCTAGCAACTCATCTAAAGATTCACGGGCCTTTGTTCGATCTTGGAGTATTCTTTCTTAAAATGGTTACATCTCACTTCCTTGATCGCGGTAGAGCCCTCATGGTAGTCGGCGAGGTCTTCGGATCTCGTGAAGCGGACCTCAAGTGGCGACACGCTCAAACTCGGATCGACTAAGCCCTTGAATCGAAAAATTCGAGCCTTGCTATTAGCCTCCACATCGGTGTGATCACATCGTCATCGGTAGCCTTTGCATAAGGGTTTTTAACCTTAAGCCAAATTGAGTGCCCTTGAGCCTCGATGTAAGCTTGCATCTGAGCCTTCGATATGAAAATCGACTCCATCAAACACAGACGGTTTGTTGGAATACTTGTCGAGCGCCATGGCTCTTGAGCGGTTAAGATCTCGAGAAGAGCTAACAGCTCTGATACCAATTATAGGACCGGAAAAGGCGCCTAGAGGGGGTGAATAGGATCTCGCCTTATTTTCACCTTGTTAGGATCAGCAGAAAAGTATAGCGGAAGACTTAAGTTGGATCTGAACCAAAATCCCAAAACAACCAAATGAAAGGACTCAACTCATGAGGCGGTCGGGCCGGCGGCAAAGTCACGGTCGGGGCAGGGGCTGCCTCGGCCAAACTACGGTGGGCGATCGGCCGGTGGGCAGCCAGCCGATCGGCCAAGCCTGCAGTGAGGCGATCGGCCAGGTGCTATCGAGACAACTTTTTCGAATCTGAAACCAAAGCGAAAATTGATCTAACTCTTGAAGTATCAGATCAAACTCAACCAAATTTGGAGCACACCTTCCCAAGGGTATCTGGGACTGTTCCAAGTGGCGTCGAGTAGATCCGTCAAAGCTTGATCTTTTTGCAAGTGAGCATGATTGGTTCAAAAGCAAGGCAAAATACAAAATCTTGATCCGACCTTGCTCGTGGGAGATTGATGATCTAGGTGATCTTAGATATGATCCCACAAGTCATAGCAAGGTAGAAGAAGGCACAAGAACAATCAAAACCAACGGATCAATAAGCGACCAAAGATCACAAATATGGAGCAAGAGCGTAAAAGAGACTCAAACTTGAGAATCATCCATATATTGATCTGAGGTTGAAGAATACCTAACCACTCCATCCATGGAGGCAAAGCTCAATTCATGAGCACACAAAACAACTCCTCTCTATCAAGCCCTAAGCCTCTCCTCTTTCTCTAATGCCCTAACACAAAGCTAGGGTTTTCTCAATGAAGTCCTTGAAACATTTACTGGCAACCACCCCTATTATAGGAAGGCTTAGCTTCTAGAGAGTTTAACCTAATGGGCTCCCGTTAAGGCCCAAACAAGCGGGACACAATCGCACGCATTTTAAAGCGTCGATTTCACTTCTCTTGACCTAATCCACATCTTGGCCTTGCCGTCTTGCGCCCAGAGTTGGCATTAGGTCACCAAAGCGATATTTGGTACAATTACAAAATACCCTTCTCGATCCTTCTCGAAGCCGAGTCAAACTGCCTTGAAACACATCCCATGCCGCTGCGTGTAGATTGATCAGCGGTTCTCATCGTGTCGGCAAGTCTCTCCCGTCCGGTTCCCACGGACCACCTTAACACTTGCAAACCCACCGTTTGATCAACGATCGCATCACTGCCGCCGTTCGGTCCACCTTGTCCATTCGCTGCGGCTTGAATCCATTGACCTCGCTGCGGCATCCATGATCGTTACGGACCTCGGCTCTCCAAGCTTAGTCGATCCTCCTCGCCGTTGACCGTCGTTGACCTTCAAGCTACACGCACCAATAGACAAGCAAATCGAATCAGGAACAAGTTCTTCACAACTTGACCCGTTAGCTCAAACCATGCAATATGCAACACATATGCAATATCAACAATGGAAATAACCAAACCCAAAATCAATTCAACACTTAATGCAACTCTCGGCACCAATAGGTCGACCCGTAGTTCATTGGCGATCGTGACAGCCTTGACCGAGCGATCGGCCAGGTCAAAAACGCGCGGTCGACCGCTCAACTGACCCCTTTTTACTTGGCAGCGCGTGAAACTTCAAACCAAAGGCCACATTGCCAATTGTGTCATCATCCTAAGATCATGAGCATATCCCCATGATATCCACAGAGATGTTAGCCTTAGAGGATTAATTGTAGCTTTGACCTTAGGGTTGTTACTATGATAATTATTGTTATTTGCATATTTATTAGTTATCTTTGCTTATAAAATGGTATTTAAATCGATGTTGCCACTATGTACACTAAGCGTGATCCTAGACTAGTGCGATATACATAGAGGGTCGGGTATGCATATTTGGATCCGACAACACATAGTTATTTTGAGAGGTGTGGAGACATCGAGTAGAAGCGATGGTTGACATGTGTTTAAAGGGGTCCAAGCAAGGTCTAAAAGGTAAATGTAAGGAGGTTTCATATGATTTATATCCATCTAAATGTATTATCGGACATGTAGTTAATTGGTGCCTCCACTTTGATTGTCCAGCGATGCTAACTTGACACCACCATTGTCTACACACCACTTTGTAATATAGGACACTCATTATTTTATATTGTTGAGCAAATTCGTAAACCTTTTTTTACGACTACAACTTTTTTAAGTAGATGACTTGTTTAGTTTCTTCTTTTCTTTTTTAGAAGATAACTTGTTTAGTTTTAACACATGACGGAAGTGAAACTCTGTATTTAGACACTCCTATTTGTTGAGCGATCAAGATAAGGAGAGAACAAAAGCGATGTGGCTCGTGCTATAGCTCAATTAAGCAAAAGGAAAGCCGCGATGTGGCAGCGTGCCATTTCTATTAGCCATCGCCTCACTTTGGCATATATATAGGTGATTTTTGTGGTGCTTTCGGTGTTCATGTAACATCCCAAATTTGTGTTCTCTTTAAAAAAATTGTTTGCAAAATAAGTATTTCAAAGCATTTGGATTTCTTGGAAATTTTCAAAATAAAATCTAAATCAAAATTCTAATTCCAATCTAAATCAGTTCAAACCTCAATTCAAAATTTCCCTCTCTTTCCCTATGGCTCAAGCCCATTTTCTTCCTATCTTGGGCGAAACCCATCCCCTTTCTTCATTGGGCCGAGCCCGCCTTGGCTCAACTAGCCCATACGCCCTACTCTCTTTTTGCTGTACTACCTTTGCCCAATTTGTCTTGTCGTGCACCAGCGTTGCCCGCTCCACCTACTCATGCCACCTCCATCAAGCACTGCATCACACGATTTGGAAACCGAGTCATTCAAGACCGCCATCACCGCACGCCATGACCCCCTTGCTTGTTTTCTTCTACCATCATCGCGCCATTAAGTCGAGGCTGGCCATCATTTGTCAATGGCGTCGTGCTTTACCCGCTCCACTCCTCGCTTGAGTCCAAATCACCGTGAACCCAGTACGTGGAGCCTTTTATTTATTTTAATCGAGGAAATATTCTAGAGAATATTTTCCTTTCTCTCTCAATTTTAGGTATTTTCCTTCGACAAATCTTTTGAGAGTTCGTTCTCTTCCGTCCAAAGTCCAAATCAAGTGATTCAAATTCCTAAATTCATATAAAATCACGATCTACCTTCTAGTTCCTATTTATGATTTTTGTATTCTATTTGGTTTTACTGTATTTATTTTCTCTCGTTATTAAATGCGTTTATGGCGTTGTTGATTTCGACTTCGAGAGAGCGAGGGAGACACTAGGCAACACCAACGAAGGCATGTCTTCCTTGATCATATTGATCCTAATGTTTCCAAATTTATTTTTATATTATTTGAAAACTATTATGCGTTGCTATTTACATAAAATGATGAATCTAGTTGTTAGGAATGTTAGTTAATCCTAATTTTAGGAATTATAGTACCATTGGAAGAAGAGGCACCAGTGGGAACATCTCTACCGACAAACCATTTCAATAATATGGGTGATATCGTGCCACTGGGCATGATGAAGTCCAGCTTGTCTTGTCTATACTCTATTTTACCTGGAAAGTGGGAAATACACTCCCCTGGTTAAAGCAGACTCGTATGCCTATTCTGATGCGAAGGGATCAGCCACCTCTTTCTGTTCGAAAGATTCTAAACCAGACTTAAAGTGCTTATTTAAGCTTTGGGGGTTGGTTCTGAGGACAACTTTTTGTAATTTCTTGGTATAAAACTAAAAGATTCAATGAAGGAAAAAGAGATTGGGATATTTTTTTGTATATATGTTGTATAGTTAGAAATCACATCGGAAAATCTACTCTCATTTTAA
The DNA here is from genome assembly GCA_036346405.1 of Phyllostachys edulis. Classification (NCBI taxonomy): domain Eukaryota; kingdom Viridiplantae; phylum Streptophyta; class Magnoliopsida; order Poales; family Poaceae; genus Phyllostachys; species Phyllostachys edulis. The sequence goes on along the minus strand of JAYEVD010000781.1, from coordinate 8,901 downwards.
ATCTTTCATTTTCTTTTGACTTTTACGCTAAGGATAAGGGCGAGAAAAAATAGTTGGCTTGGCCCATGAGTGGTATGGCAATCTATATTTCACGCTTCTTGAGGGGCGACTTCGTCAATCGGTGTAGCATTGGGCTCAGATGAATTGCCTTCAATTGATGTTGTTATACATGTACCATTGTCATCCTAGTATAGCAAATCTATGATAATGGGTACATCATTGATGGATTAGTTTAGAGCGGTATAAATACTTAGACAAGCTTTATCGGTCATTGCCATCCTATGGATGAGAAGTATTATAAAACCTTTATATAAATCAGTTTGAAAATGTATGGCAATAGCTATTGTCGTTGGTTTACAAAACAAAATAAAATGGTGAAAATCTATTTTAGACTTGGGCCGGATGATAAGTTTAGGCGAGAACCGTCGAGCACAAGAACTTGTAATGTAATAGTTACTTTGAGTCAATTAGGAGCAGAACACTTGTGTCTATCAAACCGAGCACTACCGTACAACCACAAGTCTATATGGAGTGCGACCTAGCTAAGTAATTTACAGCGACCTAGCTTAGATTTAGCGGATGGTTGAATGTTGGTGTCGAGATGGAGCAGTTTTCCCACGATGCAAGGAGGCTTCTCGCTGGGTGGATGGAGCCCTTGATGATGAAACCTTAGCGAAGCGAGTCTAGTTGGGTTGGCACATTGTAAAGGCCTTATGATAATGGGCGATTATCTCTTGTGGGTAAGTTGTATAACCTCGCAAAGTGTAAAATTATTGAGCAGTTGTGCCCATGGTGAAGGGCGGGCAAAACACGTTTTCACATGGTAGATCTTGGTTTTATTTTTAAGCAATAAACTTTGGGAATCTGGGAGTAGTTGGAACTCTCGGGTAGTTATCTAGCGGTTTGGAGGCGAGTTGGGTGGTTGTAACACGATTCATCAAACATTAGCGAGATAGAGCTATAATACTAGTGATTGGTGGCTAGAACCTTCACTACAAACATAATTAGTTCAATTATTGAAACAATTTTGTTAATAAATGCTTTGAAAACTATTATCTTTATTGAAAATAAAATGCTTCTTTGTCTTTGAAGAACCATAATAAGCCTTCTTTGTAAGCCTTGCATTTAAATAAAATGAATGTTTCCCAATACTTGCGGAATACTTTATGTACTCACCTTGAAATTCACAAACAAATCTCGAGAGGTCTTTGAAGACACGATGGGGACTATGACTTCTATGCGTGTGGCTATGATGGAGGACACCACGAGTTCTAGGACACGATCCTAGTCGATTCTGTGGGGCGAATTGATGGGTCATCCATCAGGAGTTTACCTTATTTTTGTTTTCTTCTTTGCTTGTAAGACTTGAGGTCAAGTGACCATTAATGTAATAAGTGGTCATAAAATGGTACTCTGTTAATTCATATTATGTTATGAATCATGATTTGGACTTGTTATCATCCTTTGTTTCTCTGTGTGCACTAGGTTGATTTGGGGATGGTGCATAAATACCTGAGGGTTTGAATTAAAAATTAACAAGGGTCAAAAGCCGGACGGTAGGGCTACTAACGGGGCAAGACAAGCCAATATTTTTGGATTGGGCGGCGAGAGAATCCATATGGACTAGATAAAATCGGGGTAACATCTTTTGGACGGATCTGGAGTAGAGGTGGGCGGGGAGGTGTGGCGGTGCCTATCTCCACCAAATGCCTTCTCGTCCATACGCCATTACTCACAGACATCCTAGTGGGAATTCATAGGTGCATGAATGTGGTGGTGTCGATGGACAAGGGAGAAGTGGCGGTGAGGCGATGGGGATAAACTTCATCGTCAAGAGGAAAACAACAAAGGGTTTGCCTTGAAGCGATCATCATTTTGGATAGGAGGATTTCTTTGGGAATTTTTGGGATTTAGCTCCAATTTAAACTAAATGCTAAGGATTCGAAAATAATTCCCCCTATCCAAACAGTCCCTCATTGTACTCACTTAGGTCACAAAGGGTGATGTCCTAGAATGCATGAAGTCAAAAGCGAAATAATTTTGACCAAGCATATTATCTCAAATGTATGGTTTGGATATATGAAAATGATATCATAAATTTGTCATAGAAAATACATTCATAATATTTCACTTTCATGACTTTTTATGAATATACCATGATACTAACGAAGTGGTCAAAGTGACATCTCGTTGGCTTTGAAAAGTAAAAAGCGTCACTCTTTTGTGATCGGAGGAGTAGTTAAATCAAGTTTAACCATCATAGTAGATGAAACAATTATGGTGATAATTTCATAATTGGATGCTTTATCAGTGAGAACAATGAAAAGTCACGACTCAAAGTCTTGGCCTTTGTATAGCTAGGAAGCTAAATAAGTGTGGTCAAAATCTGCTTTAATGATGTATGTGGATCTTACGGATCAATCGAAAAAATAGAACAAATAATATGCCTTTGTTGGCCATGGTGCCTAACCACATATTAAAGATCCAAAAGCGGCGCTAGCCGTGGGTTTAGCGTAGAAGCGGCGATGATGGGCGGTCCACGACGAGGTCAAATGGTGAGGTTTTGGCTTATTTGGCCTTTGTTTGGCGTGGTAATAGCAAATCTAGCTCTCTTTAAAAATCAATGCTAAAAATAGCACCGCGGACTTGTCGGGGGCGACCACGCGTGCCCTTGTAAGCGCCTAAGCATTTGGATATGACGAGATCGGTTTAGTTATGAACAATGATTTGATACTATTTGAACACTATCGACCTTTGTTTGCAAATACTATTTACAACACTATTTTTTTCCTTTAAGAAAATTCGATGACAACACTTTTTCTTTGATTTTTTCTTCTTGTTTTTACCTACTTTTCGTAGCTTTAAACTTGGGTGTCAACCGTCGCCGTTACCACCCAGTATCTCGGTGGCTCAATGAGTCGATTAATGGTCTTGATCTGGTGCCCTTCTTTGCTAGGGTTTGGTTGCCACCTACTTGTTTCGCGTCGGCGTGATCTTGCTCTTGCACATTCGCTTTGAGTCGAAGGCTATGGTTGCGATATAGATGATCTGCATACCAAACATTTTCTCGATTAGTTCATGGATAAGCTTATCTAGCCTTTGATGCGGTACAATATTAAATAATGTCATTTACGTTAAACTAACAAATTAACAAAGAATGACATTATTCTATGAGTATTATGTAGACAATGCCACAAATGACATTCCTTGTTCCGAGCATTCTTGAACTAAGCGAAATTTATTTCATTTTGAGCAAGATGATCAAGTAATATATCTGCATCTGGGATTTGGATTTCTTGGAGAGCTAAAAGAAATTCATTATTAGGGTTCTTGCAGAGCGGGATGTTTCAATATTTCAGTTTGAGATCAAACTCGAGCAAGCTTTTCTTAGCCCTAGTTAATCATTAGACCCTTTTAAATTACTGCAAGTTTACTAGATATATGCACTAATGAGTATATTATGGGACCAGATTCGAGAATCCAAATCATCTGTGAAAGGCAGCATGCTATTCACTGGATCGATAGATAGTACTCACAAATACATCACTGAATCAATTCATACATGGCGTAGATAAGACCATACCATTCATTATTTAACACATCGAGCTTTACATAGACGCGTCAGATTGATTTTACAATAAAATTTGAGGCGAATGGCGATTACATTACAAAAGTAGTGGGGCGACAAGCGGAAGCAAAGGGGTGAGCACACATCTCTCGACGGGCAAGTATTTGGGGAAACCATTATCATGGAGATATTAACTAAGGGCTTGGTTAATATTGGATGCACACAAGTACCAGTGGAGTCAACTAGGCGAGGTGAGACTAGAACTACTAAAGACTAAACTACGCTTCATTATCTCTGGGCCTCCGACTTACGGATCCTTGTAGAAAGCGTAGTCCTCTGGATTTCACCTTACGAGGTTTTTGGGGGAAAGAGCGAGAATGAGCACAACCCGGTGCTTTCATGAGCCAACACACACAATAATATACATGCAAGGCTTAACAAGGATGGCTCGAGGTTCTTTTATTTGCAGCAAGCTTTTCAAATATCATAACTACAAATCCTAATACTTAGCATTTTAACAAATTGCATTTTTGATAAAGAGTAATGTGCAATAATTATTTTAGTAGAGGTTCCATCCGTGAAACTCTACCAATGCATCCTTTTAATGGGGCTGCCTAATGACCACACCTATGAGCTCAAGACTGGGGAAAATCCATCTGAGGGCTAGGTGACCCCTTCCACCATTTCATACCACCCACAAAGTTTTGAAATAGAACTAACTCAAGTTATGATCCCCATGTTACCTTTGGTAGTAAACGCACATTTGTTTAAGCAGTTTTAGACTACGCAAAGGTTGTACACTTTACCCACAAGAGATAGTCATACTGTTACCCACATGATTAGTAGTCATGTAGTTGGGCGACCATCACGATAACCTTTCAAACTATCTTGCCCTTTACGTAATCTACGCCCTTATGGGGTTGCGCCCATCGTTCACGAGGATTTTGTACCCGCGGCGTGTGGCATAGTTGGACTACCCACGGCGTTGGCAACTTCACCTAGTATCGGTGTCCCCGTCAAAATTGGATGTCTGCCTAAGCTTGGCGTGCCATTACTCCACGATGAGACACATCCGGGTTTAATAATTTTACTAAGCCAAGTTGCACTTTGCGGACTTGTGATTGTACTTGTTTAACACGGAGGTCGTGACAAAATTAAGTCCTTAGGGTTATCTGGCGGTTCATTCCACAAACCAACCAACCTTGTGCTCCGAGCACCACCTTGCCCTCGCCATCCTTGAGATAGAACTAGCAATTAGGGTTTTGAGGTAAAACCAAATTATTTTCACACCTTTTAGTCAATGGACCACAATGACTACCCAAAATATTTTATGTTTGAAGAAATGATGATTGGGGTATTTAATACCCGGTATTTAACAAGGCTAGCATGTAAGCTTAAGTACAACTCTATAACTAGTATTACCATATAATTACTAGGATGACAAGGATTAATGGATTCAAGTTATCAAGGATGGCAATATTAATTAATTAAACATCAAGTGGGTGTTTAACTACCTTAAGCTTTAACATACATTTGATTAAGAAATTAAAGCACGCAATTTGCTAATTTAAAGAATATAATTTGCATAAAATGTAGGAGCAATATGATCAAAGTATTGACTCGTCTTGGTTAAAGGGAAGGGATCTTGATACTCTTGGTCTTGATCAACGAGGATCTCCGTCTTCAAATCCTAAGCGGTAATTTACGAGAAAAAGGCTGCTTGACAAAGAGAGCAAGTAAATACACAAGAATACACAAATGAACTCCAAATTAATCAAGTCCTATGCCATTAGCAAGATCTTGATTCAATGAATTCTTAGAAATTTAAATCATAATTTTTGGAGTTACGATGAGGAAGAAGCGGAATTCTGAAGATTAAATTGAATTGAGAAAGAGAGTTTGGTTCACGCTTACAGTGTGGACCAGTCCATCTTGCCTGAAGTCTTGGTCCATAGGAGGCGGTGTCTTGTGAGGCCCACTAAGCGATGAGACAAGGGAGGACCGGGTGGTTCCTTTGTGCATAGGGCCATGGAGTCGGTAGAATGGAGGGAGCTGGGCGTTTTGAATTAATAGCACCCTTGCATTCAAGTGGGCCCTTTATGATGAAACAATCACGTAATTAAAACCTCATTTAAAGCGGCTAATGATGGCTTTAAGGCTTAATGACCGACAAAAGATTGGGAGGGTTTAATTGCGCCCGTGTTGTCATTACTCCGTCCGAAACGAAGGCGGGCTCACTTCGTTATCGTATGACGAGCATGGGCGGCGGCCAACCACCAAATGGGTAGCCAGAGCATGGCGAACACGAGGATCTTGGCGGGCGGCAACGGCGGAAGGCGATGTACTGGCGGCAAGGAGCGTGCGAGAACTTGCAGTCCGGTGGCGAGCGGCGGTGACTCTTTAGTCGGGAAGAACACGAGCATTAGGGATGTCAAAAGCCCACGGGCGATGGTGGAGCTTGATGAGGCTTAGTGCGAGTTGTCGGCGTGGTCGTGGTGGCGGCAAGGTAGGCGATCTGAAGGGCTGCGGAGGAAGAAGAAAGGCGGCAAAGGGCGGGATGGCCGGGGCGTCCTCTGGTGCTCGATGCCAACAATTGGATGGGGTGCAGCGTAGCTCGGCGGCAACAAAGGCGATGAGTCGAAGGGAGGAAGAAAAGTTGATTTGGGCTCCTTGGTGAACCAAACTTCAATCCGGTGGGAGGTAGCTTCCTTGAGCGGGAGGCGGGATGGCGTGGTTAGTCTGCAAGTGGCGAGCAAAGCAGCGAGGAACGATGGGTAAGCGGCCTGCGGCGGAAAAAGGAGCTTCGGCGTTCCACGAATGGCCCAAAGCGGCTGCTTATAACGGAGGGGCCTGTGGCGCCACCTTGTTGTGGCAACGTGTGAAGCAGACGGGTGGTCGGTCTGGTCAGGGAAGGCAGGCGGTCCAGTGACAATGCGGAGGAAAGAAAGGAGTGGCGGTGGCGGAGCTCCTCGTGTGGGGAAGACAAGGAGGTGAGGAAGGCTTGAGGACCACAGGAGGCACCTTGTGGCGGTGGGGTGGGTGAGAGTTCACGGGCGGCGCCTCGTGGCCGTGTGTGTGGCAGACCGGCTCAGGCTTTGCTGGAGAAGGAGAGGAATGATGGGAGAGAGGGCAAGGGGCACAAGGGGTCTCTTATAGCCTGGCGATGGGAAGAGCCGTTGAGGAGGGATCTTGTTCCAGGTTGGCAGGCGTGGGCGGGGCCAGCGTGGCGTGAGCCGCGGAATGGGCGCTACCGCAGACCACGACAGGCGGGGCAGCGCCAGAGGTCAAGGAAGCGAGTGAAGCGTCGCGATGACTCCGATGTGGGCGCTTCAGGCAGCAAGATGCATGGCGGCGTGAGACCTGCGGCGTCTTGAAGGTCTGCCAGCTCGAGCCGGGCGCTTCTGGAGCGACATGGCGTCCTGGCGGCGACATGGGCGGCCCAGGATGGTAGAGGCGGTAGCGTCGCGTCGTCGCGGCTGCGCCCGCAGTTCTTGACGAAGCGGTGGCGGAGGGGCGGCGGCGGTCACGAGGATGGCCTGGCGCGAGAGCTAGTGAGCTTAGCGACTAGGATGGCATGCGCGCACGGCTGCGCCGCAGAGAGCTCCGAGGTCGTCGGCTGCCATGGAGTGGAGTCTTGGCCTGAGGGCATGGCTGTGGCGAACCAATGGTGGCCTTACGAGGAAGGCGGTGTGGTGGCTGCGGTATCCTGAAGAGAAGAAGCGTGGCTACATTTGTTGACCGAGGGGAGAGAAGGGAAGATGACCAGGCAGGGCTGCTCGGGTAGGGAAAGGAGATGGGCATGAAAGTGGGCCAGGGGAGAAGAGGGCGGGTGGGCAGTGGTGATGGGCTTGGCCGAGGAGGAATAAATTTGAGCAGAAGAGAAGGAGGCCGACTCAAAATGGCCGAGGATTCAAAGGAAAGGAGAAAACTCCAAGCCATGATTTGAATTTCAAATGCTCTGGGCATTACATTTGAAACACAAACAAGAAAAGGAAGGAAAGTTTTCGCAAATATTTGATAATTGAATTACGGCGAAGAACAAAACCGAATTAATAATTACTATCGCCATCAAAGCAGACGCTACAAATATATATTCTTTTTCTTTCAACAAAGTAGGTGGTCTCAAAGTTTAAAGTTAAAGATGGTGCATCATAGTCTCTTTGCATCTATGCTTTAAAATATAAAAAGGGAAAAGCGGACTACTGCTCTAAAGAAAAGAACAAGCGAAAAGCTCGAGTCGTCGATGCGACACTATCGCAAGCTGGAAGCAAGGAACCATGCTTTGGAAAAAGAAAGCAACGTGGGGCAATGCCAAAAGCTTGTACCATTACCATTACATCGATCTACCAAAACATATAGCTTCTCGATCTTGCAGGAAACCGGAGGAGGGCTTCCGGTTTGTAGATTCACTCACGAAGACCCTCGTCACCGTGGTGCTTCTGCGTGGGAGTGTGCAATGGAGGAGGAGCTGGTTTGGCTCGGCGTGTTATAGTGGATGTGGTGGAAAAAAGCGAACGGAGGAGTACATGGAGTGGGAGATGCGTGTCGAGCAGATTTTGTGACGATCTACAGGGACACAAGAAGATTAGTTTGGCAACAATTGAGTTCACGGGTATACCCTAGTTTGGTGGAACCAATTATGTCCAGACGAAGATGCGTCTGGATACATGGGTGAAGATGAAGAGTATCTTTGGCGACCTTTTGTTCCTAAACACTACAATAGGACCTTATACAATCGGCTACAACAAGCTGCGCCAAGGTAATTCTAGTATTGATGAATCTGCAAAGAGATGGAGATGTTGATGATCAATGCATATTTGTGCCACTGTCTTTGAGTACTTGAATTAAACAATGACACCTCTCTGAATTCATAAATAAACAAATCTATATGTATAATGTAAGTGCATATGCTCAAGTCTCGACACCAACAACAAATCAATGACACATACATCAAAATTAACAAAATTAGTGATACAATAGCAAATTGTACTTAAATGATCATGAACATTGAAAATAAATGAACCATACCATTAAGGCATAAGCTTGAATCATGGCTTTTGTGAGACAAATTTATTCAACAAGATTTCATGCCTTGGATTTCTGTGCTAATCAACCAACACACTTATCTTATTCTCCCCATAATCCTCCTCTTTCTTTCCTACATTAGCGATAAAACAAAAATTTCAGCAAACAATTGTGTTATCACGAAGTAATAGCCTTTCCCATGCTCTACGAGAGAGGGCCAGAGCATGTGCCTCTGCTTTGCTAAGCTTGAGCAAGACTTCTTCTTCTTGCTACCACACAAGCTAGCCCGATATACTAGTCTTTTTATT